>LPNX010237884.1:4035-184256 GCA_001517045.1 Pseudotsuga menziesii | reverse complement strand
TCAATTAGGGTTTTGGTCAAGTGGTTAACTGAGTGTGATTGCATGGCTAAGAGTCAGTTAAGCTAGACTCACTCATTGAATTCGAATTGTCCCTTAGGTATTCGCATTCTTCATGCAGTTAAGCCATTGCTTAGCATGGAAATTGTAACCTTTTATTGTTTATTAAATATACAGAGAGGAAACCATTTCTGGTTCCAGTTATTTTCCAATTCATGAGTATTTGTTAATTATTCTTTGATGATTTTGATTCCTAGTTCCTAGATCATGTGCAAGAATTAATAGATAGGCCCTCCAATTTTTAATATTTTTTCTTGGTATACTTGAATGTACTTAGCTTTTTCATTTTATAGGAGCTTAACCCCAAAATATATGTGATCTAGCGAGAAAAATTCTTCCATTATAAGGATGGTTGGAATGTTATCTGTGACATCTTGGGATTCGTAAATATTTTTAAGATAGGAGTTCCAGTCCTTTAAAGCAATCATATTATGTTCTGTAGTATTTCTAGTTAGAATTTTCCTCCATAATCTCTTAGGAGCTACCTTAGAGAGGTGTGAAATATTTTCTTGTCTTTTATTTATGTAGTGCCTTTTTTCATTTTAATTAGGGCTTTGTATCTCATTATATTGTCAAATTTTAAGGCCCTTCCATAGCATACTTGCTTTTGATTCTTGCATTTTTACACTCGTTATCATACCATGGGTTTGTTCTTTCATTTCACTCTTTACATGATATTTTGATGGGGAACTTTGTAATGGAAGATGACAAGACTTTGGTAAAGTCGTTGTAGAAGTATTCTATATTATCTAACCTTGAAAGAGGGAACAAGTAATTTTTTAAATCATTTAGAAAAATATCACCTTTATTACTATCGAAGATTAAATGCTTTTGGACATGGTATTTATCTTCTATGGGATCACTATGCATTTCAAAATTGAGGGTCTAATCTGAGTCTATCTCATGCTCATTTAAAATGTCTAAATTTTTCATTTTGTTATATAAGGGATTTCAGAAATGACATAGTCTATGAAAATACTAACAATCCCATGAATGTAAGTCATCTAGATAGAATTTATCCATTTCATTGGACCATTGCAAATTATAATATCATGAGCACTACAAAGCTTGACTAGTTCATAACCGAAGAAATTGTCACCTAGTTTTATAGAACTTCTTTTATACTCGCTAACTATAGTAGAGTATTTATCTAACCAAAGGGGATTAGAGTTGGAATAATTTCGTAGAATAATATCTTGGTTTCTCAAAGTATGAACATTAAAGTCTCCCACTAAGAGGATACTTCTTTCATTCCTTAAACTAGAAATTTAATTTTTGAAGGCATTGTAAGGATAGTTTTTATCTAAATTGATTTTCTTAAAAGTTAGAGTTAATAGTGGAAAAATAAAATATTTCTATGTAGGTTTTTTTAGCATTAATGTCTTTAATCTCTATCTAGATATGTTAGTTGTAGATGTATTTCTTGTAAATCCTAGCATGGGAGGAGATGTTCTTCCAAATGTAGCAAGATTAACCTCCAATTCCTCTACGATATGATTGTTTGTTCCATATAAACCAAACGAAAAATCCTTCTATGTTAGGGACCATATATTCTTCACGATCCCAAGCTTCAACAAGCAATATAATATCAATTTCACTCAGGATCCAACTTAACTCGGGGCCTTTGTTCCATGGAAACCCTCTACAATTCCAAGAGAAAAATAGGAACCTAATTGAGTTGCTATTGATTATTATATTTTTGGTTTCTATCCCGAATAACAACTTTCCTATTTCTTATTAATGCCCATTTTCTTTCCTTCCTATATTCTCTTACCTTTTGAACCTCATTTTTTAATTTAGCTTGGTTTTCTGGAATGAGATATTAATTTATAAATATTCCCGATGATTTTAGACTCGAGGTTTTACTAAGTATTCCATACTTATGGTCAATAGAGATAACTTTGACCCATATCACCCTTTCGTTATTGTTAATTAATTTTCCCAACCTCTTTATTTCTATATGGCAGGTTGTTTCAGTTTGTAACCTATTATGTAGTTATGTATTGACTATGGCTAGAGTATCCCTTCTCCCTCTTCTTATAAAGGCTTGTTTGTTACGAGGTTCAATGATCATTTGTTACACTCATGGTATAATTTTAATATCTTATTCATTTCCTTTTTAATGGGTTTGATATCTACCTTACCTTCTAGACTAATTAGGGTCATATTGTTATTTACTTTTTCTTCTAGATTTTTAATCATATCCTTCATCTCAAGATTTTATGAGTTATCAACACCTTCTAGGTGGTTTGAATTTTTGTTTTCTTGGATTTATTTTTCCATTTCTTGTAATCTAATATGCATTGTCTCTACCTTATTCTCTAATAGTTTTATCTTGTTGACTATTTGGTTTTGAATCTTGTCTTTAAATGAAACAAATTTATTATCAAGCATGTATTTTATCTTATTGTCTCTTTGTTGTTGAAGTTTGTCTTCAAAGGATGCAAATTTATTATCAAGCATGGCTTCTAAATCTATTTGAAATTTAGCATCTATGTCTTCTCTACTTTTCACTAGAGACTCGAGACGGTCATAGAGGCTTTGTAAGGTAATATTGCCAGGTGTCCCTTTGGTATTCTTTTGTAAATGCAATGAATTGTTCATATTTGAAAAAATAGCAATAAATAAATATAGACTCCAAATAAAAATGAAAGTGTGCACTTAATTTAGATTGTGTCCAGTCATAATGTGGATTCCAGTTCATAATGTTATCTCTTTACCGCATATGCTTGAATACATCCATTATCGAATCGTCATATTTGCTTCACTTGAATTCCCTTTGTTCCCTAGACGTAGATTGAATTTGCTTGAATTATCTTCATGGTTATAGATCAAATTTTTTTGGTCATTCTAATTCAAATTTGCTTGAATGGCCCAAATTATATTCAATTCACTTGAATGCCCTTAATGCCCTAGCCGCAAATTAAATTCGCTTGAATTCCCTTCATGACCACAGATCAAATTTGCTTGAACATCTAATTCATATTCACTTGAATGTCACAAATAAAATTCGCTTCAAGAAAAACCCTAGCCGTAGGTTTGCTTCAAATTCGATACACTTCATTTTAAAGTGATGCTTAGTGAACAAGAAGAACCCTAGCCACAAGTTCTGTTCAAACTTTATTCACATCATATGGTTTTCTTCAATAATAACCTTAGACATAGGTTGACTTTAACTTGATTTGTTTCAAATTTTATTCGCTTCAATATGATGATTCACTTCGAATTATTTTACGCCAAAGAACACTTGATTAAAGTAATGTTTAGTGAACAAGAATAACCCTAGATATAGGTTCTCTTCAAACTTTATTCACTTTATATGGTTTTCTTCAATAAGAACCCTAGTTGTAGGTTCATTTAAAACTCGATTTGCTTCAAACTTGATTCTCTTCAAAATTATGATTTTCTTTAGATTATTTTACACCAAATAACTCTTGATATTCACCTCGACATCCTTCTTCAAATCTGGTGAATGATCCAATGTGTCATTTCCATTATACAAGAAGAATAATAAGAAGGTCCCTAGCCACATGTTTGCTTCAAACTTGATTTGCTTCAGATGGTTTGCTTCAAGATTAACCCTATCCACATGTTCACTTCAAACTCGGTTCGCTTCAAACTTGATTCACTTAAATATGGTGCTTATATTATACTATGTGACTAATCATAAACTATACTATGTGACTAACCATATACACTGCAAAAATTTCCCAAAATGTGGAAGTAATTTTAGAAAAATGAAGAAGTGGTTCCACTAAAAAGGTAAAATATACCTTATGGTCTTGTTGTTCATCCCATCATCTTTCCAATGAGTATAGCTCAAACAATTCTGACTCATCTTTAGAAGGAATTCCTAAAATTATAACATTTTATTAAAATTTTCTAATAAATCCATCAAAATAAATACATACCACCAAAAAAAATGCATTATGAGTTACTTTAAAGGGAAATATTAATTTGAATCTCAAAATTTCTCAATGCAATACAAAACTCTAACAAGGATTGTTGCATTAGAAAGAAAAAAAAACAATTATTTTCTACATATTCCAAAACTCTAAACAGGCTTGTTGCATTAGAAAGAAAAAAACAATTATTCTCGACATATTCCAATTTGTTTAGATTACTCATAGAAATGTTTTTCTCATAAGGAACAATTTTTGAAAACTTATATTTCACACTGATGCTAGCATTAGTAAAACTTTAAAAGTAATGAAACTTTGTCCTTAATGTCGTTGATTGAAAAAATATTTTTCATCATAAACCAATTGATGCGCTTTTCACAACTTATTCACATTTTAATTCAAGATCTAGTCTTCCCCCAAATGGACATAATTTCACAAGATTTATAAGTAACATCATTGTATTACATATCATAGGAAACCCTAAAAATAAATTTCTCATCCCCCAATCAAATTATTTCAATAATATCAATCACAGCATCAACCTACAAAGAAAGCAATTTGTAATCATACATGCCTTTTTCCATAATAAAGATGTGAGTATAATATAGTGGAACTTGGATCCTTGAAAAATATTTCAACCCCATCTATTGCCAATGTTATTTTTTAACACCATATCAATCTAGTAAGTTACGAATTTTCATCTTGTCAAAGGTTTCCAAGGGGAAAAAAACATATAGTTATTTAAACACAATCAGAAATTTTGTGCATTGGTAACAAAGATACCAATACTCACTTGAATTCACATGACCTAAAGGAAAAATCAACATTGAAGAATGTGTTGGATATGTAGTACATACATTTGCTTGGAAATCATCCACAGCAATGTTGAAAAAGAGGTAATTTTTTAGATTGTAAGATATTTTCAGTAAATGAAACCATGGGTGTCTTGACTCCAATTGGTCTTAGGTTTGACTTGTTTCCTGACATAAAAGAAGTAAGTTTACTGGTAAACATGATTCAAAATGGGAGCCCATATGGAAAAAATTGAGATGCTTGGGATGATAAATTTAGAAGCTTATAAAAGCANTCAATTCAACCATTATGGTTGACTTATTTTATTGAAATTCTATTGTTTCTTGAATTCCAACTCACAAAAACTTATTTTGGCACGTTTTCTTATAAGGCCCGTTTTAGACCCCAAATTTCCTCTAATGGAAATGAGACAAAAAAAATAGATCCAAAAGATGAAAAATGATCTACATCATGTCCCCATAATATTAATTTATTTAAACATGAACACAATATATATATTCTTCCCTTCTTGAAGTACTCCACTTCTACCTTTCCATTCTTGGCTTCTTCATAGTTAAGGTTAAGGGTTTTAAGCACCTTACACAAAAGTATAGGGCATTGATTGAGAGAAAAATAACGATTTATATATTAGCAACAAACATAAGAAAAACTTACCTTAAATGTAAAAATGCACTATTTAAAATCCAATTAATGGCTTCATACCTAATCCATCTTACTTAATTTATTTATTTTTCTCCCTTAACCAAGATTT
The DNA here is from genome assembly GCA_001517045.1 of Pseudotsuga menziesii. NCBI lineage: Eukaryota > Viridiplantae > Streptophyta > Pinopsida > Pinales > Pinaceae > Pseudotsuga > Pseudotsuga menziesii. The sequence continues at coordinate 178,733 of LPNX010237884.1, read as the reverse complement.
GTCTTGGGGAGCTATAATCTTGAGGCGTGAAACAAATTTCTTACTGAATAGTTGTAACTTTGTGACTTCTAGCCTCATTCTGAGATAAAATATGGATGTCATCCTAAATAATGCATGATGATTTGTAATTTGTTGAAATCAATTTAATATACAAAAATCGAAATTTGTCTCAATGGAGGGCTAACAAGTGAAAATGATCTCTGTGTAATCCAAATAGTTATAAACTCATTTCAATTGAGGGGGGGAAATGACATGCATTTCAATAAAAGGAGATTAAACAAACCCCCTATCTATTTTAGTGTAATCCATACAAATGAAGGAATATTATCTCTTATTTTATATAACACATGGGGCATGAATCATTTGGGATATTAGGTGCTTGATCCCTCTTGTCTACATCTTATTTATGGGTTTGAATTTGCTCCATATCTTGAAAACGTGAACATGTCCTTGTATGCTTCCAAATCACCCAAATAAACCCCATGTAACATACAAACTACAAAATTGACACCCACTATCTACAGGACCAATATCAATCCTACCATAACAACACATAGAAAAGAGAGAGAGAGAGAGAGAGAGAGAGATTTTCAGTCAAGTTGGTGGAAAAAATGAATGGGAAATGCACAATGACTTATCCAAGTGATAGACATGGAACCCTAATCCATTGTGTCTCCATTCCCACATGGAATCCTAACCCTAACCCATCAATCCCCTCATCCTTCTCACCATTATTTTCTCTGTGGGTCCTAGGATGAAAAATCAAGTAGCACTTTGACCACTAATTTTATACCTAATTCCCTCTTTTGATCTCACCACAATTGAAATACATCCATTGATGGAATATGTGAATATCATCAAGGGATTATAGCACACTAGTCTCATTGTAAATAAATTATCTTCTCGTAGAGAGGTCGACATAGATAGTTTTGAACTTGAATCCCTTTGGTGGAATTAGGATTTGAAATCTTTCCCTGTCAATATTGGGATCTCAGCCTAAGTGAGTCTATGATTTCTTCTACCTTTCCTTCCACTAATATCATTTCATAGAGAATTAATCTCTTCTTTTCAATATACACCCAAATATTGACTGGTCAACAAAACAAGGTTGTCTTCTTTGCATCTATCAATGAAAATTACCTTGAGGATCATCTTGGAGAGTTGATGAAACTGATGTAGAAACTACTAATTGTTAGAGCACCATACCACCTAGTACCATGGTCACATACACCCAAGACAAACTTTCATTTGTTTTGTACTTATGTTATATGGTCCAAACCTTGGTTATGTTGGTCTAGTAAGGTATTTGGGGTTTTGGAATCATTAATGCACCCAAGTGCCCACATTTGATCATTTAGGAGACTCATGTGCTCTCATTAATGACATTTCAATCCTTAGGGCACTCCCACTCCTTAAAAAAGGGAACTAGTTTGACAAGAGGTTCCCATGCATAGTATTTAAGTGTTTTTTCTCTTTTGGACCATTTATTGCTCCCTAGAGCCACTCCCACTCACCCATGCACTACAAAATGACTATAATATCCTCATTTATGTCCTATCATGCTTCACCCACGTTCACATGGCCATTCATGACCGTTTGAGTTGGTTTGGAAGCTCATTAGTCCGCCTAGGGGGGTTTGAGGTTCAATCTAAGCATGCCACATGTATGCATCCAAATTTCCTCCAAAGGATAATGATTTTCACCTATTTTATTATATTCATGTTCCAGACATATTTCCATTTTGCACAGTAATAGAAAGTTCATTTATTGGCAATATTCGTGTGTTAGTTTTTCTCTTTTCATTATTTTTATTCATAGTTTGTGAAATTCTTGAGTTGTGAGGATTCTCTTAGATCATAGATATTGTTGTAAATAATATTTTCACATGGTATCAGAGCTATATGGAGCTGCAAGTAGAATTTAGAGAGTTTGAGTTGCAATCTAGGGACTCCTCCATAATAATTTGAGTGTTTGCATTGTAGGTAGTTCCAATGTCTTTGTCACTCAGTACGCAAGCAGAAATGGAGAAAAGTCATGTATTTATTACCCCATTCAATTATTTTGAATGGAAGGCCGAAATGGTGATTCAGATGAGGTCAAAATTCCTCTACAGAGTAACTGTGGGGACTAAGAACGAGCCCAACTCTGTTGTGGAAAAATCCAAGTATTTCAATAGGTTGGATGAGGCATTCAAGATGCTTTGTCTTAGTATTTTTAGGGATATTATATTCCATGTAGATAATATTAATACACCCAATAAATTCTGGTTCAATATCGAGACACTATTTGGGAAGACTGATAATATGAGAGGACACCAACTCAAAAATGAGTTGATCACATTGAGCCCAACTCACTTTGAGACAATCCATGATTTATTCACAAAGTTCAAATTATTGGTACACCATCTGAAACAATGTGGAATCAAGAAGAAATAAGAGCAACTTATCTTGTCCATTCTTTCGAAGCTAGGCCCTGAGTATTCATTTTTTGTCTCCACATTCCACTCAGGCAAGTTGATAGTTCGAAATTGGAGAATGCCTACCCTGGAAAACTTCATGAAGTCTTTGACTCAAGAACAAGACCAATTGGTGCAAATGCATACCATCAAATCCAATAAGAATCAATCCCTTTCTGTAGGTGTTTCAAACTAAGCCAAATGCAAGAAGAAAACTAAATATTCGAAGCAGCAAAAGAAGAAGTGGGAGAATCCCAAATCTTTAGATGGGGGTTCGTATCCTAGCAAGGATGAAGAGAAGAAGAAGAAAGAGAAGACAAAATGCACTTATTGTCACAAAATTTGACATCTAGAGAGTGCATGCATGAACAAAACCATTGACATGATGGCACAACTCCTTGAGAATAACAACATCCCCTGCCAAAAGGCGCAAGGAAGAAAGAGGGAGGTTCAAGTTTAGAGAATAAGGATAGATGCCATGCACTGGTTTCTAGATCTTATGTCTCCTCCTCCTTCATCATAGATTCACATGCCTCAAGGAAGATGGATTCCATACAAGACTCCTTCTCGGCCCTACATCCTTACAGTGGTCCATCCATCCTCATGCGTGATGAATCTAAGAGCCCGGCCAAAGGGATTTTCAAGATTGACCTTAACAATGGGTATTTCAACAATGTGTTGTATGTGCTTGATATTGCAGCCAACCTACTCTCTGTATATAAAATTACACACAAAAGTACATCCAAGAGCATAACATTTACTCAATATGATGCGGAGATATCAGAAATTTCTACAGGACAAGTTGTTGCAATGAGTATTGCAGATCATGAGTCGACGATGTGCAAGTTTTCACACTTACTTCCTTACTCCCAAGGGAATGCACTCCTGTCACATTCCAATTGTTGGGACCTCTATAAGATAGTTAATTAAAACATAACATGCAGAAGGCTCAATATAAATTGTCAACCCAAGGAAGTATTTTATTTCAAAGATAATTTGCACTATATATGCTTAAACACTAGGTAGCTGATACTCTGAATAAATTTCCCTACTTATATGTTCAGTCAAATTCTTCCCATCATTAATCTAATTGAAATCATCTACCTAAGAATTCAGAATTATAATGACCTTCCTACAACTCCAATCCAGGGATGGACAAAACAAGAAATAACCATCTAGACTTACTTTTGCAGAAAGTTAACTCCTAATTTACCAGACAACATAAATATCCATCAAAACTAGTTACTTCAATCTTTAATTTAAGAATTGAGAATAAAGGAATTGAACCAACACATATGACTGCAATCTGACTAAATTAGCACAATCCAAGGAAGACAAGTAAATTGAAGGAACTAGGGATGAGCCTGACTGTTACAGCTACCACACAATTGCATAAATGGAAATTAACCTACACAGTCGACTATCACACCAAACCGCTGTAGCTTATAGGAAATGTAAATATAGATCATTCAAGGAAGCACACAATAAGTTCATTACTGTTGTAGCTCCTATAAAAGGATGTAATTACCACAACATTTACATCATGCAATAGAATAACTTAAATGCCTAATTAACTCAGCAATCTCTGTAGGAAGGTGGGCCCGGCCTTCGAACAGAGACACTGGAATCTAACACAAGTTAAACGCCAAGATATAAAGAATCACATACCTTGTATTAAACGATAGGATGAAATAGTTGATGTTACAGCTTATACAATAAGATTCATAATTTTCCAACCCCTAGCTCGGAATAGTTTCCAATATTTATACATTCACAATCGTAGCTTCTACCCACTTATATTGGGCAGCCATGAATATCTCTGATCTTAGGCTGCCCCATTTACAATACGCTGTTACAAAAGTAGGCAAGATAGAAGCAGAAAATATAAGAAGTCTGTTACTCGAGCTAGAAATGAGATAACAGGATCAATCTAGAATATGCTCTGTCGGTTGCGGCTACCCTCAAGCAGCGGCGTGTTGTTGCAACCACCGAGTCTCGAACTATCTTTATAAAATCACCATATGTTAGCATAATCCAAGATATATATTCCTGATTACAACAATCATAAGTATTAATAAGATAAAACAATAATTAACCATACATGTATGGATTGATGGATAAAGTGAAGGAAAACATTTGTTTGGTGCATATAATGAAGTAAGATAAGGCAAAAAGGGGTAGGTAAATGTGGTCAAAAAGGGGTCATTTATGGGCACAACATCTCCCCCCAACTGTCCTATTGCATGTCCCTATGCAATAACCTCCATTAGTCTGAATCTGAATTTGACATTGTGCTTCGTTCATGGAGAGAGGAAAAGTCATAAGGGAGGTCAAGTGATCCCTATTTTTTGAAAAATACATTATAGACAACCCAAATCTCCAACACCTCTCCTCTTTTGCCTTTGTTAATGAGAAATCTTCCATGTATGGTTTTGTTGGCCACCAGATGAGAGGGAATTTGAATTTTATTCACATCCAATTAACTCCACATTCCTTTATACAACCCACATATCCCTCAACCCTGGAAAGTGCATGTTTCAAATTCCTGTAACAGTAGGGGTATCTATTCGTCAAGGTTGAAGAGGCAGCCTGCCATCTTTGTTGGTTGCCTTCCAAATCCAATTACTAATGCTTGGAAATCTGGCTAACATAGGTAGAGATAACCTTTTCTTGAAGTTCCACCATCTGCTAAGTTTTGATGGGACATGTGAGCCTACATTGCTGCAGAGCAAGGAGAAGACGAGGGGATTGAGGTTCACTTCAAACCCAAAGGTTAGAGTGGGACTCATTATGAGAAAAAATTTGGAAGGATCTTTCCCACTAAACATGATTTCTAACAAAGGAGGCAAAATCCCTCAGTTGAACATCACCTAGGAAAGGGGTAGGATTCGAATGGCAGTCCAAGGGACAAGCCAGCTCATGTAAATAAAGCTCACAAAGAAAGTTTTGCTCAACAAAATCACTTTCTAGAAATGTTTCCAAAAATTTAGCTGAGGTTGCTATTTCATAAGGTCTCCCTTCCTTTATAGCCTTTAGTTTAAACCAAATGAATTGTTCAAATAAGAACACAGGGTAAGAGGAGGAGGGTGCTCTGGTACTTAACCGTTCCTCGGAGAGATTGTACAGCTAGTTTTTCTCCATTTGCATGGATTTGAACTTTTTCAGCTCCTTCAGTTCTTTCTGTATCTCTTCCCAGCAAAATTTCTAAAACATTAGTTCTTCTGCCCATATTTCCCTCAATTCCCTGATGGTCTTCCTATGTTCAGCAAGGGGAACCATTCCTTATTGATACCTCTCCACCTGACTCTTCCACTTCCTCGCTTCTATTCTTAGGAGTGAGAGTTCTTTGGTCAACCTCTGGATCCCTTCATCTTCAGCATGATCTTCATTATCAGAATCCATATTGACAAAATTTTATGAAAGTTGAGTCCATACCTTGCCATCTGATGCTCCAGTTTGAACATTCTGCACTTCCTGCATGGGTACTCCTGCAATAACTTCTGAGGATGTTGGTTCTTGTGTAACAGCATCCTCTCCTTGAAATTCTCCTACAGCAACCTCAACTTGTATAGGTGCCTCTGAAATAACTTTTGACGATGTTGGTTCTTGTGTAACAGCACCCTCTTCTTGAAATTCTCCTCCAGCAACCTCAGCAGCCAATTGTGAAGGTGTTGGTTCTTGTGTGACAACCTCTTCCTGAATTTCAATCTCCACATCTGCCTGATTTTCAGCTGCAGCTTTGATAGGGAGATGCAAGGCTACTGGTTCTTGTGTATCAGAGCCCTGCCCATCTATCTCTTCATGCTGTTGGGGTTGTTCTTGAGTTACTTCCATGTCCTCTGCAATATGAAGTTGTTCTTTGAGAATTTCAGTATCCCCCAAGGACTATGATTACATATGTTCATCCTCTCCTAGATCCAGATCAGGAATTATGTCCACCTTGGGATTGATTTCTTATTGTTGCATGAGAGTCTCAGCAGAAATTTCTGAAGATGTTGGTTCTTGTGTGACAACATCCTGGCTAACTTCATCATTATCCTACTGCTGAGGTTCTATCTCTATTATTTCTATGCCCCGAGATGGTTCAGGAGTCACAGCATAGACTTCTTTGTTAAGATCAGGAATATTTTCAGTCTCTGGCTCATCTGCCCTAATTTGGGTGGAAAATTCAACAAGAATGTTCGAGGATGTTGGTTCTTGTGTATCAGCACCCTGTCTGTCTACTATTCCATTTGCTAAGGTTTATCTTAGGGAGCTTCACTGTCCTTCCCATCAGATTGTCCCAGGAGCACTTCTGTTTCTTTTGCCAATTGTGACTGTAATTGTTCAATTTCCCCCTTTTCTGTACGACAGATCATTTCTAATTCCATTTCTTCTGCATCCCTCACTTCCACCTTAAGTGCTTCTTGTCCTTGTTCTTCCACAGCTGCTGGTACGGGTTGTTGTGTCATAAAGGCATGAACTATGACTTTGTATTCTGACTGGTTAAAGATCTCCCCACACACAGGGTAGACCACTTTCTCTACCTCCTCACCATCCTCAGCAAGAGGTGATCCTTCTAATTGGTCTGCAGCTTCAACCAGTGTGTGCAGCTTCCTTTCTACCTGCTTCCTGCATGCATCCCTCTAGTTTTCTAGTTCTCTCTGTAGCGTCTATACGTCTTCCTTTAGTAGACCATTTTCATGCAAAAGTCCCTAGATTTGAGGTTCCTCTGCAACCAATTCCTATGGGGCATCATTTGCTTTGGGTCTCAAAATGGGGAATTCAATCTGTGCTTCTAGTTTTTCCCATCTTTCCCATGCTATTTCAGCTGTTGTAATCGACCTGGTTCTTTTTCTTCTTATCCGCAGTGGTGCCTACACCTCCTCTTTTGATCTTCTTCTTTTCTTTCGTAGTGCAGGAATCCCCACATTTGCAGCTGATCTGGAAGGGATGTCTCCTATCTCAGTATCCTCCTTTCTTCTTCAATTAGAGTCCCCCCAATTCAGGGGAAGATTCAATGGTCAATAACTCTACATTTTCTTTTGTTATCGTGGCTCTAACAACCTCAGCTTCAGCTGTTGCAACATCCAATGATGTTCCAGCTTCATCCTCTACTGCCAGAGCTCCCACATTATTTAATCTCTCCACAGGGTTTTCTCTTACATTTTCCTCCAATTCCTCTGCTTGGTCATCTGACTGATCATCCGATCCAGTCTCATCTCCTCCCCCCAACTAAATTGGAGGGACTCTGGTCCTCTTGTTGTTCTTCATCTCCCCCCAACTGTACATTCATTAGAGGAAATTTCAACTCAAAATGGGCCTTTTAACTCTAATTCAAATTCCATGTCATCATGTCTTAGCCAATGAAATTTCTTTAAATTTGAAATACTGTATAGGTCTCAAACAAATTTTTAATATAAATTTGGGGATAGGTATCATAAAAAAAACTACTTTTTTTGTTCATATTTTCGACATATCTCCCTGTGTTTTTACTCAAATTTCAATCAGGAGAGCTCATTGGATGCAAAATTAAATTTTGCATCCAATGAGTGCCCACTCGACATACTTTTGACAGACCCCTCTACCCCAAAAACAAGAAATACCTGAAAAAACATGATGATGAACACATCATCATGTTTTTCAGGTATTTCTTGTTTTGGGGTAGAGGGGTCTGTCAAAATTATGTCGAGTGGGTACTCATTGGATGCAAAATTTAATTTTGCATCCAACGAGCTCTCCCGATCAAAATTTGAGTAAAAACACAGGGAGATATGTTGAAAATACAAACAAAAAATAGTTTTTTTCTTTTCTTTCTCTAAACTTAATAAATATTATTTTATTATTTTAACTATTATTTTATTAATTTTTCTTAGGAGGCCCTTTTGGAGTTGAAATGTCCTCTAATGTGCATGCTCCTCTCAGATTTTAACATCCCCCAAGACTACAGGTACTTCCACTTCTTCTTCTATTGGAACACCAGCCAAAAGGACGGGTTCCTGGTTTATTTGAGTTTGACCTATGAATTGTTCCCAGGTTTGGTTCCTCTAAGCTAAGGCCCTTAAGATTATTAATTTGATTAGGTCATGATGGGTAAGGGAGGATTTTGGATGCTTGGTTGTTCTGAAAAACCCCGCCATATGGTGTAGGTCTTTAAATAGATAAAATGGAATATTAAGTAAGGCTATAGAGACTACTAGAGGAAGTTTAGAATAATAGACAGTCTGATACCTACCTTCACAGGTGATATACTTTTTGAGGAAGACTACTACTTGATCCCACGGCCGAGGCAGTGATTGTAACGTTATCCCTCGCCTTGACGGACGAATTTGTTACCCCTCTATCAGAAAATCCTATACTGCGGCAACATTGGGAGTTCTTCGACCAAACCAGGCTCTTCCTACCTGAGGAAGGACAGTGACTTCAGCCACTATCACTTTAGAGACTTATATATGTAACCCCCTAACCTCTGAGTGGGTTTCTGTAAGATTTAAAGTGAATTTTAGAGTTTTCTCTCGACGGAACCCATCCAGGCGTTGGAAAAATTTAGTCCAGCCCGCAGCTTCAAAAATAGCAAAAAATTCAGCATTTCTTCTCAATTCTCGTGTATTTGGAGGTTCGTGCTGGGCTGGGATACCCAAGTTCGTTTTCCTTCTGAATTCTTTATCAGCCCAACAAAATGCAGGTTTGGACAATGGAGGTTAAAGCACAGAGTATGCATGAACAGCTGAGATTGTAGTTGGGCAAATTTGGAAAGTTAAGAAAGTCGTGAGCATGGAATTCTTGGTAAAATTTGTCCCAAATTAGGAAAGGGTGGCGGTTATAGGATAAGATTGAATAGCCATTAATTTGTGTGAGTTGATAGTTAACAGTATGAGGGTTTAGTGATGGGTGTAAAAAGGTGGGCATGATTAATTATGTCAAATCTAGTTAACGCTTAATCAAGTAGATAATCATAACCATACCTTCATAAATATGTTATGAATCATGACCTTTGAGAATAATAAAGAGTGTGAAATGCAACCATTTAAATTTAAACATTATTGCACACGTGTTGTCATGATCTTTCATCCCGGCAGACCAAAACCCATCTTATCAATCCTGACGGGAACATAATGAAAGCTGTGAAGTAAGTCAGAATTACGGGCAACGGGAATTCTGGCCAGATCTTAAGGAGTTGCGACCACAAAATTGTAGAAAGATCTACCAATATTAGGGAAGTCATAGCTGCAAGCCATAGAAAAATCATCTAGTTTATCGGAGTCACAGCTGTGAGCCATACAAAAATCAGCTAGTTTAGCGAAGTTGCAGCCGCCGAAAAAGGTAAAAATGGGCAAAATTTAAATGGAGTCGCAGCTGTGCGGGACGGAAAATGGCTGATATTTTACAGAGTTGCAGCTACATGGAAAGGGAAAAGGCCATTATTTTATGATGTTGCAGCTGCAAATAAACGGAAAAATAGGCAAGATTTTACGGTGTTGCAGCAACGCAGAACGAAAAAAGGGCAATTTTTTACGGTGTTGCAGCTGCAAATAAACGGAAAAATAGGAAAGGTTTTACAGTGTTGTAGCTGTGCAAAATGGAAAAATGGAACTTTTTTACGGTGTTGCAACTGCAAATAAATAGAAAAATAGGCAAGGTTTTACGGTGTTGCAGCTAAGCGAAACAGAAAAGGGGCAATTTTTTATAAGAATTGGAGCTGCGATTGACTGTTCATTGTTTATTTTTCTTCTAGGAGTTTCCTTCTAAAGCAAGAAGTTGCAAAAGGATTCCCACGGTCATTAGTCCCAATCATGACCATTGGTCCTCAAGTACATCCCTGCACATATTCTTAAAAAACACGGATCAAGCACAAAGGAAAAATAAAAACAAAAACATCAATTTATTTATGTACAAAAATTTGTGTGGGAATCACAATGATTGTCTAAAGATTGACAAGGGCAGAGAAATATTTATGCCCTTATTCTAAATGGTATTCCAAATCAACTGCAATCTGTGAAGTGAACGCGTCCTTCGAAATGGGCTTGTGATACAGTCACAGCCTGTGACCATTAGCAAATAATGGTGCGCGATTATCATCAATGGTGACCAGGCAGACTGTACCATTGTCAAATACTCTATCTATCATATATGGGCCCAACCATATTGTATGTAACTTACCTTTGAATTCCCTTTTGAATCTTGAATCGTATAGTAATGCCCAGTCTCCTTCGCAGAAGACTCTCTTTTTAATGAATCGATCATGCCAGTTAGATCTCTGTTGTTGAATTAATATTTTCTGATCCACAACAGCTAAACGTTTCTCATAAATTTCATTCAATTGATTCAATCTACTCCTATGGGATTCAGTCACATCTAAGTTTACCTCCATAGTTGTATTCAAGGTCTTGATTTCGAATTCAATAGGGAAGACAACGCTTTTTCCATACACCAAGTCATAAGGAGAAAAACCTGTAGTATTGTGCCAAATAGTACGATATGCTCACAATGCTTCTGGAATTCTATCAACCCAGTCTCTACTATGGATCCTAACAGTTTTGGTAAGGATAGCTTCAATAACTTTGTTAGTGCTTTCCACCTGGTCATTGGCCTAGGGATGTTATGGCGAAGCTATCTGGTGCTGGATATGGTACTTTTGTAGCAAAGCTTCAAATTTATGTGACACAAACTGAGGTCCTCTATCTATAACCACTTCCTTAGGTACTCCAAAACGAGCAAATATTTCTCCATACCGGAAATCGATTACATCCTCGTCATTGGCTTTCACCAAATCCATAGCTTCTACCCATTTTGTCATGTAACTGGTAAAAACTAAGATGTAGGCTTTCTGCCTGGAATCAAGGTTGATAGGGCCAACAAAATATAAGGCCCATTTGTCAAAAGGTTCAACCACCAACTTTGGTTGCAGAGGAATTTGATCCAATCTGTTAGGTTGGCCCATCCTCTGGCAGCTGTCACAAGAATCGACATACTTTTTCGCATCCTTGAAAATTGTTGGCCAATAATAGCCCATTCTCAGCACCTTATGACCTGTCCTACTATCTGCAAAATGTCCCCCACATGGCTCGTCATGGCAGGCCTTCAGAATATGGAAGTTTTCATCTTCTCTTACACATCTTCTGATCTCAAGATCAAGGCCTGTGTAGAAGAGATGACCACCTATCTAGCAATACCTGGAACTTTGTTGAATAATTTTCCTCTTCTTTTTTTGACAAATGTGGTAGAAGCTTCCCTGCAGCCAAGTAGTTAGCGACATCTGCATACCAAGGGGAATGAGCTAAAACTGCAAATAAGTGTTCATCTGGAAAAGAGTCCTAAACAGGTAGATTATCATCACTATTAGTAAAACAAGATAAGAAATCAGCAACAACATTTTCTTTTCCAGGTCTGTCTATAATAGTAATATCAAATTCCTGTAATAATAACAGCCATCTAGTTATCCTAGCATTTGTAACAGGTTTATTCATTAGATACTTGATGGTTGAGTGGTCAGTGTGTACAAAGGTGGGATATCCAGTGATGTAGTGTCTAAATTTGTTAATGGAGTAGACAATGGCTAAAAAATCCTTCTCTGTAACAGTATAATTAAGTTCAACAGGGGCCAAGTTTTTGCTAATGTAATAGACTAGATAAGGTGCTTGACCATCCTGTTGTCCAAATACTGCTCCAATGGCAATGTCAGAGGCATCTAAACAAATATGAAAAGGCAGGGCCCAATTGGGCCCCCTTAATATGAGATTTGTAGATAGATTCTCCTTAATTTTAACAAACACTGTCTGGCATGCATCATTCCAAATAAATTGCACATCCTTCATTAACAAAGAAAACAAAGGAGAAGCAAGTTTGGAAAAAAATTCTATAAATATTCTATAATAACTAGCATGCCCTAAGAAGATACGTACCTCTTTCTATGTTCCAAGAGTGGGTATATTTTCAATTACCCTAATTTTGGAGGGATCTACCTGGATGCCATCAGCAGAGATAAAGTTCCCTAGAACTACACCCTCACTCATCATCATGTGGCACTTTTCAGTGCTCAAGGATATCTAGGTTTGCTCACATCGTGTTAGTTCCTTTTCTAAAAAATTTAGTGCCTCTTCAAAGTCACTTCCATAAGGAGTAAAACCATCCATGCAAATCTCCATACTGTCATTAACCATCTTCGAAAATATTCCAATCACAGCTCTCTGAAAAGTGGTAGGTGCATTACACAAACCGAAGGGGAGTACTCTGTATGCAAAAATACCCTAGGGACAGGTGAAAGTGGTTTTGTCTTGGTCTTCTAGAGCAATCTGAATTTGATTGTACCCACTAAACCCATCCAAAAAGGAGAATAATTTCTTCCCAAACAGGGTGTCCAGTACCTGATCAATGAAATGCAATGGAAAGTGGTCTTTCTGAGTTGCCTTGTTTAATTCTCTATAATATATGCAAACTCTCCACTTCCTATTCATCTTGGGTACTATCACAACTGGAGAAACCCACTCGCTGTCTAAGATCAGGTATATAAATCCTGCTTCCAAGAGTTTCTGAATTTCCTCTTTCACTATGTCCCTAAGGTTGGGTTTCATTCTTCATTGTGGCTGACACACAGGCCGGGATTCACTTTTGATGTAAATATGGTGAGTGCACATATTAGAAGGGATACCCTTTATATCTATGTACTCCTAGGCGAATGCCCCCTTATGTTTTTTTAAGAGATTGATTAGACGTTCATGTTCATCAAGAGCAAGATTGGGATTGATATTCAACGTTTTTCCAGGCTCTATCTTGACTGGAACACTTTTCGAAATTTTCAACACTGGAACTATGTGAGTATCACTGACTAATGTCTCCTTTGTGATATTTTCTTGTTCTTCTTCACCTAAATTACTATTCAGGATCTGATAAATTTGTTTATTGATAGAAGTGGGTTCACTAATGAAATTATTGATGGCATCATCTTTTGTTTCATCTTTGAAAGTCAATGCCTTCCCTATCGTTAACAATGGATGAACACCCTCCTCTTCCTCTAGCTCCATCCATAATGGAGTTTTAGCTTCTAGACTCGGTCGAGCTGGAGGATAGAGGGTAAGGTTCTTTATCTCAGTTCCGTATGATATGGTCATAGATCCAGACCGACAGCTGATGCAAGCATCAGATATAGCTAACCAGGGCCTTCCCAAGATCAGCGGGTGTCCTCCTAGCTGCGACTTGGGTTGTAAAACAAAGAAGTCAACCAAATATTCCCATGAATCAACTGAGACAACGAGGTCATCCAAGATTCCTTCGGGTTTGATGGTGGACCTATCTACAAGTTCTAGAACAGTAGGAGTTGGCATGAGATTAGTGATCCTGAGTTTTCTTATAGTTTCAATGTTATGATGTTAATAATTGCACCTAAATATACTAGTACGTTTGGTATTTGCGTGCCCCCAATCTGCATAGTGACAGTCAGATTCTCAGGATTGTTGTATTTGGCCAGGAGGGTTTTCCCATTATTAATTCAGATAATTTCCCTATAACATGGACAGTGGGAGGATCCCTGGGTTTTCTTCCTGGTTTTCTTGTACACGGATCCCGAACAGTTCTGGCATAGATAGGCACATCATGAAGGGCCTGTAGTAGTGGAATTTTGACATAAAGGTTTTTCAACTCTCCTAAGAGGTTAAATTGAGGTTGTTCCATTGCCTTTTGTAGTGTTAGTATTTCAGGATATGGTGGTTCCCTAATTAGTCATGTAGGTTGTCTGTCAATAGATGTTCCTTCTTATGTTTCATCCTGTGTCTCGATAGGATTTTTAGCATCCTCAATAATGGGGCTCGCTGCATTAGATAAGTATTATTGGTTCATCCTTTCTTCAGACGCAGAGGATGGAACATCCTCAATGACTAAAGGCTCCACTACCCTCCCTGATCGTAAGTGGATGTCATTACAGGGAACTAGAGTAATGGAGTAAGTAGGCATGTTAGCAGTCTCAAATTGGTGGACTACTTTATTGTTTGGTTTGGGTTTAGGTTGAGCAGGCAACTGCGTTCATATAGGCATCATGGGTGCAGCATTGTTCTAGAGTTGCAACTGCAACTGCTGATACTGCTGATAAGGATGAGGATATTTTTAAGGAGGGTATGATTTGTGAGGAAACTGTTGATGTGGAAACTATTAATGAGGTTGATTATGGGGAAACTAGTTTCATGGATGGAAGTTCCTCCATCCAGGAGACCAAGAATTCAGTTGGTTTGGTGACTGTGTCCAAGAGTTCCAGGAGTTAAAATTTTGCATCGGAGGATGAGAAGGATACCATTGATGGTTGGAATAAGATGAAGGGAATTATGCATTCATGTGATGCATATTATTTCAATTATTCATGTTATTTGAAAATAGAAATGAGTCTTGAGTCATACCTTGATTTCGAGGCTGCCAAGGCTTTTTCTGGGCAATGAAGTAGGCTGGTTCCACATCTGGAGTTGATGCCTGTAGAACTACATTCACTTGAAGTAGTGAAGGGCATTCCTTTATATCATGGTTCAGCTCACAAATATGACACACTTCTACTTTGTCGAGTGGGAACTCTTTCAGGGGATGTTTCTTCCTACATTTAGGGAAGAATACACTGAGTGTTAGATCTTCTACTACTTGTTTCTGCTTTGCCCTCAGGACATCTATTTCTGAGGAGATGGAGCTCATCATTTTTGTCTTGAAATTCTTGAGGAGGTTTCCTATTTCTACCTGGGTGGCTCCTCCATTAGATGACTTCTATGTTCTGTCGAAGACATCTCATTCTAGTTCATCCTATTTGTCCCGTTTGTTGTTCCTAGAAGATCCTCTGGAATACCTCTTGCATAATTCAACAATCTCTTCAAATGATTCCTTTTAGATGTCCCCCTTTCCTAACAGGTTCAACATGTCTAGTCATTCTTCCCTAATCCCATGAAGTAGGATTATCTTAAGCACATCTAACCCCATATTAGTTTGTCCAGCTCTTTGCACATTGTAAAGCAGCCTCTTACAAAATCTTCCAAGCTTTCTTCGTCCCTTTGTACCATCTTGAACAGTTATTCTCTTTTATCCTTGGTATTGCAGTACTCCTAATATTTTTCTAGGAACACCTATTTCATTCGGTCCCAGGTGATGACATTTCCACCACCCAGGCTCATGAACCAACATAATGCATTATCCTTCAAAGTAGCAGGGAAAAGTTTCAACTTCTGCTCACTGGAAGTGTAATCATAGCTACGATAGAGGATATCAAATTCAAAAATAAATTCGTCTGGACCCTCTATGGATTTTCCATGAAAACGAGGCAAAACTAATTGTGATATATTTTTCATGGGGGCTATTCCCTCTGGCTATTGAATGGAGAACTATAGTGTGGCGATAGTCCCCTCAGGCAAGGGGTAACCCTCATTATGATGATTTTCTCCCATCACCTCTTCATGATCTTTTGGATCGTGTTTGTTATTCATGTATTCTTATTCTCTCTCCTCTTTGTGCTTCCATGGATCGTTTAATTCTTGATGGAACTATGTCCACTCTTCTTTTGTCACGACCTTCCCGTTAATGTGATATACCAAGTCTCGATCAGCTGATCCCGCAGTACTAACTCTGTCTTTCTCTGCAAGGACACCTAAGGGTGTTGCAGCTTCTCCTGTGTTCTCCACTGTGGAAACTGATGCTTCCACCCTGGGAATAATTGGGCTACTTCTGACAGAGGACCCCTGATGGCGAGCTTCGGTAGAGGAATTGGTTCTGGAAACCATATCGTTAATGAATTTTTTTCTTCCCAAGGATGGATTTCGTCCACGACCTCGACCACTTGCAATGTTAGTATTCTATGGGGTTATGGGGGTTGTAGGAATGTCACGTTGTACCCTTCTCATATTCATGAAACCAAAAACATGCAAACTTAAAAAAAACTAAAGAAAAATGAATGGATGCAACTACTATGGTGTCTAATAATTATATTCCCCGGCAATGGCACCAAAATATTGGGACCTCTTAATGCTAGTTAATTAAAACATAACATGCAGAAGGCTCAATATAAATTGTCAACCCAGGGAAGTCTTTTATTTCAAAGATAATTTGCACTGTATATGCTTAAAAACTAAGTAGCTGATACTCTGAATAAATTTCCCTACTTATCTATTCAGTCAAACTATTCCCATCATTAATCTAATTGAAATCATCTACCTAAGAATTCAGAATTATAATGACCTTCCTACAATTCCAATCCAAGGATGGACAAAACAGGAAATAACCATCTAGACTTACTTTTGCAAAAATTTAAATCCTAATTTACCAGACTACATAAAGATCCATCAAAACTAGTTACTTCAATCTTAAATTTAAGAATTGAGAATATAGGAATTGAACCAACAGGTATGATTGCAATCTGACTAAATTAACACAATCCAAGGAATACAAGTAAATGGAAAGGAACTGGGGATAATCCTGACTGTTACAACTACCACACAATTGCATAAATGGAAATTAACCTACACAGTCGACTGTCACACCACACTATTGCAGCTTACAGGAAATGTGAATAAAGATCATTCAAGGAAGTACACAATAAGTTCATTACTGTTGCAGCTACTGTAAAAGAATGTAATTACCACAACATTCACACCACACAATAGAATAACTTAAATGCCTCATTAACTCAGCAATCTTTGCAGGAAGGCGGGCCTAGCCTTCGAATAGAGACGACGAAAGCTAACACAAGTTAAACGTCAAGATCTGAAGAATCACACTCCTTGTATTAAATGGTAGGATGAAATAGTTTCTGTCATAGCTTATACAATAAGATTAATAATTTTCCAACCCCTGGCTCGGAATAGTTTCCAATATTTATACATTCACAATTGTAACTTCTACCCACTGATATCGGGCAGCCATGAAGATCTCTGATCTTCAGGCTACCCCAAATATGATACGTTGTTACAACTGTGGACAATATAGAAGCAAAAAATATAGGAAGTTTGTTACTCAAGCCAGCAATGAGATAACAGGATCAATATAAAAGATGCTCCGTCAGTTGCAGCTACCCTCGAGTAGCGGTGCGTTGTTGCATCCGAGTCTGTTGCAGCCACCCTTGTACAGCTTGCATGGAATAGTAACCTTTGACTACGTCCCTTGTACAGATATGGAATTGGTGGAGATCAACTTAACAATGAATGTCCATCTCTCTCTTGACTCGTTCAGCCTGCTACACCTATATCCTTTACATCTCGAACTATCTTTATAAAATCACCATATGTTAGCATAATTTAAGATATAGAGTCCTAATTACAACAATCATAAGTATTAATAAGATAAAACAATAATTAACCATACATGTATGGATTGAGGGATCAAGTGAAGGAAAACCTCTGTTTGGTGCATATAATGAAGCAAGATAAGGAAAAAAGGGGTAGGTAAATGTGGTCAAAAAGGGGTCATTTCTGGGCCCAACACCAATGATACCATCAAGCTATGGCATGAGAGGATTGGACACCTCAATTACACATATCTTCAAGCATTAAACAAAGAAAACATGGCTGAAGGACTTACACACGTCAAGTTTTCCAAAGGCACATGCAAGGGATGCATTGTTGGGAAGGATGCAAAGTGCAAGTATAACAAGGGAAAGGAAAGAAGGGTTATCCAAGTGCTTGATTTGATCCATTCAGATATTATAGGACCTATTCCCACACCCTCCTATGGAAAATCAAGGTATGTATTAACATTCATAGATGATTTCTCAAGATATTGTTGAGTGTATTTTCTCAAGCAAAAATATGAAGTGTTTGAGATATTCAAAGTTTTTAAGGCTTTGGTTGAGAAATTGATTGGTAATAAGATCAAATTATTAAGGACTGATAATTCCAAGGAATATTCTAGCAATAACATATGGCATCTATGTGAACAAAATGACATTCAAATGCAACATTATGTGCCTTACACACCTTAACAAAATGGTGTGCTAGAGCGCAAGAATAGAGCATAGAAGGAGATGCCCACTTGTAAGTTGGAGGCTAAGGATTTGTCTCCTAAGATATGGGATGAAGCCATAAATTGTGCTGCATATTTTCATAATAAAGTTCCACACAAAGAATTGGATGAGAAAACTACATTTAAGGCTTGGAGTGGTCACAAGCCCAATGATTCTCATTTCAGGGTTTTTGTCTCAAAGGCTTTGGCTAGAATTTCTATAGAGAAGAGAAAGGCCTTGCAACCTTAAATAAAGGATTCCATAATGTTTGAATATGATGAATATGAAAATGGATATAATCTCTTTGATCCCTCATCTCATAAAACCTTCATTGAGAGAAGTGTACAGTTCGAAGAAGAGCCCATGCAAGAGATTGAACTAGTCAAGGGTAATTGCTCACACCCTCTACTCAATGATGATGTAAGTGGTGATTCTCTCTCTGATTTTTCCACTTATGATATGGAATATGAATATTATTAAATTTATGTAGATCATGAATCACCCATAAGGCCAAAATGGGTTGAGAAGACCATACAAGTAGCTAGTGATCTTGTTGGAGATCCACTAGACTCTAGGAAAACTAGATCTTAGTTTCACAATGCTTTCTCCACTTGTGATTCTAATATTCTAGAGAGGTGCTTCATGATGGTTGGATCCAATCCCCAGTCATATGAGTAAGAATCACATGATCCAATATGGAAAACAACCATGCAAGAAGAGTTTAATTATTTGCAAGACAATGAAACTTGGGAGTTGGTTCCCCTACCTTCCAATAGGAAACTAGTGTAATGTAAGTGGGTTTATAGAACCAAGATGGTTGTTGATGGTTCATATATGAAGCATAATTATAGTTTGGTTTCCAAAGGCTTCTCTCAATTCCATGGAGTGGACTATAGAGAGACATTTGCACTAGTTGCAAAAATGGACTTTATGAGGCTAGTTTTGGCCATTGCTCCATCTAAGCGATGGGAGGTGCACCACATGGATGTGAAGATAGTTTTTCTTCATGGTGACCTTCATGAGGATATTTATATGAATCATCCTAAATTTTTTATTCATGATCCTTCACTTGTTTGCATGTTGAAGAAGTATCTCTATGGCCTCAAGCAATCCCCCAGGGCTTGGTATGCCAAGATGGACAACTTTCTTCTATCACTAGGATCTGAATGATGCAAATATGATCCTAATGTATATTTGTATCATTTAAATGATTCATTTCATATCATATTACTATATGTTGATGATATTTTGATCACTAGAATTTGCATTATTGATATAAGTTCAATTAAGTCTTCATTGCATAGTGCATTTTCAATAACTAACCTTGGATTGTTGAAACAATTTCTTGGCTTGGAGATTGAGAAATATGATGCAAGTATTAAGGTAAACAAATAAAAGTATGATGTAGACCTGTTATTGAATTTAAAAATGCTTGAATTTTAGGCATTCAAGTGTCCCTTCCTTTCAGGAGTGAAACTAAGTGATTTTGGATCATCTCCATTGGTGGACAAATCATTGTATCGACAACTAGTTGGGAGCTTGTTGTATCTTACACACGCTTGACCTGATTTGGCTTATGCAGTAGGTGTTGTCAAAAAGTATATGCAGTATCCTCATGATATCCATTGGAATGCTTCAAAAAGGATCTTGCATTATGTGCAAGGAGCCAAACACTTCAAGATACAGTATGTTGCTAGTTCTCCACTAGAACTAGTTGGATTTATTGATTCTAATTAGGATGGAGATTCCATTGACATAAAGTCCACTTCAGGTTATGTCTTCATGCTTTCACATGGTCCCACATGTTGTTCAAGTAATAAATGACACACTATATCCTTTTCATCAACTAAGTTCAATTACATAGGAGCAGTGAATTCAGCTACACAATGTATGTGGTTGCAAGGCATTCTAGGAGAACTTGGTTTTGCATTTTATTCACCCACTGTCGTTTGGTGTGACAGTTAAAGTGAAATTAATATTTCCACCGATTTAGTATAGATACATGGGACCAATCACATTGAGATACACATGCACTACATCCGGAGCTTGGTGCATGAGAAGGTGATATCATTGCAATATTGCCCATATGTAGAGCAAACCGCAGACATATTCACCAAGAGCTTCAAAGAGAAGACATTCACCTATTTGAGGTCACTCCTTGGAGTGGGTGACATATGGTGATGACTGATACCACTTTCATATTTTTCCTCATGCCCATTTTAGAGTGGAGGTTTTTTTCTCGTGTGGTTTTTTTTCTTACCTTGGTTATATGGACAAATAAAATTTTGTAAGAGGTGACTTGAGCTTTGGTTTCCAAGGCCTCAAATTTTGATGTTGTTACACTAATTCAGGATTAAGGCAGGGTGTTAGAGCATTATACCACCTAGTACCATGGTCGCATACACCTAGGACACACTTTCATTTGTTTTATAATGATGTTATATGGTCCAAACCTTGTTTATGTTGGTCTAGGAAGGTATTTGGGGTATTGGAATTGTTAATGCAACCAAGCGCCCACATTTTATCATTTAGGAGACTCATTCACCCTCATTAATGACATTTTAGTCCTTGGGACACTCCCACTCCTTAAAACATGGAACTAATTTGACCAGAGGCGCCCATGCATAGTATTTGAGTGTTTTTTGCTCTTTTGGACCATTTATTGCTTCTGAGAGCCACTCCCACTCACCCATGCACTCCAGCATTAATATACCCTAATTTATGTCCTATCATGCTTCACCCACATTCACATGGCCATTCGTGACCATTTGAGGTGGTTTGGGAGCTCATTGGTCCACCTAGGGGGGTTTGAGGTCCAATCTAAGCCTGCCACATGTATGCCTCCATTTTTCCTCCAAAGGATAAGGATTTTCACCTATTGTATTATATTCATGTTCCATCCATATTTACATGTTGGAAAATAATAGAAAATTTAGTTATTGGCACTATTCCTATGTGTTAATTTTTCTCTTTTCACTATTTTTCTACATAGTTTGTGAAATCTTGAGTTGTAAGGATTCTCTTAGCTCCTAGATCTTGTTTTAAATCATATTTTCACACTAATATAGGGTGACTAGTGGATGGATTCATCTTTAATACATTCATGGAACTAGAGTGACACCTAAAGAACTTCGCCAATAGATGTGGGAGTAGAGGCGGATGTATAGGTGGTAAGTTGGTCTAGTTGGTTTGTCTACTAGTTGATATCCCAAGCAGATTAAAAATATGGAGGCAATGAGATGAAAAATTTCTGGGGTGGTTATACTAACAAAGTCTAGGATCCTTCATGTACATTTCATTCATCTCATAGTCATATATGTCTTCGATGTGTAGAGATCAAACTAATGTTGGGTTTGAAGGTGAATGACTAGTGTTGGGAAGGATAGGCAGTCCATAACATTTTAATGGGCATATAACTCAAATAAATGGTAGGGTGGTAAGAAGTGTCCAAATATTGGAGGACATAAATGTCACAAAAAATTCCTTATGGTGTAACTATAAACCATGGCCACAAAAAAGTACACAGTGGATCCATGCCAAATACAGATCATATCCACAAGAAAATACAAAGTGGATCAATGTCTCAATTTTAATATGGAGAACAAATGGAACTTAGTGAAAGTACAAACTGGTTCTCCAAAAATTACCAATGTGATACATATAAGTGGGTACTGTATATGAAACTTAGGTAGTAGCATAATGAAGAGAGGTTGCAGAACCCAAGGTCTTCAATCTAAATCCATCAATCCTTATGATTATATGCCATATGAATAAATAACTTTATATCTAACATGGATTGAACCACTTGGTCATTGATCATCGTTGTATACCATTGACAATTGCAAGGATGCACACCCATAATGATAATGGTTACCAAGTTACTGAGTATATTCTCATAACTGTGAATAAATGTGTCGACATCAAACACTCATAAAATATATCAATAATGGGACATTGATGTATTCCCACAGTCATTATAAATAAAACCTACCACTGATGTCCATAAGCCTCAATGTCCTATAAAATTATAAATCTCATTCTTAGAGAAAATTATTGAATGTGGATGGGAAGAGATTCATTAGTAGAAGGGCATCAAAGAATCCCCCATAAATCAACATGAGAAAGTATTGGGAACCTGATTTCAAGGTAATTTACAGAATACAACACTAGGTACATATTCTAAATGTTCCAAAAAAAAATAGTGGACATGCCAATAACAAATACAACAACACACAAATATATGAGAATAATTTTGTGTGTGTGTATAATAGAATGATTACATCAGTAGGCGAATGCAATCTCCAAACATGAGAACATGAACCTCAAGTAACAATCTTTTGGTTACAGGCACCGACCTGAACATATGTTTATCTAAATGTACAAATTGTGACTTGTAGTAATCAATATCTAGCATGTGGATAATTACGACCTTCGATTGTGGAAGCACCAACTTTTGAATTATATTCTCTAACTCCAACTAGAAGGAGGCTCCAACCCCCTAATTATATTTCCCAGCTACAACTGGAAGGAGGATGCGACCTCCTACTCCTTACCCCATCCAACATCCCTGATATGAAATAAGAAAGTATTGAATAAATTCAATATACAAAATACCTTATCTTTGATGTGTGTCTTCACCAAACTGCACCTATTGTGATCCTTCTATCAACAAATTTCTTGTGAATATCTGCATCAAGGAAGGCATTTTCCAAAATTGTGATGCACGATAAAGACTGTGATCTACATCTTTGTATTGAATAGTGTTCTGAACTCAGTCACTTATGTAGTGTTGCGGTCTTTTTTTTTCACTAAGTAAGAACATCGCACATCCTGAATATGGGTTTCCTTTTCATTTGGTGCACTTCTTTCTACTCAACATCTACTGATTTTTGCACTTCCAACCCACTGCATAAACACTTTCGGCGATCAATGAGACATTGATACCCCAAAAAATTATGAATATTATCTAACCATATTATATCAGTTCTTCATTCTTCAAGCTTACTTCAACAAATCCATCTCTTTCTTATTTATAGTTTTCTGAGCTTAAGAAATGTGTCCACTTGTTGAAGTTCCTTATCCTTGGACAACACCACCACTTGTTTTCGTTTTCTACAAGTTATGATATGTATCGGTGTGACATTCATTGTAATTCATCTTTGTGTGGTTTGGCACAAATATTGCAACTTTCTTGTGGGACTTTTGCACATAGGTTCATAGCTCATATTTTTCTTCACAAGTCTTCGTACCAAAAACCATTTTCTTTGTGGAAATTTACACACAAGTTTTCATTTCGTATTCTTCATTTGTAAGTCTCACATAGATGGTATTTATGCATATCTGCCATTTTCAATTTTCTTCTTTGTGGATTGTTATATGTGCACTTATGATCAGTGTCATTGTGGGATCTTAGGTCTCATGGGACTTCGACATTCTTCCATATGTATTTATTCAAATTGGCTTTGTGTGAGGAAGTATTCAATTTATTTTGGCTTTAGTTTATCCTTTGATAATATGTTCAACAATATTCTTAACAATATCATTTGTCATCGATGACAAATCTGCATGTTCAATACCTTTGACATCATTTCCAATTTAACATCTTCGACATTTCGATCATTTGACATCAATGACAATTGTGTTATATTTTTATCATTTAATCAATATGATCTAGGGTCTTATCTGAGAGAATAGCATGCACATAAATAATCACAAGAGATAAGAGACACAAAGATTTTTCCTCAGAGAAACCATAAAGGAGAAAACCTCGCAACTTCCTCAGAGATAGAATGAGCACCAATGGCAAAAGTAAAACCCAAAAACAAAAAGATGATCTCTGACAGCTGATCTCTCTATCCCTGTGCGAGCTCCTTCTCTCTCACTCATGTGCTACAATTGAGTGAGTATGTGTCTCAAATAGAGAGGCTCACTCTCTATTTATACTAGTTTCCAACTTGACAATTACTTACCAGGGCCGACTTCTCTAGGAGATTCTAATAACCCTAGTACCCCGAAACTGTGGGGATTATTGCCCCGACTTACAATGGAGGGTCAACCTCTAAGACTTTAAATGACTTTATAACATTAATGATTCTCCCGATAGGACCATCAGGGTACAAATAAATACAACATATAAAATATACAAGTGAATACATTCCGAAGTTACAAATACATCAACACTCCCTCTTAACTAGGAAGGTATTCTCTTGACACAATTCATCAGCACAAGTCTTCGTCACTGGATCATTCATCAAAGTTGATCATCACTGGATCATCATCATCATTGGATCACTGGATCATCATCATCATCACTGCTCCTGCTATTTTGAGCAAATGGTGTTATCTCTCAATTCTACTCATCATAGGAAGTTCTACAGAGGCAGCCTGTTTTCATGTTGGTTGTAGGCCTAGCCTCCATGTAGGTATTCATCTTCTTCAGCGCTTATATCCAACCATGGGAGGCCCAGCCTGCCACCAAAGGCCCGCCCTGCACTTATATCTGACCATGGGAGGCCTAGCCTGCCACCATGTCAAAAAGGCCCATCACTCACATCTGGCCATGGGGGGAACACATCCCACATCCATGTCAGAAACGCTCAGCACTCACATCTGACCATGGGAGGAACACATCCCACATCCATGTCATAAAGGCTCAGCACTCGCATCTGACCATGGGGGGGAGCACAGCCCGCATCCATGTCAGAAAGGATCTGCACTTACATCTGACCATGGGGGGAACACATCCCGTATCCATTTCAGAAAGGTTCTGCACTTACATATGACCATGGGGGGAGCACATCCTACATCTATGTCAGAAAGGCTCAACACTCACATATGACCATGGGGGGAACACATCCCGAATCCATGTCAAAAATGCTCTGCACTTACATCTGACCATGGGGGGGACACATCCCGCATCCATGTCAGAAAGGATCAGCACTCACATCTGACCATGGGGGGAACACATCTCGCATCCATGTCAGAAAGGCTCAGCACTCACATCTGACCATGGGAGGAACACATCCTGCCACCATGTCAGAAGGGCTCTTGGACTCATCACTTCCCCTTGGAAGGAACCTCAATCTAATGAACACCAAGCTTCTTTCCGAAGTATTCAAACTTCACTCTGGCCAATGGCTTGGTCAACACATCAACTATCTGCTCGTTAGTCGCAACATACTAGAGATTCACTGCTCCTCTCTGCACAATATCCCTGATATAGTGATATTTGATCTCGATATGCTTCGACTTGTCATGGAACACCGGGTTCTCCGACAACTTCACACAATTGTGGTTGTCGCAATATATACAAGTAGCATCCAACTTGAGATCAAATAAATCAAATAGTAGCTTCCTTAGCCACACTGCCTCACAACTAGCTGAACAAGCTGCGACATACTCTGCTTCGATTGTACTCAGCGCCACGCGGGATCACTTCCTGCTAAACCAAGAGATAACACCTAATCCCATACTGAAGCAGCACCCTGAAGTGCTCTTCCTATCAATGGCATTGTCTGCCCAATATGAATCCACATAATCTTCCAAGTTAATCTTTTGATTCGCCTCATACTTAAGCCCATAATCAACTATACCCTTCAGGTACCTCAGAATATGCTTTGCAGCAATCAGGTGAACATGTCTTGGATCCGTCAGAAACTGGCTCAATGTGTTCACAGCAAAGAAAATATTTGGTCTCGTATTCGTCAGGTACATCAAGGACCCAATCATCTGACGATACATTGTAGCATCAACCGACTCTAATGAAGCATCACTCAATAGTTTCAGGTTCGATGCCATAGGTGTGGTCATGGCCTTGCAGTCCATCATCCCGAACCTCTTCAGGATCTCTACTACATACTTCCCTTGTCCGAGGGAGATGCCATCTGCATTCTGCCGCACCTCCATGCCTAAAAAGCAGTGCATCATACCCAAGTCTTTTATCTCAAACTCAGCAGCAAGCTTCCTCTTTGTGTCAGCAATCAACCCATCCTCACCTATTACAAACAGGTCATCTACATACAATACGAGTATCATGGGGTTCCCTTCCTCAACCTTATAGTAAAGGTTGGAATCCGCTTTACTAAAGCCTAATCTAGTCAGGAGATGTCAATTCTGTCGTACCATGTTCTGGGTGCCTATTTCAAACCGTACAGGGCCTTCTTCAATTTGCACACATGAGTCTCCCTATCATGTGTCTCAAACCCGAGTGGCTGCTCCACATACACTTTTTCTTCTACTACACCATTCAAGAAAGCAGTATTGACATCCATCTGCTGTATCTTCCATTTCATTACTGCAGCTAGAGAAAGTATTGATCTGATGGAAGTGTATCTGGCTATAGGTGCAAACGTATCCTCATAATCTATCCCTTATTTCTGGGAGAAGCCACGTGCCACAAATCTTGCTTTATATTTCTCTATGCTTCCATCTGCAGCATGCTTGATTGCGTCGAGAGGCGCTCTACAGCCTAGTATGGGGGAGATCTTGTAACATGATGTAACGTGATGTAACGTTAGTAACGTTTGTAACATGTTGGCAAAAAATAATAGTGATAGTGAATATTATGGGAGAGATCTTGTAACGTGATGTAACGTTAGTAACGTTTGTAACATGTCGACAAAAAATAATAGTGATAGTGAATATTATGGATATATCACGGAAAAAAGGATATATCTGGAAGTGCACACTACAACTTCCCAGATGCACTCGAGCTCCAACATGTGAAGAACAACATTGATTCAAAACTGCAATTGCTTTTTTCAAATAAGACGAACAATCAGGGCCTCGAAGACTCGGGAGGCACATTTCCAATCCATAAATGGTGACATTCAAAGGATTATTAATCACCACCGACGATCCAGTGGCAAATCCATCCCATCGAAACATTATGACTGTGCTTGCGAGATCCTCCATGAGGTTCCCGAGAGTCTCATTGAAACCTTTAATATCGTTGCTGCTGTTAGGATTCGAGATAACATAGGAAACGTTCATATCTAGAGCCGAGGAAAACGTGTGATTCTCATAGCGAATGAAGCATGAATCAAACTGAACTAGAGCACCGATGGCATTGGGGCGGCCTTGATAAGCTAGCTGCAAGGCTACAGCGGAACAATCTTGGCAGACCTACTCTGAGACGTCCCCCCTGCATTGCAGAAGACCGTTGACTTGGCTAGATGAATATGTGTTGAATCTGCCTCTCTGGGCGCCAACACTCACCAGGTAATTCAACGTTCACGTCGCTCTCGTATTCACTGCCATTGTTGTATTTGTTTGCATTGCAGCTATCATAAATATACGCATCGGATTGGCCATTAAGCTGCTGAAGGGAGCCGAGTAACAATAACAATAACATGAATATCCACTGCCTGCTTCTGGTCTTGCCTTCCATCTGAAAATGTCGCCGCGCGTTTCTAATAATGAATACAGAGAGAAACAGACAGACATACGGACGAGTATATGGTCTGATATTGCTTTGTTATAGTGATTCATTCGTGCAAAGAGGCCGAGGAATTTATAGAGGGTTAATGGACTGCACATACACCCAAGTGAATTAATTACAGTGAATATGCAAAGTTCTGTAATAATTACGTTATTAATGGACTATTTCACAAGGTCAGTACTAGGGAGTTTAATGAACAGTTGATATTCAAGGTCGGGAAAAAGACACAAAGGAAAACTTTCTTCAAGTGATATCATCAACACCTCGTGACAAGAGATATCAGAATTGCATGGATAATGTCTCCTTGTTTGATTGATGTCACTACGTAATGATTTTGACCATTAAAAAATTTCCAAAATGCATGGATAATTTCTCATTTCATCTAGAAATATCACATCATGATTCTATAGATGGAAAGAGATATCACCATTGGATGGAGACTGAAGAGATTATTTAAATGGGATTGTGTGTAAAACAATTAGTTACTAAGGTTATGATTGAAGTTGAATTTCAAGTAAATAAGAAAATGATTAAAAGATTTGTCTTGACTTTATATTTTATTATGTTTTGTTAGTACCAAATCTTCTTCTTAGGTGTAAACAAATTTTAATGTTATGTTGTCATTCATATAAGAAAAAAAATATTATGAAGAAATGTTTATACATTTAAGAATTTGTTCTCAACCCACTCATAAAATAGATTTATGTTAGTGATAAAATTATATTAAACTAGTGTAGATCAAAATCTTAGGCTCTATCAAGTGTCGAGAGGGATCAAATCTTTGGAGGTGCAAACCTCTTCTTAAGTATTGCACTCAACTATCAGCTTTAGTGTGATTAGACCAAAGACACGTCTTTTTATTTAAGGTTCACATATAATATTTTTATTATTAATATTTAATACTATTTATGGCCGGCGTATAATATTTTTTATTATTTTTTTTTGTTAGGAAATAACATTACAACATCCCCCCATACATGGTTTTAAAACCATGTGCAAGGCCCCCATAAAACCATGGGTTGTTTAGGAGGCCTTGCACATGGTCTTAAAACCATTTGCAACCATGTACAATAAAACCATGGGTTGTTTAGGAGGCATTGCACATGGTTTTAAAACCATTTGCAAATACCTCCTAAACCATGTACAATAAAACTATGGGTTGTTTAAGAGGCCTTGCACATGGTTTTAAAATCATGTGCACCACCAACATTTTTTTCTCGGATAATTCATTTTTTTGTTTTTTATTATTTTGTTAAGTAGGAACATTAGAGCATCTCCCCCATATTAGATTATTTTTGTGGTCGACATTTATTTTGAAGGATATGTAATTTCTTTTTATTTTTTATGGACGACATTTATGTAACTTTATGTAACGTTACAAGATCTCCCGTGGTCGGTGAACACCGATAGGTGTAACTAGCCACTTAGTTTTGTAGGGATAATATCAAGACAATTGTTGTTTAAATATCAGGTTTGCACCTCGGGATATTTGATCCCTCTTAGTGCTTGATAGAGCCTAGGATTTGGATCTAGGCTGGTGTAGATCTACTTGGAAGTCACAACAGAATTCCCCTCTGGTCTTGGAACAACATCCCAGACATCATTCTTCATGATCGACCGGTACTCTCTGATCATAGCATCCTTCCATTCTTTCTTTCTGTTGCTTCTTCATAGTTGGAAGGTTCTTTATCAATGATGTCACATAATAGGGATACATAACCGGAGTAGGACCTAGTTCTCTTCCTTTCTATGTGCATTTCTTCTGGAGCCCCATATCTTTCTTCCCCTTGGATAGCCTCTCATACCCATGCAAGTTTCCTTTTGTAAGGATTATTCTCTTGGGGTGGATCTACAGGTTCCTAAGGTTCTTCTATTTCTTGATCTTCTTCTGGAATTGCTTCATTCATAGTTGTATCTTGGATCCTGGGTACTTCTATTTCTTCAAGTTCTGTAATAGGTCTTTTTATGGATTTGTTGTAAGCTGAGTCTTCGTCAAACGTCACATCTATGTTGATGTCAATCTTCTTGAATCTTGGGAAGTATATTCTATAAGCCTTCGATCTTTCACTATATCCCACAAATATACACTTCTTTCCTGAAGGATCTAACTTTGTCCTCTTTTCTTTCAAAATGTGTATGTACACTAGACAACCAAATATTCTGAGATGATTGACTTTTGGTTTCTTGCCGGAGAATACTTCTTCAGGTGTCTTGTTCCTAATTACTCTATGCGGAGTATGGTTCTGTACATACACACCTGTCCTAGCAGCTTCTTCCCATAGATGCATAGGAAGATCTTGATCATGAAGCATAGCCCATGCTGCTTTTATAATCGTTTTATTCTTCTTTTCTACAACCCCATTCTATTGTGTATTATATGGAGTGGTCAACTCCCTCTTAATCCATGAATCTCTGCATAATTATTTGAATTCATCTGATGTGAATTGTCCGCCATTGTCTGATCAAAAGGTCTTGATTTTCTTCTCTGTGTGGTTCTCGATCAAGGCTTTGAATTCTTTGAACTTACAGAATACTTCATCTTTGCTTTTCAAGAAATGTATCCATGTCTTTCTAGAAAATTCATCAATGAAAGAAACATAGTACACATACCCACTCAATGAACTGGATGACATTGGACCGCATACATCGGAGTGGATGATTTCCAAGATTCCTTTTGCCTTGCTCTCGCTACTTGGAAATGTATTCTTTGTGTTCTTTCCTTTCACAGATCCTTTGCAAACACCTTCATGTTTTTCCTGTATTTCTGGAAGACCTTCAACGGCTTTGCTTGCAAGTGGTAGTGCCCTATAGTGCACATGTGCAAGCCTTTTATTCCAAAGTTCACTTGGCACTACTGAATCATGGACCAAGGCTTGTTCTGGTTGGACCAAGGTTTGTTCTTGTGAGAGCTTGATCTTCACTTTCCATCTTTTCTTCTCGGGCTAATATTCGAGCTTCTTCTTGTGAGCATTCCTCCCACAGCCTATTGAAATTGATCAGCTTCCTTCTAGCACAAATCCCTTGAATGAAGGAGTCCCATGACCTAGGAAGACCATCCAAGGTGGTCATCACAATTTTTGCATTCCCTACCTCTTCATCCACTGCTTCAAGTTGTTCTTTGATTTGAGAGACCCTTGTAAAGTATGACTGTATGGTCTCTGCATTCTGGATCTTTACATTCTTCAACTGTTTCCTCAAGGTCATCTTCATATTTATGTTATTCCCTTCAGATAACTTGGTCAAGGAATCAAACATTTCTTTAGGTGTCTTTAGGGAAGACACCTGTGGTATAAGGTGATCCTTGATTGAATTAACAATAATCCTCTTAGCCTTGAACAACTTCTTCTTGTGTAAGGTCTTAGCCTCATCTCCCTCTGGAACTGGAACCTCTCCACTTATGTAGGTGTCCAATTCATTTTCTTCAAGAACCAATGAGATCCTATACTTCCATGCTCAGAAGTTTTCAGCTCCTTCAAGATTTTCATCAATCTTGGTGTGATGAGACATATTAACTGAGAACCTCAAATGAAAATACAAAATATTTCGATCTTACCAATTTGAGATGTTGAAACTGGATCTGGAGTTGATCTTCTGCAGTGTTGGTTTTCTGGTTCAGGGGAAAATTATGGTTTGACTTTCCCGGAGTTCTACCCAACCAAAAACTTCGATCTTGGTCTCTAAACTTCGATTTTGAGGAGGAGAGTAATCCTATGCTAGTCTCACTCAAAAATTCCACTTATGTGGAAAGCCCTAATTTCCCGCTGCAGTGGTAGGTCAAAAACTGAAAATGCTCAGAATTAGATTCTGCTTCGACAGAAAGATGCGCCCTTCAATGGAGAGTCAACCTAGTCTCCTTTTTTTGATGATCTATGGAGAGAGACCCAAAAAGTAAGAATCCCTAGCTTCTGCAGCTACATAGCGTCTTCTTCTCAGGTTAGCTCTGATACCATGTTAGATTTTTATCATTTAATCAATATGATCTAGGATCTTATCTGAGAGAATAACATGCACAGCAATAATCACAAGAGACAAGAGACACTGAGTTTTCCTTGGGGAAACCATAAAGGAGAAAACCCCACAAATTCCTCAGAGATAGAATGAGCACCAATGGAAAAAGTAAAACCCAAAAACACAAAGATGATCTTTGGCAGCTAATCTCTCTCTCACTTGTGAGAGTTCCTTCTCTCTCACTCATGCCTTATAGTTGAGTGAGTGTGTGTCTCAAATAGAGAGGCTCACTCTCTATTTATACTAGTTTCTAACTTGACAATTACTTACCAGGGCCGACTTCTCTAGGAGAGTCTAATAACCCTAGTACCCCAAAACTGTGGGGATTATTGCCCCGACTTACAACGGAGGGTCAACCTCTAAGACTTTACATGACTTGATTACATTAATGATTCTCCCAATAGGAACATCAAGGTACAAAGAAATACAATATATAAAATATACAAGTGAATACATTGTGAAGTTACAAATACATCAACAAATTTATTATTCAACAATATCCCCCTTTGTCATTGATGGTAACACCACTTTATTGTGTCACCTACCATAAGCTCCCCCTAAATTTGAGATCTTCATCTATGCCCCAAAGGCTCCCTTTGTAATCATGCTCTTGCTTCTTTTGCACATATTTACCTTCTATCTTCTTCCATTTTCTAATTCTCTCCCTATTATTGATCCCTCTATAATTGGGATTTATCTTTCTCTCACCCTTTGACATCAATGGAAAAGGGACTCTCTTCTTTGTTGACTCCCCCTGGCTTGTGCTCATTTCTTCATGTTTGGATTGCTTCTAGTGTACCAGGTTGTAAATAACCCATTTCTGCATTAGATACATAGAACGAATTTACACTATCTTGCCTCGGGTTGTGGGGAAGACACTATTCCCCATTTCCCTCTTAGATAGTCAAAGGTTTCTCTAGGAAGTGGTTTTGCGAAGATATACATAATTTGTTCCTTTGTATCTACATATTCCAACTTGACTACATGGTGAGCAACTTGTTCCCTCACAAAATGATACTTAATAGGAATGTGTTTGGATTTTGAATTATTATCGGATTCTTTGAAATACTGATCACTCTTGTGTTGTCGCATAATATTGGTATAAGTTGGTCATATTCTACATGAACATGTTTTAAAGTTTGTTTGATCCATATAAATTGTGTACAACCTGCTGCAGCAGCAATGTACTCTGCCTCAACTGTGGGCAGAGACATTGAGGATTTTTTTTGGTTAGTCAGGAGACTAGACATTTTCCTAAGAAGAAAGAAACTCCACTTGTGCTCTTTCTATCATCAATGCCTCCTTCCTAGTATGAATCTTTTATGATTCTAATGTTAGTTTGTTGCTATGTAGGTACCATAATCCAAGATCTAAGGTCCCTTTGAGATATATGAAAATGTGTTTTACCACCTAGACATGTATCTCCTTGGGAGCAGCTTGAAATCTTGCGACTTGACCTACAACTTGCAATATATCAAGTCTTGAGGCTGTCACATATAGAAAAATTACAATAATAGATCTATAGAGTTTTTGGTCTACTTCATTTTCTTCATCTTCCTTGCTTAATTTGCATCCAATAATAATGGGAGTACATAATGGTTTGTACTCCTCCATATTGAATATTTTTAGTGTTTCCTTTATATGCTTGGTTTGAGAGATGAATATTCCATCCTTTGGTTGAGATATTTGTAATCCCAAGAAAAAAGACAATTATCTAAGAAAGGAAATTTCAAACTCGGCTGCATTTTCACAGAAAATTTTTGAATGAGGTTGTCGCCATTACTTCCAAAAATAATGTTGTCCACATATACCTCGATTATAGTCATACCTTCACCTTCGACATATATATATATTATTGTCTACATGACCCTTTTTGAAGCCTTGTTGTTGTCGATATTTGTCTAACCTCAAATATTAGGCTTGTGATGCTTGTTTTAGTCCATATAATTCCTTTTTTAATTTGCAAGCATTGTCCTTATTTTCTGAGAGAGAGAATTCTTCAGGTTTTTCTACGTATACTTCTTCTTCTAGTTCTCCATTTAAGAAATCCGATTTGATATCGATTTGGTACACCATTATACTCTTTAAGCAGGAATACGCTAAAAACATTATGATCACTTCCATTCAAGCTATTGGATAAAAGGTTTCCTCAAAATATATTCCTTCAGTCTGTGCATATCCCTTGCATACTAGTATTTCCTTGTTTTTGACAACTTTTCCTTCCTCATTCAGTTTGTTTCTGAAAACCAACTTTGTTCCTATAACATTTTTGTCTTTGGGTGTTGGAACAATTTCCCAAGACTAATTCTTATTAATATGATTCAATTATTCTTCCATGGCCTTGACCCAATGCTCATCATCTTTAGCTTCATTAAAATAGTTTGGTTCTACTTGAGATAAAAAGGAAAAATGTACATGTTTGATGCCATCAGTCAATAGTCTTCTTCTTATTACTACATCAACATTTTTGTCTCCTATAATCAAATATTATGAATGATTCTTTTGAATGAACCTAGAAGGATTTGTTATATCAGGTCGACTTATTTCCTCTATTCCCTCTTGAAGAAACTTTTATTGCTGTTCTGTTGACCTTTCTTCATTTTGTATAACTTTTGTGAATTGTTCAGGTATAGGATGATCACCATCGTTTGTCTTCATGTATTTGAATTTTTCATCTATTCTAACATCTGGGATTTCAACAATATTATTTAACCTTAGATTGTAACATTTGTATGCCTTAATTGTAGTTTCATATCGTAGAAAAATTCCTTCATCATATCTTGAATCAAATTTTCCAATATTTTCATCATTTGTTTTTATGTAGCATTTGCTTCAAAAATTTTGAAATGTTTGACAATAGTTGGTCTTCCTTTCCATAGTTCATATTGATTCATGTTGATGCCAGTTATGAGTTATGCTCTATTTAAAATGTGAACAACAATATGAGCATCCAAGTCTAGAAGATTTTAGAAATCTTGGAGTCATTAAGCATAGTTCTGGCCATTTCTTGCATAGTTCTGTATTTTCTTTCAGCTACTCTATTTTGTTGTGGTGTTATAGATGTTGAGAACTATCTCGTTCTTCCATGTTTTTCATAGATTTCCTCAAACTCATTTGATGTGTATTCTCCACCATAGTCTGATCTTAAGCATTTGATTCTTTGATCAGTTTTTTCATCGACAAATTCCTTAATAATTTTAAAGCATTCAAACATTTCTATTTTTTTCTTGAGAAAGAAAACCCATGTCTTTCAAGTGTGGTAATCTATGAAGAGAACAAAATAATGTTCACCTTTAAATCCTTTTTTTGTTGTAGGTCCACATAGATCTGTATGAACCAACTCTAGTGGTCCTTTTGTAGTGTACTCATCTGTCTTAAAGCTTACTCTTGTTTCTTTTCCATGTTGACAATGTTTGTAGACTGATTGTATGGGATTTGTAATTATTAGTATGTCCTTCATGGCCTATTGTTTGCTAATCTTGACAAGGTTATCGAATTTTATATGTCCAATTTTCTTGTGCCAAAGCTAGCTTTCATCTATTTTCCCTAGACAATAATTTTCTTCCTTTTCATATAATATATGGACATTACTCGAGGTTCTGGTTGCAGTTGCCACTAAAATGCCTATGTTTGTATCTATTAGTTTACATTTCTCTGAATCAAAGGTGAGAGTATATCCTTGTTCGCACTCACACTAAGAATATTATGCTTCATATTCTCGACTAACAAGACATTGTCTTCTTTAGTTCTTTGGTTTCCAAGAATGACCATGCCCTTACCTATAATCTTGGTTGATCCATTGTCTCCAAAATATACACTAACTTCTCTTCCTTCTTTGAAATTTAAGAAACGTATTTCATGTCCTGTTATATGTTTAGAACACCCACTATCAATATACCATTGACCTTTCTTACTATGTGCATGTAGTTCCAAGTTGCATCCTTCATGACTTGACTGATTGGACATTTTCTACCAAATTTTTCTCGAGTCTTCTTTAACATGACTACTTCCAGTGGAATTGATCAATGAAGATTTATTTTTGCAATCCTTGGTCATATTTCCATGATTGCCGCATTTTTACACTCACATTCTGCACTTAAAGGGATGAAGGAATTTAAATCTCCTTTTGAGGCTTCTAATTCTATTTACACATCACCCCTATAGGAGAATCTATTCTCTTTAGGATAGTTCCTTTAACGAGATATGCATTTTTCTTCTTCGTGAACAAAATTTGTACATAAAAAGAAGTTTCCTATGAAAAGTGTCTGGTACATTGTGAACCGATAACTTTCCGGTTGTGTAGAGTTGACATTCTGAGGAGGAGGAGTATTTCTTTTGTAATTTCAATATCCTTTTGGCATGAAATTTTTTACTGCATATGTATATCTTATATAGTCTACTTCCATCTTTTCGTCTAATTTCCCGTGATTTTTTATAGTTCTCTCTAAAGTCCCAGTGTCTGGGTTAGATTTTTGTCAGAGGTCCAGTTGATTGTTTTCCTTGTCTAGTTCTCTTTTAGGCAAGTGACTTCTCCTTCAAGTTTTCACACTTTTCTTCCTAGTGTGTTAGTTTCTCCATTATTTCCATTTTTAACTTCCTTATTTCTTCAACTTGTTCTTTATGCCTTGAAAGTTTCTCCTTTAGAACCTTATTTTTCTTCCTATATTTCTCTAGATCTTCCAAGAATTGGTTAGTTCTTCTTCAAAATATACTTCATTTAGTTCTTCATCTTCTAGTGCATTCTTCATTATCACAGGAAACATTTCATGTTTCATCATTTCTGCAGTGGATCTTTCTTCTAGATGTTAATCTGTTACTAAAGATACCCGCTTCAATACTGATTATTGTATTTATATTATCACTAAGGAGAGGGGGGGTGAATCAGTAATTGTGCATATATATATATATATATATATATATATATATATATATATAATTTCACTTCAATGTATTTTAACCAATTAAAAAATTTTAGGAGTAACAGTAACAAATACACCAACTCACAAATATCTGAGAATAATTGTGTGTGTGTGTATAAGAATTATTACATCATTGGAAGAATGAAATCTCCAAACATGAACACCAAATCACTTCAGGTATAGACGTGATCCTTAAGTAACAATCTATTGGTTACAAGCACCAACCTACAACGATTTCGATCTATGTGATCATCGACTCACAAAATTCAGGAATCGAACTAACATATATTTGTCTGACTATGAAAACTGTGACTTGTAGCAATCAATCTATGACCTACGGATAATTGCAATCTATGATTGTGGAAGCACCAAATTCTGAATTATATTCTCCATCTCCGACTGGAAGGAAGCTCTGACCCCCCAATTATATTTACTAGGTTCAACTAGAAGGAGGATCCAACCCCCTGAGGTTATTTTCCCGCACCCACTAGAAGGAGGATATGACCTCCTACTCCTTTTCCCGTCCAACCTCCCTGATATGAAATAAGAATGTATTGAATAATATCAATATACAAAATACCTTATCTTTGATGTGTGTCTTCACCAAGCTGCAACTAATATGATCCTTTAGTTTGTGTGTTTCTTCTAAATATCTATGTCAAGACAGACAGTTGTCAAAACTGCGATGTGCAATAAAGACTGAAATATGCGTCTCTGTACTGAACAATGTTTCGAACTCAGACACTTATGCAGTTATACAGTCTCTGTCTTTCACTAAGTAAAAACATCGCACATCCTGAATACATGTATCATTTGCATCCGGTGCACTTCTTTCTATTCAACATCTACTGATTTGCACACTTCGGCTCCACTACATAAAACTCTTTCTGTGATCAACGAGCCATTGATACCCCAAAAAAATATGAAGCTTGTCTAACCAGATTATCTCATTTCTTCATTCTTCAAGCTTACTTCAACACATCCATCTCTTGCTTATTTATAGCTTTCTTAACTCAACATATGTGTCCACTTGTTGAAGTTCCTTATCCTTGGAACACACCCCCACTTGTTGGTGTTTTCTTCAAGTTATGA
Source organism: Pseudotsuga menziesii (assembly GCA_001517045.1). Lineage (NCBI taxonomy): Eukaryota > Viridiplantae > Streptophyta > Pinopsida > Pinales > Pinaceae > Pseudotsuga > Pseudotsuga menziesii. Next base: position 140,889 of record LPNX010237884.1, on the reverse strand, counting down.
TTTGCTTCAGCGTGCCACTCATTGTAATTCATATTTGTGGGGTTTGGTGCACATATGCCAACTTTCTTGTGGGACTTTTTCACATAGGTTCATAACTCATATTTTTCTTCACAAGTCTTCCTACCACATACCATTTTCTTTGTTGTACTTTTAAACACAAGTTTTTGATTTGTGTTCTTCATTAGTAAGTCTCACACAAATCGCATTTGCATTTATCTTCCATTTTCAATGTTCTTCTTTGTGGATTGTTATATGTGCACTTATGATCAGTGTCATGGTGGGATCTTGGGTCTCATGGGACTTCCATATTATTCCATATGTATTTCTTCAAACTAGCTTTGTGTGAGGAAATCTTCAGCTTCTTTTGGCATCAATTTATTGTTTGATAATATGTTCAACAATGTTCTTAACAATCTGCTTTGTCATCAATGGCAATTCATGTTCAATACCTTTGACATCAATGACCATTCAACACCTTCAACATTTCGATCCTTTGACATCAATGACAATTCATTTTTCAACACAATCAATGTTGATTAATGAAAATCATTAATCAATTTTAAAGCTACAAACCAAAAATGAACACAAATTCCTAGTTGCTAGCAACTCTAGGTTTATATCCCATAGCAATGTGTTTAATCCAATATAAGAATAAGTGCCAATACAGGAAATGATGAATTATTCCACACAGTCATGAGAAAGCACTAGTTATGTTAATGAAAGTAAGAATAACTTGAAAACATGGAAGGTCAACATTAATGGTCATAACACTACTTGATATGGTGTCCAAATTTGACATTTTAACTAACATTTGCTGAAAAAGACTTTTTTAATATCGAAAGTGACATCATTTTCATTCATATATATAATCATCTACATAATGTTGCAGAGGCAGCTTTTTTTTATTCTTTTAGTTCTTAATGATGACTATTTTATATTTTTGGTGTTAATACTAATAAAAATTATTTTTTATGTGTTGGCCACATTTTCTATCCCGAGGCCAACAAGGAGAGAAAGCCCACACAAGGCACTTAGCACAGCTCCCAGTGTATTTAAAATAGCTAACTCTAGTAGGGTATAGATCCTGCTACCTTGATAGTTTGCTCTCAATAACAGAGTCTCACAATCACATTTTAAATAATTTCCTAAAACGATAAACTATACTAGTATGAAATGCAAAGTTAACTATGATGCAACTTCCAATAGCTGAAACAAACAGTTTAGTAACTGCTAAACTCAAAATAGTTCTTAAGAGCTGCTAAAACCTATAGGTTTCTTCTATGGAATAAAATTATTATAACTAAAGTATAAAACAAAATATTTGTTATAAATATTAAGTTTTAAACTTTTAAAATTTAAAACTAATTCTAAATGTATTATGAGCAAAATTAAACATAAAACAATAAAATATAAATAATTTTTATTATATAATATGTGTTCAAAATGTAGGCAAATTTACCCTATCTGTATAATGTTGAATATTCGGTAATTTTCTAACTCACTTCAATTTCCATAAAAAAAGTCCAATAATACCAAATTATGCTACTATGAGTAAAACCATTAACGTGTTATCAATCCCAACAATGTAACAATTTTCTACACAAGAGCAGTTACTTAATTATTAGTTCAAAATGAATGCGACGATTTTGATAGAAAAGAGAAAATGTGATATCTTCCTTTAGATATGACGCATAGGAGAATACAAGATATTCTCCTCGAATCTGTGCGAAACAGTAGTCTTCTCAACCATATTTCAATATATCAATATATGACGTTTTGATAAATAGACAAAATGATTACACGTTGCTTTCTTTTGAAATTCGTTGAAAACAAGCATAAAAATAAAAACTTAATAAGACATTGTGTTTCACCTCCACTCTCTCTTTTGAAATTCGTTGAAAATAAGCATAAAAATAAAAAAAATTAATAATACATTGTGTTTCACCTCCACGTGAAAATAAAAACTTTAATAAAACGTGTGATTACCTCAGAACGTTTAGAGATAATGGGCATCTAAAATTAGCATACCCGAAAGCTTGGAATGAAACATCGAAAAGAATTTCGGTATGTCTAAAATGAATGAAAGTTATGTGTATGTAGATAATGTAAGTTTATGTGTCAAAAATAAGTATAGTGAATTTATGGAAATTATAATGCAAACACTAATAAGTAGTTTAGGCTTTTTGGAAGAACAAATTTCAAACTTACAGATGGGGTCGCCGTCCATTTTGGGCTTTTAGAGGAGAAATCGAAGCGTCAAGTGGATTTTTTGGTCAAATCTGTGGGGCTTACATTGGCTGGTCTTCTGACTTATCCATCGCTAGTCATCGTTGTTTGGATGCATCTTGGAGAGGAGAGTAATTCCCAGGTACAGAGTAATGAATGCATTGAAGTACATGTAATTACAAGTGTTGAGAGGAGAGAAAGAACTTCCATGGATTTTTCAAATGATAGAAAAACATTTCTTAGAGATATATGTTGATTCAAATGCCCAATCCCTAGTTCTACAGGATATTTACTAGAGTGTGAAAGCTGGAAAGTTGATCATTGACAAGGAGATGTGCAATGAATGTGTCTTGAATCACAACTTTTAGTTGTGAGTGATAGCCAGCAGCTTTAGAATGACATTTATTGTGCATTATTTTTCTTTTTAAAGTCTTTTCCTCTCAGGGGATTTGAAGTGATGTGAATGAAGGCTCCACTTTAAACAGTTATAAGACACCCTTCTATAAAAAGAGCCCTAAGAGGGGTTATGTAATCTCAAAGTCAAATGGCTATCAATTAACATTTTCGAGAAGCAGATTCAAAGAAGTATGAGATATTAGAACCACTTCCATGCTAAATGGTAAATGCAGCATAAAGTGAGGGGTTCTGTAATCTCAAAGTCAAACGACTATCAATTAACATTTTCGAGAAGCAGATTAAAAAAAGTATGAGATATTAGAACCACTTCCATGCTAAATGGTAAATGCAGCACAAAATGAGAAAATGATGTGAGTTCTTTTTTAATAATTAAACATCTTTAACTTAAATTTCCTTAACATCATCGTGGAAGGCTTCATTAAAAATAGAATTAAGAAAAAAACAGTATAACATAAAATGTCATTTAAAATATACATAAACACATCAGATTTCCTCTAATGTGTTAGATCATGAGGTATGGATTTAAGGGATTTAATAGCTGGCATCGTAGACAATCCTCATGCATGCAGATAAATCCACATGGCAACCATGCTTTTTATCACTCCCTGACTTTGCGCACATGCACTAAAAATTAATAACTAGATGACATATAATATGTTTAGTGGATATAGAAGGGCATGGACATTGCTTAGTTGGAAAGAAGATTTGAATCTATGAAGGTAGAAACAGTGTTAGAAGGAGAGCATGAGTTGCCGTCAATGGAGGGCCATAATGAATATTGTCTGAGATCTGGTCTCATTTCCCATGGGATCATTAAGCAGCGGCTTCAAGTGGTTGTCGCCTTGAATTTCTCTCTATGCCTCTGCAACGAGAAGGGAGCGACTGCCCTAAATTTCTCTCTATATCTTTGCAACGAGAAGGGTGGAGAAGGGATATGGTGAGATATATGAATACATATATGCAATGAGAAGGGAAGTAGAAGAAGAGCAGGTTTGGGAAAATCTGGGCATTTCTGAGAATTTTTATGCGGCCAGTGAAGGCGAGGTCGAACCGGGAACCTCAAGAATATGGGATGAATTTGAGACGAAAATCGACCGCGACAGTCGTGGTCTACTGGAGGAACGGGAAAGCGTTAGGGAATACGATGTCGAATTAGATGATGAGATTGTCTGCTTTTATGCTCATAAGTGCACCGTGGGACTCAACCCCCAACCTGGAAATTGCTTTTCATTGGAATGTAAGGGAACAGATATCAAGTGCTTCATTCGTCTTCGAAATGTTCCGATCAGTTTTTGGTCGTGGATGTTTCACTTGATATCCTCAAAGTGATATCCTCGAGACCCAAAGAGGCGATGTAGTGGATGTGTGTTGTTTCATTAGGTGAAACATTGCCTTTGCTGGTGATAAATGTGACAGAGAAGGCGTAGTTGGTTGCTAAAAATCTTGCAAGATGCAAAAAATGGCATGAAATGGCCCATTCCGAGGAAATAAAGAGAACTTCGATATGTTTCAAAAATGAGATAAAGTTGTGTATGTATACAATAGAAGTTTATGTGATGAAAGCAAGTCAAGGAAAATAAGTGAAAATACATTGCATCAAACTTCTAAATCGCCACATAAGTGAAAATAAGTTTCCTCCAAAAGACTTTTGTACATAATTTTTTTTAATTTGAAAACATTCGATGAATAAGCCAATGTTTTTACCTTGATCCTTTGAATGCCAATGAAATCTTACAAAGCAAAAAAGTCCAAAAATACAAGGAACATAGTTATAGGAGTTTTCCAAATTTTAGGTAACTTTAGAGTACTTGGTTTCTTCTCGTGTTGGTTTAAAATGCATTAATTTTGTTGGGGTCCAGTCCAGCTGCCTCACCTTATGGAGTAGCTTGAGATGGGAGGAAACAAGAGGACTATCGTTCTCTAAATTATGTGTCTCACATGTGGGGGCACATTGATTCTAATATTGGTGCTCCCAGTACTGGTCTGTAGTAACTTGGTAGACAGTAAATTGACACATTTATCGTGACTGCCTTCAAATCTAGAGACTACTGATTTGCATATTTGTGATTTTGCCTTTGGTGTCCTTTCTCTAGCTATAGAAGAGATAGTAACCTCTAAGCCAACTCTAATTTTATAGCCAGAATCATTTCTTTGCTCATATCCAAATCCAAATTCCCTTTGGTATATCTTGGGAATCGTGGACTTTAAACCACGTTTCTTCATCTTTGAAAGATTACATTGAATTCACTGTGAATTGGGTATTTCAAATTACATTGAATTCACTGTGAATTGGGTAAACCTTACATTAACTGAAGCATTGGACAGGTCTCCAAGTAATGTGTTTTTTATTATAAAAACAAAATTCCCATGAATCGTGCCTTTAACGTAAAAGACCCTCCTACTTAGCTTGTGTTGAATAAATGAGAAAAGAAGGGGGAAAGTAGTGGAAGAATGAAGGGATGTTTGTGGGGGAGTCAGTAGGAAAAGAAAAAGTTGGAACCAATGAGCGAAAATAAATAGAGTTTATGGCTTTTCTCTCCCCGGGCTTTCTAGACTGTTAGTTGCACTGCATTGAAAATCTCATTACTGGACATGGGAAGTTTCAACCAGGTGGTAGTTTACCAAGGGTGTGTGGAACTCAATGTGTGCATGTTCAGGCTATGTGGTGCTCGACGTTCAATAAACACTCAGCAATAGCACATAAATGTTGTTGTGGTGGGATTATGAATAGCTGGATTGTGTGGTGGGATTATGAACAATTGGATTGTGTGGTGGGATTATGAACTGTTGGATGGAATGTTGTTTTAAACCCAAGCGCTCGTAATCCTCTTGGTGCATATTTAACTCTGATACTCAATGTGGCCCAACTACTTGTCGCTCAGTTTGCATGCTCAGCTTACCATGCAATTTTTTTAGAGTAATAAAGAAAATTCAAACAAGGTTGCTACATTTTGCAGAAAAATTCAAACAGGGACTTGATGTCACTAATTATTTAAGATAGGGATGATCATACACGAGGATGACCCAGTCCCACTCCCACTCCCACTCCCAATTGCGCTGATAAGAAGGAGGTTTTACCGCAACAACAACAATTCAGCTGATGATATGGCCATGGAAATGGTTAATTATGCTCAGTTACATTCACACCCTCCAAATGGTAAACTCCTTTCTCTCTTAGATGCATTAGACATGGATACAAATTATTTTCCTTTTGACTTGAGCTATTTTCTGTAATGCACTATATTAAAATTTCCAACCTGGTAAAGAAACCTAGATTTCCCACTGTTTTTACCTAGGGCATTGAGAGTTTTAGTCCTTTAGATCCGAACTATGGTTCACTTCACACCCTCTCTATACTTGGGAAAGTAGCGACAACGTTCTCTACATCAATGAAGGAGATCTACTTGAAGAAGATAGCCTCAGGAAGAACTATAGTTGAGGTCCAGATTGTGTCCCAGATAGGTCACTGGGAACACAACAAAAATACTTAGATAGGATCTACTGGTGTTGGAAGCTCAAAACAATAATCTCAACTTTGTGAGTAGAACCTACTACGTTAACAAACCCAACATTCCAGATATCCTCAGAGAAAATACATAATGGGACCATTCCAACCTCAGAAAAATTACACAAGAAGACTGTTCCAACTTTAGAAGTGAGAGATTGAAGTACATGGTCTTCTTCCTATCACCGATCCTTTCTTTCGAGCCAAAAAATTGCTCCGTAAGTATTCGGCTAGATATTTCCCGTTCTTGCAACTATGGAGAAAGGAAACCCGCTGCTATGGAGAAAGTAAAACTGAAGTTATATACAAAGAAGATAGTCATATGGGTCTAACATATGCTTCTAAAATTACAGAGGCACCTTATTATGACGCATCTCCCTATACACAGGTATTGAAATACTTTTTCTGAGTTTTCTCAATGCTTTTATTTTAGCCTTCAGATTATCGAAGTGCATGGATAAATTGATTTTGTTTTGCGGTGTGAACCCTATCCTGCAACGCCACTTTACAATGGAGGGATTCTTCCAAATTCCGGTTTTGATAATGGAACCAACAACTTGACTGGTTACAAAAGCACGAGTGTAACTCTGCGAATAGAGAGTTGGGATAATGGCAACAAATATCAGGAGAGTCAAGATAATGAGATTTCTTAGGAGAGTCAGGATAATGAGATTGCTCAGGAGGCAAACTCATGGCGAAATTCTTTAATAGATCTACTTCAAACCTATAAATCGGTTGAAAATACATAGATGTAATTATTTACTATGTTCGTGGAGAATGAATGCTAATAAACCCACATTTAGAGTGAATTGATGTAACTACACAAAATTGATGAGAAAATTGCAAATCACCTCAGAGAAAACGTATTCATAGTGTTGTGCTAAGCTCTACAAAATGATGGAATAGCCTACCCATTAGGAAAATAGACTCCATGGGTACAATTTCATGATTTTTTTGAGTTGGTTAACGTAAAATCAACACATCTTTGAAATCGAACTGATATTGAATCACAGACGCCTAGCCTCGGGACTACCAAATGTTATGGATTTTTTCTTTCAGTTTTTTTATTATAAAAACCCTAGGTTAGAAAGCAACTCGAACCTAACCCAGTTATTTCCAAATTATAGCGACAATAGAGATTTGACAGAAGTTATTTTGTGCTTGTTTGAATACTTTGGCTGTCAAAATATAAGAAAATCAGCAGCTGGAAGATTAAAGGTTGGAAAGGTCATCGAAAAGGACACGTAAACGTGTCCTGGATACTTGTCTAGCCAACCATATTTATAAAAGATTCATTTTAAGATAATGGAAAATTGAATCTGACCATATTTATAAAAGCTTTATTTTAAAATAATAGAAAATTGAATCCTCATCATTTAAGCAGTGGACAGGGGGTGGCTCCTCATAGGTCTTCGACAGACGACGAAAGATGGAGGAGAATCGTCCCCTTAATAACACCTTCGGTGTAAAGATGAGGAAACCCCAGAGATACAAGATGATACATTTTTTCTTTATACTTTGAACTCGTTAATTGTTTTGGTATTAAATAAAATTTAAATCAAACTAATGTATTTATAGTGAATTCATAAAGTGGCTTAATTTTAAACCAAAGTATCATGAAGAATGTATTATTAGCTAAGTGGTCTTATGGAACATACCTCTTTTAAATGAAAAAGACAACTTAACTAGCATGAAAAGATATAGTACAACTTAACTAGCATGAAAAGATATAGTTCTTGACTTTCATAAAATGAGAATTTTTTTTAGAAAAACATAAATCAAGAATTTAAGTTGTTTTTTTGTATTTAAATAGAGTAATGAACCAAACTTGTTTAGGATTATGAAGCACCAACCATGGAATTCAAAGCCAAAATATGATAAATCAAATGGATACCAATTCAAAAGATAAAGCATCGTAGAAATTCAAGGATCTAGAGGAGATTTCCAAACAACCTACCAGATCAAGAAAGATAAAATAAAACAAACCAAAAACCAAGTATCTTAAAAATCACAATGGGGGGGGCTTTCATTTGTGAAAATCAAGGGGGACTTGTTGGTGGGTCAACACTATGGAACTGAAATAATGTCGTGCAAAAGAAAATAACCCATTATTTATCAAGAGTTGGGAGTAGGTGAAATTTTGATATAGGTGAATTTTTCTAGCCATAATAAAATTTTAGTCAGTTAAAACTTGTTAATTCCATTTGAATTCTTAGTTTGTAAAATCTATTCTTATTGTACTAATGAATAAGTTAAAACTTGTTAATTCCATTTGAATTCTTAGTTTGTGAAATTCTTTGAATCTATTCTTATTGTACTGATGAACAGATTGTTTTTTTTAAATAGAAATTTTTTAGATAATCCTTTTAGAATATTCAAAATATACATAACATAAAACAATATATTGTACATAATTTTTTTTAATTTGAAAACATTCGATGAATAAGCCAATGTTTTTACCTTGATCCTTTGAATGCCAACGAAATCTTACAAAGCATAAAAGTCCAAAAATACAAGGAACATAGTTATAGGAGTTTTCCAAATTTTAGGTAACTTTAGAGAACTTGGCTTCTTCTCGTGTTGGTTTAAAATGCATTAATTTTGTTGGGGTCCAGTCCAGCTGCCTCACCTTATGGAGTAGCTTGAGATGGGAGGAAACAAGAGGACTATCGTTCTCTAAATTATGTGTCTCATATGTGGGGGCATGTTGATTCTAATATTGGTGCTCCCAGTACTGGTCTGTAGTAACTTGGTAGACAGTAAATTGACACATTTATCGTGACTGCCTTCAAATATGGAGACTACTAATTTGCATATTTGTGATTTTGCTTTCGGTGTCCTTTCTCTAGCTGTAGAAGAGATAGTAACGTCTAAGACAACTCTAATTTTATAGCCAGAATCATTTCTTTGCTCGTATCCAAATCCAAATTCCATTTGGTATATCTTGGGAATCGTGGACTTTAAACCAAGTTTCTTCATCTTTGAAAGATTACATTGAATTCATTGTGAATTGGGTATTTCAAATTACATTGAAGTCACTGTGAATTGGGTAAACCTTACATTAACTGAAGCATTGGACAGGTCTCCAAGTAATGTGCTTTTTATTATAAAAACAAAATTCCCATGAATCATGCCTTTAACGTAAAAGACCCTCCTACTTAGCTTGTGTTGAATAAATGAGAAAAGAAGGGGGAAAGTAGTGGAAGCATGAAGGGATGTTTGTGGGGGAGTCAGTAGGAAAAGAAAAAGTTGAAACCAATGAGAGAAAATAAATAGAGTTTATGGCTTTTCTCTCCCCGAGATTTCTAGACTGTCAGTTGCACTGCATTTAAAATCTCATTACTGGACATGGGAAGTCTCAACCAGGTGGTAGTTTACCAAGGGTGTGTGGAACTCAATGTGTGCATGTTCAGGCTATGTGGTGCTCGACGTTCAATAAACACTCAGCAATAATACATAAACACTCAGAAACAACACATAAACACTCAGCAACAGCACATAAATGTTGTTGCGGTGGGATTATGAATAGTTGGATTGTGTGGTGGGATTATGAACTGTTGGACGGACTGTTGTTTTAAACCCAAGCGCTCATAATCCTCTTGGTGCATATTTAACTCTGATACTCAATGTGCCCCAACTACTTGTCGCTCAGTTTGCATGCTCAGCTTACCATGCAATTTTTTTAGAGTAATAAAGAAAATTCAAACAAGGTTGCTACATTTTGCAGAAAAATTCAAACAGAGACTTGATGTCACTAATGATTTAAGATAGGGATGATCATACACGAGGATAACCCAGTCCCATTCCCACTCCCACTCCCAATTGCGCTGAGAAGAAGGAGGTTTTACCGCAACAACAACAATTCAGCTGATGATATGGCCATGGAAATGGTTAATTATGCTCAGTTACATTCACACCCTCCAAATGGTAAACTCCTTTCTCTCTTAGACGCATTAGACATGGATACATATTATTTTCCTTTTGACTTGAGCTATTTTCTCTAATGCACTGTATTAAAATTTCCAACCTGGTAAAGAAACCTATATTTCCCATTGTTTTTGCCTAGGGCATTGAGAGTTTTAGTCCTTTAGATCCGAACTATGGTTCACTTCACACCTTCTCTATACTTGGGAAAGTAGCGACAACTTTCTCTACATCAATGAAGGAGATCTACTTGAAGAAGATAGCCTCGGGAAGAACTATAGTTGAGGTCCAGATTGTGTCCCAGATAGGTCACTGGGAACACAACAGAAATACTTAGATAGGATATACTGGTGTTGGAAGCTCAAAACAATAATCTCAACTTTGTGAGTAGCACCTACTACGTTAACAAACCCAACACTCCAGATATCCTTAGAAAAAATACATAATGAGACCATTCCAACCTCAGAAAAATTACACAAGAAGACTGTTCCAACTTTAGAAGTGAGAGATTGAAGTACATGGTCTTCTTCCTATCACCAATCCTTTCTTTCGAGCCAAAAAATTGCTCTGTAAGTATTCGGCTAGATATTTCCCGTTCTTGCAACTATGGAGAAAGGAAACCCGCTGCTATGGAGAAAGTAAAACTAAAGTTATATACAAAGAAGATAGTCATATGGGTCTAACATATGCTTCTGAAATTACAGAGGCACCTTATTACGACGCATCTCCCTATACGCTGGTATTGAAATACTTTTTCTGAGTTTTCTCAATGCTTTTATTTTAGCCTTCAGATTTTCGAAGTGCATGGATAACTTGATTTTGTTTTGCAGTGTGAACCCTATCCTGCAACGCCGCTTTACAATGGAGGGATTCTTCCAAATTCTGGTTTTGATAATGGAACCAACAACTTGACCGGTTACAAAAGCACGAGTGTAACTCTGCGAATAGAGAGTTGGGATAATGGCAACAAATATCAGGAGAGTCAAGATAATGAGATTGCTTAGGAGAGTCAGGATAATGAGATTGCTCAGGAGGCAAACTCATGGCGAAATTCTTTAATAGATCTACTTCAAACCTATAAATCGGTTGAAAATACATAGATGTAATTAGTTACTATGTTCATGGAGAATGAATGCTAATAAACCCACATTCAGAGTGAATTGATGTAACTACACAAAATTGATGAGAAAATTGCAAATCACCTCAGAGAAAGCGTATTCATAGTGTTGTGCTAAGCTCTACAAAATGATGGAATAGCCTACCCATTAGGAAAATAGACTCCATGGGTACAATTTCATGATTTTTTGAGTTGGTTAACGTAAAATCAACACATCTTCGAAATCGAACTGATATTGAATCACAGACGCCTAGCCCCGGGACTGCCAAATGTTATGGATTTTTTCTTTCAGTTTTTTTATTATAAAAACCCTAGGTTAGAAACCAACTCAAACCTAACCCAGTTATTTCCAAAGTATAGCGGCAACAGAGATTTGACAGAAGTTATTTTGTGCTTGTTTGAATACTTTGGCTGTCAAAATATAAGAAAAACAGCAGCTGGAAGATTAAAGGTTGGAAAGGTCATCGAAAAGGACACGTAAACGTGTCCTGGATACTTGTCTGGCCAACCATATTTATAAAAGATTTATTTTAAGATAATGGAAAATTGAATCTAACCATATTTATAAAAGCTTTATTTTAAAATAATAGAAAATTGAATCCTCATCATTTAAGCAGTGGACAGGGGGTGGCTCCTCATAGGTCGTCGACAGACGACGAAAGACGGAGGAGAATCGTCTCCTTAATAACACCTTCGGTGTAAAGATGAGGAAACCCCAGAGATACAAGATGATACATTTTTTCTTTATATTTTGAACTCATTAATTGTTTTGGTATTAAATAAAATTTAAATCAAACTAATGTATTTATAATGAATTCATAAAGTGGCTTAATTTTAAACCAAAGTATCATGAAGAATGTATTATTAGCTATAAGTGGTCTTATGGAACATACCTCTTTTAAATGAAAAAGACAACTTAAGTTAAGTATGAAAAGATATAGTTCTTTACTTTCATAAAATGAGAAGTTTTTTTAGAAAAACATAAATCAAGAATTTAAGTTGTTTTTTTGTTTTTAAATAGAGTAATGAACCAAACTTGTTTAGGCTTATGAAGCACCAGCCATGGAATTCAAAGCCAAAATATGATAAATCAAATGGATACCAATTCAAAAGATAAAGCATCGTAGAAAGTCAAGGATCTAGAGGAGATTTCCAAACAACCTACCAGATCAAGAAAGATAAAATAAAACAAACCAAAAACCAAGTATCTACAAAAATCACAATGGGGGGGGGGGCTTTCATTTGTGAAAATCAAGGGGGACTTGTTGGTGGGCCAACACTATGGAACTGAAAGAATGTTGTGCAAAAGAAAATAACCCATTATTTATCAAGAGCTGGGAGTAGGTGAAATTTTGATATAGGTGAATTTTTCTAGCCATAATAAAATTTTAGTCAGTTAAAACTTGTTAATTCCATTTGAATTATTAGTTTGTAAAATTCTTTGAATCTATTCTTATTGTACTAATGAATAGATTGTTTTTTTTAAATAGAACTTTTTTAGATGATCCTTTTAGAATATTCAAAATATACATAACATACAACAATATATTTACACTAACATGTAAATCAATAGCAAAGATATGCTAGTCTAGCCTTCTATCCATATATTCAACAATAACCATGTAAGAAATAAGATACAAGAGAACAATGCATACATCGTAAACCCCAAATGGGGAAATATCTACAAGAATGTTTGGTATTCTTTATTCTTTAGAATTCTCTAATCTTACAAGAGAGATCCACCCCACATATGTTCCACGTCGTTTACAACACAATAGAATGCATTCACAAGATATATACCCAAAGGATCTCCCTCACCTATATTAAATATAAAAAGGAATGGAAGAATAGCATTCCAAAATACATGTGGGACAAATAATTTTCCACATATTTATATAATGAATGGTAATAGGAGAATATTTCTCCATGATACATATGGGATAAATCCTTTTACATAATATTAGAGTTATTTATGCCTTCTGATGCTAGATAAGACATCATACTAGACATCATTACATATTTAATATTAAAATTATACATTCCAACACTCCCCCTTAATGATGACTAGGATAACAACACATAGATGGAGGAAGCTGGAATTACACTGGCATTCCCCTTGACGACAACTTCCCTCTTTCCCAAGAAACTACAAAGATACACAAATTTTGTTTCCATCATGGATTTGGTGAATATATCAATTTCTTTCTTTTATGTGGGACAATACTCCAAAATAATAACTCCATCTGCGACAAGATATCGAATGTAATGAGTATCCAAGTCAATGTGTTTAGTATTGGACTGATACACTGAATTGTATGCAAGTCGAATTGCACTTTGATTGACACGTCTTAATTTGGTAGGATATTTGTGTACTAGGAAATTACATGTGTTTACTAGTATCACAACATGCATATACCAAGTACGAGATCACACATACATAGAGAGAGAGAGAGAAAAAGAAAGTAAGAAAGTAAAGGAGAAAATAGTAATAATTCTTTTGTTATGACATCAGGCCTTATTGTACAAAAGGAGGATAATCATCTCTATAACATTTGGCTAACCAATATATTTATACGAGTCATATAATTAATTAGACAGTTGTAATTTCGTAATTGTTTGGAATTCGGCCTAATCGACTCAACCAGACTAGGATGACTAGTAGGTAGTCAGTCGGGAGGAGATAGTCAACGCAGTTGACTAGGATCCTCCAACATCTCCCCCACCTAGAAACTTTTATTCGTCCTAAAGAGAACAAGGAGGTGTAAATTTTTACAAAAAAATTGACAAAATAAAAAAATATTGAAGTCTTCAAGATTGTTGAGAGTTGGATGCTTTTCCAGGGGAAGTAAACTCAACACATGCTTTGGTGATTATTGGGGAATAAAGGAAATATGCTAACTTCAAATTGAGTCATTTGAGTAGATGAAACTAAAGGAGTTGGTTTAGAGGTGAGTTCTTCTACTTCAATGTGTTACTGCCAAAGTTTTTTGGGGAATATTTTGCAAAGGGAATTCGACGATGATTGAAAGAGAAATGGAGGGTTTGATCACTGACTTCGGAGAAGGGAATTGGAATTTATTTGGGGATTTTTAATTGGTGGCTTTGGGAATATAATAAATCCACTTCATAACTTAGGATAAAATATTTTAATCATTTTTTATTAAATTCCTACCTACTAGCCTAGATAGTTGGCATCCACTTGCACCACATGGTCAACACTTGCCATATATACCCTAGCAGCACTTTAATCATGATTATGGTTTGATCATGTCCACTTTAATGATTGCTAGAATTAGTAACTGCTCTTTTCTGCATATTATGTCTTTATTCTGCTTTATTCCAGATTTTATGTGGATAAGGTAAAGCCATTGAACTAGGAAACTACTATCTTTTGTTGCCAACCCATCCTCCATATTTTCTCTCCATATTCTAGGATTAGCATGTTTTTCCATTACTCATGCTTTTTCTAATTCGTGAGGTCCGTGACAGATTTGGGAAGTGATTTAGCCACCTATGGGGGTTTATCATATTTGGTAAGTCTAATTTATGAGCTACTATGAGTTGTCTTCCACCAACTCAATTTTCCTTTATAAGGATATATTACTATTGTAATAATCAATCAATTCATTATTGGTTCATCATCTATTTAGTTGATCAATAATAATTGGAAAGATATTGGATCACTTATCTTGTATTCAGTCTCTTATTCTTATCTATATCATTCTTGTGCATACTTGTGATAATTTTCTTAGTAGCAAGATTTACCTCCTATGCTTCTTCTTTGCATCAAGGCTCTTTTTCTAATGGTATCAAAGTTGCAATTTCTACATGGTATCAATGCTGCAATTTCTACATGGTATCAGAGTGCAAGGTTGTTCAAGTTCAACAAAGATGAGGAGCTATATTTTCTCTCTATTAGATCACATCCAGTCTCTTATCCCTATCTAAAGGAGAGCTTGTTTTAAGCTTATAATATTTTCTCCGTGTTTTATTTGTGCGGGTTTCAAAGAGTTTCTTCTTGAGTGCATCAACATCTCAGTATGGATTCTTCTTCAGCTATGATCCCAACTCCCTTCAAATATCACAAATGGAAAGCCAAAATTGGCATTATATTGTGCAGTAAGGGACTCTATAGAGTTTCTATGGCTTTAGAAAATGAACCAAATTCTGTGGTTGAGAAATCTAAGTGGCATAATAGGTTGGATGAAACCTATGGTGTCATGTCTCCAATTAAATAATTTCCTAATAAGACTATTTGCAAATAATGTTTCACCAACCTACTAGTTCCATAGGTTGAGATGGAGGCATAAATTTTGTAATAAGGGGCTATGGTATCAAAAAGGACATGATTTTATCATATTCACATTTAAATGGGTCACATAAATGATAAATGCTAATAAAATAATTTGGCATGGGTTCATGAAGACACTCAGAATCTTGTGAATAATTTGGGTGACTAGATTCCCCGCACACTTGGGATGATATTCATCCAAATTCAAACACATGGGTAATGTAACATTATTGTATGGTAATGCGGTGCAAAATACCATATAATGAGCCAAGGAAGTTGAATTGGTAAAGGAGGGTAACTCCCATGGAAGAGGAAGAGACTAGAAGACAAGGCGTGCCACTTGGAAGGAGATTCTATGTACTCTATGACAACAAATGATGGAAGATTCTATGACAAGTATGACAAATTCAGACCTTATTACTGACATATGACAAATATGACATGTCAGGGATAAAACTAGCCACAAAGAAGTCGAATTTTGGAGTTAGAGGAAGCCATTCGAATTGGTGAAAGAATTGGAGCATGAATAGGAAGGCAAGTGTCATGAGAGTTACTAAACCACTAAGATGAGTTGGAGGAATCTCATGGATGGAAATTTGACCTTAGGAGGAATAATGAAGTTAATAAAAGGATTTCATGAGGAATGATAATATATTTTGATTGTTTTTTAATTGTCCTTTGGTATTTTGGAGAGCTTTTGCTTGTCCATTGCACGGTGAGTGTTCAATCTCCCTGCTTGTGAACCAATTTCGAGGGAGTTGGATTCCTTTCCAAGTTGGTTGATGGAGATTCCATTCAGAAATATCATGGGATATTAATGAATAATTTTTATTTTTAGGTTTAATTTCCATACATCCTAATTCTCATCTATCTCCCTATTCTCTCATTCCTTCTTCTCCATTCCCCAACACTCTCATTTGATGGCGCACTTGTTGGAGTGATTCTTGCGCCTTGCTGAGGATGTTGATGGAAAATGATTGATTTATGATGTATGTCTCTATAATATTGTATCCATGTCTTTGTAATTCAAAATCTCAGAAATACATGTATGAAAGGCTCGCATTCCCCATGCTCTTGAATAACTAATTTTCATGGATTTGTCTTCAATATTGAACTAGATTTATATCATATTTGTATGAGAAAATTTATATGAGTTTTATTATGATGGGGAATCAATATATGATGTATGAATCTGTAATATTATTTCCATGTACTCTTTAAGTCAAAATATCATAAATACATGTATGAAAATCTTGCATACTCATGCCCTTGTATCACTAGTCTTCATGGATTTGGCTTCAATCTTGAAGTAGTTTTATACAAGATTTGTATGAGGGATATTGTATGATTTGGATGATTTTGGAAAGACATATATGATTTATTAATCTTTAATTTAATTTCCATATCCTCTGTGGGTCTAAATCCAAGAAACTCGTGTGAAAAGCTTGCATTCCCATGCCATTGAATCACTAGTTGCCATGAATTTGGATTCAATCTTGAAGGAGTATTGTATCAGATTTTAGTTTTATTCTGTTGAGGAATAAATTTTCATTCCATATATTACCACCATGTTTCATATTACTCTCAGAACCATATATTCTACCTTTCCTATGTCAAAGTCTAGCTAGTAAGGCAAATTTCCCTTTGGCAATTTCTATGAAAGTTACCCTACAAATGTTGCAGACCATAATCCATTTGAAGAAATTAACAAACATTAATAAGGATAGTAATTTATGTCTAATACTCATTCCCATACTTTTTTCTTAAATTTGGGAGGGTTGTACTTGATTTGGAGAGCTAGTTTGGCCATCACCGTTGGGGGGATTTGAACACAATATCCTAGTAATTTTGGTATTTTTGTCATTAGCCCCCAAACAAGTTTTAAAAGTTATAAAGTATGATAAAAATTATAAATAAAACACCTTGGTATTTTTTAACACTCAACATACCATATCCTTTCAAATTTGGGACCATTTGGTGAAAGTTGGAACCCTCTAGAGTCATGACTAGTTAAGCTCGAATTTTGCCAGAATTGCACTTTTCTTCAAAATTCCAAAAAAGGGAAATTACAATGGTATCAAAGCATGGTCCTTGAACCTCTGAATTAATTCCATACATTGAATAAAAATTTTCTGATATGTCTTGGTTTCATAATCAACCCACCAATCCCACTTGCCTTTCTCCCCCACCAAGGGAAGAAGAAATTACAACCAAAGATATCGAAGCATGCTACCAGGGGTATCAAACTTCAAGATGGGGTACTCGTGAAAGGTATTATTTCCAACATTATCTTCTCAAGTATGTATTTTTTTACAAGAAGGAAAATGAGAACTCATTGAGGAATAATCAGCAATGCACAAGTATGGAGGAGAACAAGGAGCTACCAATTTTTGTGGGTGGTGAAGCAAAAAAAGCATTACATCAAGAGGATCGAAATTCACTCCCAAATGACTTTTAAAAAGATGAGAAAAAATCACATGATAATGAAGAATAGTACCTTGAAACTATTGAATATCATTTCGAAACACATTCTACTGTGGACATGAACCAAAGGGCAACTACTAATGGATGCTTGAATTGTGTAGGAGTACCTACTAATGGGTGCTCACAAATCTATGTTGGTGACATAGAGATTAGATTTGAAAATGTTGCTGCAAGACAAATTTTTTGTGAGCATAAAGATGAAGACCTTGTAGCAGCTAATGAAGAACCAAGATCAACTTCCCCATCACCACTTGAGTTTCAAGAAGTTGATCAAATCAAGAAGAAAGAAGAAGAGGAGGTTCACTCCCATGAACCATCCTCTTCATTGAAGGGTATTTGAATATGAGTGAAATGGATATACAAGAGGCCCTTGGAATGCTCCATGACACTCAAGCATTGGTATCAAATTTTTGTTGGAAATTTTCTTCATTGGAGGAGCCATCCTTCCTTGAATACATGGAGAAGATTCAAAGAGAAATGTGCAAAATCAAAGGTAATTTCATGTCTTTTCTTTTTGATAGAAAAAATGTGATTGAGCTTAGTGAATGGTTACATGAATCCTACTTGAATAATAATGAATATATTCATAAGCTCAAAATTCAAAATGAGCAACTTCTTGAGAGGTTGCAAGATACTTGTTCTTCCTCCTATGTTTCAGATTGTCATATGGTAGATTACATGGAGGATTGTCATGACATGATGGATCATGAGTAACATGAAAAATTGTAGGTTTTTGATGTGTTTTAATATGATCTTGATGAGATCCAATCACTTGTTGTGGTTGAAGAGGAACTTGAGTTGCCTCCTGAAAATGATTACACACTTTTTGAAGAAGTGCATGATTCCACCAGCTTGGAATCCATGAGGAAAGTATTAAATTTTTAAGGGAGGTGCATAATCCTACCCCTATGGATCCTTGACATGATGAAAAATTTTCACTTTATGATCATTTGGGTGAGTTGGTTCTTTCTCCTAAATCCTACACTTCCAAATTTTGCAGCATTCATCCTAATGAAGTATGGGTGAAAGGTTTCTTTTTTATAGTGCCACATGAGGAGTATGAAACTTATATCTCTCCTTTTTATTATGACATTATTAGAGCACCAAATTATTTAAATTTTCAGCAGCATCCTTTGTTACATTATGATGATACACATCTACATGGGTGCACCTATGATGTTCACTTGAGTCACTTGGAGACTCATGATTTTCCTTGCTCCTTACCTAGTACATTTGATGTTGGAGGAACTTCATCCCACACTTGGGTGAAGACATATATGATTGAGGAACATTATTATTGGAAGCAACATCCTTTGTTATTTCATGATTATATACATATTCGTGGGTGTATTGATGAGACTTATTTTAGCCACTTGAAGTCTTCATGTTTTCTTTGCTCCTTATTTGGTTTAGATTTTGGTGGAGGTTCTTCATTCACTTCTAGGATGAAAGAACACATGGCTGATTATATTGATGCGCATTATATATTTTTGGAGCAACATTATAGGACATGGGATCCTCAACTATTTCATTGGGTAAGACATGATATAATACTTGATTCTTGTGTGTATGGGCCACATGGTGATCTACTTACTTGGATGTACAAGCACTTTCATGATTCTTTGATGAGGTACCTTCTTGATGTACATTTGTATGATGTTGTTATGTACTTTAATGATCTATATTTTTTACTCATGATGTTTGGAAGGGTGAAATACCACCAATGGGATCTTGGTATTGCTTGGTTTCATATCACTTGGAGTAGCAGTTCAATTGTTGGTTTGAGAAAGAAAACCAACCTTCAGTTGTTTGAGTTCATCTTTGTAGAGCAGTGTTCCAATTCCCTATGTGGGATACCTTTTGAGAGATGGATTCAATTTTCACATTCTTGGTTTTCATGGCATTGCATCATAGACATTTCACACCATGCATGTATCATGATCATGTGGGACCTTGGGATCATTTTTTGTCTCATTGGTTTCAATTGTGGGGGAAACAAGCAACATTGGATATTTATTCACCACTTGAGAAGATCATTGTGATCAGAGTAGTGCAGCAACAAGCATGATGATTCCTCTCTGAAATTTTATTGGAATATTAAGAAACTCAAATTTTGGTAACTCAGCACCAACTTCAAAGAATTATACAGAAGCAAAAATGGATGAAAGTTCATAAAAGGTTTCCAAAATATGGAGGTAAAGATTATTTGCAAAATTTTGGTTTTTATGGATTTGATTAATCCTTTTGGTGTTAGTGGTGATGTTATAGGATATATCAATATGCACAATCCATGTCTCTTTACTTTTGGGAACACAAAATTGCAGTACATGAGTGCCACTACTCAAGTTGAAGCTAAAGAAAATTAATGAGCAGAACCATAAGAGAGCACTTGGTGCAAGGGAAGGAGTACCAAATGAAGATGCCACTTGGGAATATAATTTTTTTTTCTCAACATACAAACTTGGCATTGCTATAGGACATAAGGACAAGAAGTATTGAGTGGGGAGGATTTTTCATGTCCCCAATTAAATTTTCCAAATAAGAATATTTGCAAACAATGTTTCACAAACCTACTAGTTCCATAGGTTGAGATGCTGACATAAATTTTGTAATAAGGGGATAAGGGACCCAAAATGACATTGTTTTACCATATTCACATTTAAATGGGTCACATAAATTACAAATTCTAAGAAAATAATGTAGCATTGGTTCATGAAGACACCTAGAAGCTTGTGAAGAATTTGGGTGACTAGATTCCCCGCACACTTGGCATGATATTCATGGAAATTCAAACACATGGGTAATGTAACATTATTGGATGGTAAGATGGTGTAAATTATCATATAATGAGCCAAGGAAGTCTAATTTGTAAATGAGGTAACTCCCATGGAAGAGGAAGATACTAGAAGACAAGGTGTGCCACTTGTAAGGAGATTCTATGCACTCTATGACAACAAATGATGGAAGATTCTATGACAACTATGACAAATTCATGCCTGGTTGCTGACATATGACAAATATTACATGTCAGGGCTAAAAATATCCACCAAGAGGTCTAATTTGGTAGTTAGAGGAATTCATTCGAATTGGGGAAAGAATTGGAGCATGAATAGGAAGATAAGTGTCATGTGAGTTACTAAACCACTAAGATGAGTTGGAGGAAGCTCATGGAGGGAAATTTGACCTTAGGAGGAATAATGAAGTTAATAAAATTATTTCATGAGGAAGTATAATATATTTTGATCATTTTTTAATTGGCCTTTGGAATTTTCGAGATCTTTTGCTTGTCCATTGCACGGTGAGTGTTCACTCTCCCTGCTTGTGAACCAATTTCAAGGGAGTATTGCACTTTTATTCGCCTATCTATTTACCCTAATATACTATTTCATATAGATGTTTTGACCACTCCAAACCAATTGTGGACCAAAATTGAGTCTCTCTTTGTATTTCAAGATGAGATAAGAGCGGATAAGTTGGAGAATGAGTTATTCTCATTGAGTCCAAGCAGTTTTGATTCTATTGAGGGTTTATTCACCAAATTCAAGTCACGTGTTCTATTTCTCAATAAATATAGGATTGAGAAAAAGGAACATCAATTGATCCTTTCCATTCTATCAAAATTGGGTCATGTATATTCAGTTTTTGTGTCTACTTTTCATGTTACTAGGCTTGTTGTTTCTAATTGAAAATGCCTTCTTTGAGTACATTCTTTGATTCACTAATAAAGGAGAAAGATAAATTTATCCATATGGGTGATATTATATATTTCAAGGGAAAGGATAATTCTCTCATAGTGAAAGGAAGCAAGGATATCAAGTGCAAAGAGAGGCAAATTGTGAAAGAGAGGAAGCCAAAGTCAGATTTTGAAGATGAAAGTTTGAAGCCTACTAATGAAGGCTCAATGAAAAAAGTTAAGAAGAAAGGAAGTACATCCAAGTATTATTATTGCAGCAAGGGATTTCATCCTGAGAATAAATGTTTCAAGAATAATTGGACATCATGTATCATATTCTTGATAAGCACAACATTGAAGTTCCAGATGAGCTAAAGAATCCTTCTGAATCTTCAAAACACAGTCATAGTGTGCAGTTCAAAGGTGATATAAACTATGACTTGAGTGACAGAGTTAAATCCTTTAATCATATATATAATATATATCCTCATTATTATATATTATAATAATAAATATCATTTTATTTCTTTGATAATCCACCTATCAGTCTCATAGATTAATCTCTCAATGACTGTGATTTTTCACTATATCCTGGCTTGTCTTTAAGCAACTCTTCCTCACTCCATAATTATGATTTAGAAGCGTATTATCAGGATGATATGCATGTCATGACACAATTAATACAATCATCCATACCATATACCATGCCTATGAATTCTCCTAATACTATACAAACCCCAAGTTCACTAGTTGATTCCTCATTGGTTTCTTATGTAGTGTTACTTATATCAACTGGTTTCAAGTCTTTCCTATTTTTCATTGGTTGGTTATATATGACCTAAATAATAATTGGAATTATGTTACACATGTTTGTATATTTTTTAAACACTTATGTTTCATATCTCAATTCCATCCATCATTTAGATTCTTACAATCATCGGTTTTCCCCAGTTGCTTATATGTTTCCTGGTCTAGCTCCATATCCTCATGTAGTCATTGAAGCCTTTGTATTTGTTGTTTTGTATGATAATATTTGTGATATATAAGAGTATTTTTAGACTCATATAATATCTAGGAATGTGCTACATCATATTGGAATAAATATATGTGATTCACATCACAATTTTGTAGCTATACCAAGAAACTGATTGTGTTACTGATTGTCTTAATTTTTGTACTCTTTGGGAAGGAGTATGCACAAATATATTTTTCCATTTAATATTTTGTTTGAATATCATATTTTGTTATCAATAATAATCATTCATATAATGCTCCTACATCATCAGATGATGAGATACAAGGAGTCTATCCTCTTCTTTCTTGCAGATTCTACACTCTAGTGTATGATCATTAAGTCTACAATTTCTTCATCAAATATTTTCACTAGAAGCAGTTCATTCATCTCATAAAATTTAATATAAAGACATACTGAAGACATATTTCAAATTGTGTGACTTGTCCTTTCTTGAGGGAGTATTTTCCCCATCTGGTTTTTCCTGATTCCTCAGCTTTTTTGGACATGAATAATTGTAAAGGGTGACCATAACCTTGTTGATGGGCCCTATATACACCTATAAGCACCATATCCATCTGATTATTTCATACATAAACATCATAAATTCAAACTTAAAGTGGGGTGTGGGAATATAATAAATGCACTTCATAACTTAGGATAACATATTTTAATCATTTTTTATTAAATTCTTGCCTACTAGCCTAGATAATTGGCATCAACTTGCACCACATGGTCAACACTTGCCATATATACCCCAGGAGCACTTTAATCATGATTTTGGTTTGCTCCTGTCCACTTTATTGACTTCCATAATTAGTAACTGTGTTTTCCTACAGATTTTTTCTTTATTCCAGCTTTTATGTGGATAAGGAAAAGCTAGTCAACTAAGAAACTGCTATATTTTGTTGCCAACCCATACTCCATTATTTTCTCTCCATATTCTAGGATTAGAATTTTTTCCATCACTCATGACAATTCACTCATGATTTTTCTAATTGGTGAGGTCCTTGACTGATTTGGGAAGTGCTTTAGCCACCTATGGGGGTTTGTCATATTTGGTACGTCTTATTTATGAGCTAGCATGAGTTGTCTTCCACCAACTCAGTTTTCCTTTATAAGGATGTATTACTATTGTAATAATCAATCAATTCATTATTGGTTCATCATCTATTCAGTTGATCAATAATAATTGGAAAGATATTGGATCACTTCTATTGTATTTGGTCTCTTATTCTTCTCTCTATTCTTCTTGTGAATACTTGTGAGAATTATCTTAGTAGCAAGAGATCTACCTCCTGTGCTTCTTCTTTTCATAAAGGCTCTTTTTATAATGGCATCAGAGCTAAAATTTATACATGGTATCAGAGCTGCAATTTCTACATTAGGTGGGTACAATGATAGAATAGGAAAGTTGTCAAGTGGTGATGTGGTTAACTCGGTTAAATGGGCTAAATATTGTGAAAGAGAAGTAAGATATTAGTTGAATTCGGGTGACATGGTTATGGGATAGGGGTCTAGTACTAATACATGTTGTTTTTCTTCTTCAAGATGGTATAGGGAAGGTGGTGCAGCTTTTCGGACACATTGATTGGATCCTCTACATGTGGATTCCAAGTTATATTGAGTTTCTTCTATGGCAATGGCAATAGTGCAGTGGAAGTATTTGGAGTGGTCGACTGTACTGGTCATTTATACTCATAGTGTTTCTGAAATTGTAACTCTTTTTTAAATTTATTCTTTGTGGACTCCATTATATCATGCTTGGCCTACTCCCTTAAATCATCAATGTCATCTTTTGTTGTTTCTGATATTAGTTGCTTTCTTTTCTTTGATTGATTCCTAGTATATTTTCCTTTGAGATTTCATTGAAAGAGGAGTATATGTTCAACTACTTGGTCCAATTTTCCTTGATTCAAGGTTTGCTAAATTCATGCTTGACTCTTTATTTGACGAGTGGCTCCTCTTCATCATCCTCGGTCATTTCAATTAAGGGTTTGATGACTAGTTCTTTGCTTTGGCTGTAAGATGGTACAATTACTAGTGGATTTTCTAGTTCATCATCTATGCCAAATGTGGTGATGTACAATGTTGTTTCCATTTGGGCTTCTTTTTCTCCATTCAATAGTGGTTCAATGATAGCACAATATTGAGCATTATCTATGGTTGGTATAGGTAATTTATTATTTGATTGTTTGACCAAATTTGTAAATAATTCTTAAACATTCATTTAGTAATCAAGTTCCTGTGAAGTTCCTCCTTCACCCTTCATGTACCATTGTTTACAGAAATTCTTGGTAAGGGAAAACACAAACCACTGCCTAGTTTGAATGATTCATATATAGAGAAAAATACACACAACAATGTAACCTTTCCCTAGATTGTAAAATCACTTGAATGTAAGGATTTCTTGCCTCTTAATAGAGATGATATTTTCCTTCTTGATGCTCTTGCGATCAGATGCACCTGCAAACGGATGCAAAGGACAAGATACAAAAGCTAAAGCAAAAAGATAACTTAACAGCCTATGCTAATTATCAATAAGAAAATAAATAAACAACTTGAATCAATTACAAATTATTTATGGGAAGGGAAAGTAGATTTGTATTAACAAAAATGGAGAAGAAAACTACAACCAAAACCTTGATCTCAAATATTTTTTCTCACTAGCTCTTAACTCACAAACTCTACAAACTCTCACTCACAAGATCACACTCTTTTGCCTCTCACACCTAGAATGATTCCAACAGCATAAAGGTACTCTCTCAACAAATCCTAGAATTAGGGTCCCATTTAGTGTCCCTTTTTAGTGTAATTCTTTTTACATTGAGTGGTCAAACTAGACGCTAAATGGGACGCGTCATGGACAAAACTTAAAGTGTCCCAAAAAACGTCTTTTTTTGCTTCCTAAATAGCATCCTTTATGACGTCTAAAATAGCGTCTCTTTTTTTGCTTCCAGAATAGCGTCCAACTTTGCTTCCTAAACAATGTCAAGGTTTGCTTCCAGAATAGAGTCCAACTTTTCTTCCTAAACAACATCGAGGTTTTCTTCCTAAATAACGTCCTACTTTGCTTCCTAGCGAGTGTCCGCTTTTGCTTCTTAAATGAAACCCCCGTTAGCACCATATTTTAATCCTTAATAGCACCATGTTAGCATCCATTTTTACTACCACTTTAGCATCCCATTTTGCACCATGTTTTACTTCCAAATATGTGCCAATTTTTGCTTCCAAATTTGCACCAATTTTTGCTTCCTTTTTTGCATCGTGTTTTGCTACCAAAATGACGACAAATATTTCTTCTATTGTTGCACCATATTTTGCTTCCTATGTAGTGCCATGTTTTGCATCCAAAGTAACGTCTTGTTTTGCTACCATGTCAACACCATGTTTGGCTTCATCATTAGTGCCATGTGTTGCATCCTTTTTAATGCCTAGTTTCGCGTCTCTCATGTTTTGGTCACTAGTTTAATTGTTTTTAGTATTTAACTGATATTATAATATCATTAGGGCATGGAGGAATCGAACCACCAACCTCCTGCTTGTAAGGCAGGTTCTCTTCCATTGAGCTAGAACCCTTTAAGAACTTGAGAACCTAACTTACAGAGTCCTCTATAATGGTAAAAAATATCAGTACACAAATTTGAGTATCTAATGGTCGACCAAGGAAACAGAGAAAGAGGCTTTTGTAATACCAGAAAGGACACTCATCAACATCAACAATGTTGCATGTATCAGAAGATAACAATGTAATAGTACCAATTTGGTTACCTAAAATCATGTAGCTTGGGCATTCTGGTTAATCAGGACCTAATAAGCCATGTGATTAGCAATACACATTAGTGCATCCACATGACCAGAGAAAAAATCAATGTTCCACCAGTCTAGCTAGCAAGCAAATTATGATAACCTAGTTACAAACATGTAATATCTTGCACCTTGTTCTAGTAAATAGACAATTCTATTGTTGGTCCTAGTTGCATGTGATTACACATGGGATAATTTATAACTTATTTACCAACATAGTTACCTACATAAGATCAGTTCTAACAGAGTGGGGAAACAAGAGTGAAAACAAAGAGAGTATGCCTTGAAACAGATTTTATATCATTGCAATGAATTGTGAATTATCGATTCAAGCATTTAAAAGCATACGAATTGAGAATTAACTGCAAAAATGCATCTGGGAAATAGCATGAGTGCTATAAGGAAACTTAATTCCAATGTCTTTAAAGATCTGTAAGGTGCAGTAGGAATAGACCACTCACTAAATATGTTGGGGGTGGGGGTTGAAGGTATTATGGAAGGAATTTTTAGTGGAAACAGCATACACTGAGAATCTACAATATCTTCCTGAACATCAAAAATAGCGAGTACAAAAGAATAATGTGGCTGAACTACATCAAGTGGATAATGGTACTCATTATGATGAAGGGATCAAAGGGATCAAAAAGAAAGTTTAGAGAAAATACTAGTACCATTTCTAAAATACTAACCATTCCAAGAACTCCCTAGGAACGGTTTGTTGGCATCCATTTCTTGTCATTTTCTGGGAACTTTTCCAGGTTGTATCTTTCAAGAGATGGGTCATTCCCATAAAACAAATGCAGTAACAATCATTTCATCCTATAGAGCATATCTTATTCCCTCATTTGAATATAAGGGAAATGAGCGTAAAGTTTAAGAAAACCAACAAGAAACTTAGGTTAGTCTGACCTAATATATTGGTAGTAATCAAATACTTAACAGAATTCAACTATGATAATTCATCTAGCTATCAGTGAGAAGCTAAAGTTACCAGGATATAGATCAATATATGTACATATATGAGAACAAATTGGATACAATATGGTTGGATATGCATATATAAAAATACATGTAAAATATGTGTGAGCATTTATAATTCTTGAAATTTAACTGAATGCCTATATTAATACTAAACCATAATACATAAAAACAAGTCTTGTCACTTTACATATTATATATCACAGCATATCATCACTCATTCAAAATATCATGTAATAAATCCATTATCTTTATATGAGTATTGAGATGGCGTTGATTATCATTTTTTTCCACTGCTGCTAGAATCTTGTTTGACTCCATTAACAACAGATCCATCATAGGATGCTAGCTTGACCTTGGGTTTAAACACTAATATCTGATAGGGTTTGATTTCTCATGCAGGGTTTCAAAGAATCCCCATGCATCAACCAGGTTTTGCAATTCTAGGATGAAGAAGAAAATATCGGCACATATGAGGCAATCGAAAAAGATGCCGATAGCCATTGCAATCTGCGCAATTTGAAACCCTATGAAAATCTATAAACATTCACACAAACCCTTAGACGACAATCGGGTATTAAAAAAGGGCACAAGAAGTATATAATTTGAGGTGGCAAATGCAAATAACAGCAACAACATACATCGCATACATCAAATAAGGGAAAACAAATGGGGATGAAAAATAGACCAGCATACCTTAGCGAGCCATGCTGGAAATACCTTGACCTTTGGGGTTGTGACAAAACACATATAAACACTGTCAAGTTTTATCCAAAGGTTCCAATTGGCATTGATTCATTGGTGAAGTTGATGGATTGTTAAGCCAGGCACCACATTCTTGATGTGGTTTTCCCCACCTGCATGGCATGAGTTTTGAATAGAGAAGGCTTGGTGCAAAATTTTGGCAGTATAGATATCTTTGAGAAATTGATGAACTACATTTATATTTGTTATTGTTGGTTTTAGGTTTCAACAACAATGTGAAATATATACATTTTTTTTTCAACAATACTATGAAAGATTAAATAACTGGGTGGAACTTCATGATAAAAACGTAGTGCTTTTGATAAAAAACCTAGTAGATCTTGTATTTTTTGGTGATTCTCATTTTACAAAGCAAACAATGGCAACACATGAAGTATTTATATTCAAAGAAAACAATGGCATGAATACATGGAGAAACCCAAATCCAAACAACAATTAAGAATCTAATCAAGCTCATCTCCTAAAGCATGGCTTTTCTTTTATTCTCAAATTGACAATATTAGTTTTTCTTTTATTTTCAAATTAACAAGGGCAATATACAACTTCAGTGAATATCAGTTTTTCTTTTATTTGAATTCTCTTGTACTGAACATTATCTTTTGGATCATTACTAAAAAACACCATTAGTATTTGTGCTTATGTAAATATAACAATAAGTAACAATAAGTGGGCACTCTACTAGGTTCCACTTAGTGGGGGGCATACCTTTCTTGATCAAAACGCACTGGCGATACTTAAGCTTGATCTCCAAATAGTTTCTAAATGCTCGTTTTGAAGCAAAATCTATATCCTATTTGAAACCTTGCACAAACTATCCTTATCCAAAACATAGATAAAGTAAAAGTGTAATTTCCATCTTTTTAGTCATTACAAGTCTGCAAGTTTTAGAACTGTAAGTACTCCAAAAAGGAAAATTCATAGCCAAGAGCAGAAAGCTCAACTGTTACAACTAAAGCTAGTAACTGGAAAAAAACATGTTGAATTTCAGACAAAAGAATGGTCCTAAGTCTTAATTGCAGAGAAAGAGACAGAGTACAAACAGATAAGAAGTCAAACGAAAAGCCAAATTTCCTAATCTGAAATTGTTTTCCTGTTGTACTATTTTTTTTTTATGTTGGTCAATACAAAATTGATTCATGAAGCATTAGCCTGAAGTGATTTTAGAGACAGGCCAAGGTCCATGATTATTCTAAGAAAATCCTGGCTATCAAACTTGCAAAATGAAAGCTGTGACATTAAACTGATATCAGAGTTTTACTAGATAGTTTGCAAGCAACAAATGTCTGATGTTGGATCACATCATTCTTCCAGATAGAATGAATCTTTCTAGCATAAGGTTGGCTAGAAAACAATCCAGCTAAATTATCGATGAATTATAAATGAGAAACAAGTTGCTAATCACATAGCATTTCAAAGTTTCAACAAGCATTCTGAAAGATACCTTGCATTTGACTAATAAGTTATAACTTATGCTCAAGAGTCTAATAAAATAGCCAGAAAAAAAAATCCAATTAAGTGGAAAGTACCATTCATTTAATCTAAATATCTGAAGCAACATGGGCCATTATAACCTATGAAAATACAGAAATGTTACAGAGATAATTCAGCAAAATCATCAAGGAATAATTTTCCTAAATTGGCTATTTTTTTACCATTTATCAAAATTATATTCATTCAATCATTTGATTTGCCTGGGAAATGTTGAACATTAGGAAATTCATCCCAAATTTCCAAGATTATATAGCAGGTCAGAAAAGTCTTAGAAAATTTGCCTTTAAATTTTAAATTCCTCATATTAAAACCTACTAATTGTACTCTTGAGATAAGTATGCTTTCTTGACATTATCCCCAGAGAATAAATACATTTAATTTGAACTTTACTTACATCAAGACAACATAGTACCAAGAGTAGATAAGTGCCACAGAAAGGTCCTATGTCTAAATATCTCATTTTATGTTCCCTGGATTTCATTTATTTCCTTCACTATTTTAGATGAAGGTAGTTTTTTCCACTTCCTTAGAATTACCCTAGACTCAAAGGTATCAACATACTTGTAGTGTAAAGAACTCAAAATCTGTCAAGTTTTCTATACATCAACAAGCAAACAAATTTACTGAAGCATGTAAAACACAGTAATGCTTCTACAATCTAGACAATTTTGACCTCTTAAAAGTTAAAGATCACAAAGGTTTGTCAAGTCTTATGCACCTTTGTGATCTTTAAGAGGTCCTTAATGCTAAGGTCTTTTTCGAATTTTAATTAGATAAGTGACACAAATCTGAACAACAATATGTAATAGTACTGACCAAGATGGTACAAAACAAAGGCATCTGAATACAGAAAGTTGAAACGCAACTGATAGTGGAAACTCAGTCAGTGGAGAGTACGTAATGCCAGACAAGAGGACTAATAACTTACTTTGCGAGCATCTTGTTCCATCATCTTCTTTGGCATTCTCTGGTGATCCTGGACAACAATATTACCCTGGTAGCGGGGCTCTGTTCAAGAAAGCATATATCAAGTAAAATATCAGTGGAAAGCAAACAATTTATAACAACAATTCGAAACTTCCAAGCAGATAATTAATTAGACTAATTTCATAATATCAAGTTTCAAACTTTAAACTCACACTGCATTTCAATCTTGTATTAGTTTTAGCCACAAAGATTAATGGGGTGAAAAGGGAGTCAGAAAAAAGAATCACATGTTGAGTCATCGAATGCACTAGGTGGAAATTCAACACTCAGTGGTGGGCCATCTTCTCGATATTCATCACCTAGCTTCTCCCTAATAGCATCTAGTTGGCAATAAAAATGGTCAATTTCATGAGTGCGGGCGAACCTGCAATAGCAGTACTATAAAGGTTGTCGCAATCAAACTTTTATATAACTGGATCGGCATGAAATTTGAAGACTTTAGTTCTGAATGAGACAACAAGGCTCGAGAAGAAGAGTGAATAAGCCCTATGTGTTTAAAGTCGCAGTGGTACACATGGGCAGATCGACACATAGGCAAATGCTTTT
This sequence comes from Pseudotsuga menziesii, assembly GCA_001517045.1. Classification (NCBI taxonomy): domain Eukaryota; kingdom Viridiplantae; phylum Streptophyta; class Pinopsida; order Pinales; family Pinaceae; genus Pseudotsuga; species Pseudotsuga menziesii. The sequence goes on along the minus strand of LPNX010237884.1, from coordinate 109,666 downwards.
ACATATGCATTTTCAGCCTCATGTTCATCATTCTCTTCTGAGTATGGATCCATATACGAGCTTTTGTTCTTCCTCTTTCCTTCGAAATCATAATGCTTACCATTTTGAAATGGGTGTCTCCTTGCCTCAGTTTCATAGGGATTCCCACTTTGTAATGATGATCTCTCTTATGAAGTTGAACTACTTCCTGCAAAGGTGTATTCCATGTTATCATGGTTTACTTTGACCAATTCATGATCCCTAAGCTCTAAAGCAAGGACAGTTGCAGGATAATCAATGGCATTCACAAACCATTGATTTTCAACCTCTTTACACTTCAGATGGCATTGATTATCAGTTTTTTTTCCACTGCCACTAGAATTTTTTTGGCTCCATTAACAACATATCCGTCATAGGATACTAGCTTGACCTTGGGTTTAAACACTAATATCTGATAGGGTTTGATTTCTCGTGTAGGGTTTCAAAGAATCCCCATGCATCAACCAGGTTTTGCAATTCTAGGATGAAGAAGAAAATATCGGCACATATTGGGCAATCCAAAAAGATGTCGATAGCCATTGCAATCTACGCAATGGACATGAAACCCTATGAAAATCTATAAACATTCACACAAACCCTTGGATGACAATCAGGTATTAAAACAAGGCACAAGAAGTATATAATTTGATGTGGCAAATACAAATAACAGTAACAACATACTAAGGCCGTCAGATCCGGTGCAATCTATGTTTATCTATCCCAGTTTCGATTCGGGGATCATATGAACCAAAAAGATACAATTCAGTGTACCCTAACGAGTTCAACTAGTTTAACCGAAATGTAGACAATTATAGTTTAAAAAAACCATCCTTTGATTGTTCGGCTTCCTCCCTCGGTAAGGATGCTATGGTAAGGTAGTTACCTTTATTGATTCCTGTCGGATCTGGATTGTTCAGCTCCCTCCCTTGGTAAGGATGTTGTGGTAAGGTAGTTACCTTTATTTATTCCTACTGGATATGGATACTATAGAGATCGAGCATCTCTTCCCAGTCTTGATTTACATATTTATCACTTTTTATCCCTTAACCTGAACCGCGGTGGCTGGCATAAAGTTCCATCTTTGAGTCCTGTCACAATCGCTCGACGATAGCCTACAATTGGACCCTTCTACAGTCATGTGAAACTTCTGTGAAAAAACGCTTCGCTTCTTGGCATGATCACCCTTTTCCACTCCATCCAAAAGCTTCTTCGTGGAAAGCTTCTCCATGATCGCACTTTTCCACTATGGTTCATAGATTTTGCATGCCGACTTTGTTGGTAGAAGGCTAAAAAACTGGTAGAGGCGGTAACTTTTCCATGCCGACTTTGTTGGTGGAAGCCTGAAAAAATGGTAGAGGAGGGAAAATTGAAGGGATGCTTTGTTGGTAGAAGCTGGACAAATTGGTAGAGGCGGGAAAATTGAAGGAACACTTTGTTGGTAGAAGCCGGAAAAATTGGTAGAGGCGGGAAATAACCCAACCAACTATCTACGTAAATTATATAATTTCTTATGTTGTGATTGGTCTTCTCAAGGCATGAAACAACTAATTTTTTTATGATATTCTCAATTGTTAGTCTATCAATTTCAAAGAGATGGGTGATGATTTAAATATAAATAGATGCACAACATCACAATAGATCATACGTGAGAACTCAACATATGCATGGACTAGAAACGAGTCCTTCCTTTCTTTGTAGGGAGGGAATAAGTGTTTTGTAGCTTGATTTAGGAACAATTTCCAAAAGAATTCCATATGTCAAAATATTATCTTCCCACATGCCATGAAAATTAAAAATTATATTTATGGGAAAATTGAAGGGCGAGCATCATGTTGGAATTTCATTTCATCTCTGTCCTTCCAACTTTTTTTAATGTTTTGTTTACTGAAAAATTAGTTTTTCAGTTTTATTAATAATAATAAAAATTATTAAAGAATTTAATTTTAGATTAAAATATATATATATATATATATATATAAAGAAATTTAATTTGTTAATATAATTTTTTATTAAAGAATTTAATTTTTAATTAAAATATATATTTTATATTAAAGAATTTAATTTATAAATCATTTATGATGTTAATGTAAGGCTACATGTAATGCAACATACAAAATCTTGCAAGGTTAACATGTTGCATCAATGGTGTAATTGAAATTGTGACATTTTGTTCCAATGGACTTGAGTTAAAAGGCCAGATAAATATAATATGCCCTTTGTACAAGCAATTCATTGAAAAACACATTGCAATCGACATTGTACTATGATGTTCTCTCCTTCCTTTGTCAAAAGAAGAATAATAAGGATGGTTTTGAAAGGTATGGATTGTTTTGGATTCCTCAACTATTATTGTACCTAAACTTGCACACACCAAGCTAGAGCAAATCCTTCACAAAAGTGGAGTTTTCTATGTATTATCCATGATACACTTTGAAGAGAATTTGATAAAATAAATTTCTAAATTGTTTTTCTTCATTCATAAAGGAAAGCATTTAGTTTCCTTGTCCTTTTCTCTCAATACCTTGGGAGCAAAGGACAAGGAGGAAAGAAACCATCAACATGAAGGGGATGACCACCATCAACAAGAAGTAGTAGAGTGACATTTAGGATGAGGGATTCTTAAAGTTCAAATTAAATTTCAAAAGTGTACCTTTGAAGGAGACAACTTTCTCAAGTCATGATCCAAAATCTAGACTATATGGACAATGGATGGGTCCAAGATCTAGGCTATGAGAATATCCCCTTTCACTAACATAAAATGGAATTAGCATTGCCATTAACTATGGAACAACACCCTTAATGTTAAACATGTGCAAGTGGAGGAGAATGGAAATAGGAACTATGATGGTTGTGTAGTAGTTTAGAGGAAAGGGAAGGTGGTGCCACTAAGAAACCCCAACCAAGGTCCCTTGCTTCATTAAACTCACTCATGAGGTGAATAACCATGAGAAGATGGAGAAGGAGGGATATAAACCCAATCTCAAGGAATATATAAAGAAGATAATCAAGATCATAAGTAAACTAAATAGAAACTAATAATGAAGGATACAATACAGACTAATGAAACAACAAATTAAAATCATATCCAAGGAGGGGAGGAGGAAGAAAAAACAACTAGGAGACAAAATAAGAGGCTATATACATGAAACTAAATGAATTTATGATATAAACCACACCAACGAAATGGAATCAACAGAGGATAAGGAATGAGATTGTGGAAATGGTAAAATAGTAATATTACATATGACCTTGATACTGAAAAAAAGGAAACGAGAGCATAAAGAATATATATAAATTAGAATTGAATGCAAGAGGAGGAGGATGATGTTGAAGAAGTGGAATTATAACAAAACATTTATAATTTCCCTTTCAAGTTAGAAACTATTGAATCTACACTAGAACATGATAAATGGAAATGGGAAGATAGAAATGTTGAAGGATTGTCAAGTTCCCATAAGAAATTATGAATAAACACAAATACCACAAAGTTGACAAAGTCTAAGTTGGAATGGGGGGAGAAACTTGTCTATGATAACTTGAAGGAGAAAAGGGAGCAATTAATTAACCCAAGACAAACAACCTCACTTAAGGAGACATTTCTTCAAACGCCTAGGCCTTCTAAATGGAAATTATCTCGTGGAACGTAAGGGAAAATAATGCACCTAATAAACAAAGCATTTTGAAAAACAAAATAAGAGTAGAAAAACTAGACAAGTAGTGTTTATTCAAGAAACAAAATGAAAAATGTATAACATGTATAAATTCACCAAAATGATATGGGGAGGATGTGATTGCTCGACTAGAGGACTAAGAGGATTTTCAAGAGTTATGGAAATTATGTAGGATCCCATAAACATGGATCTAGAAAACCAACTTACTACCTATTGATGGATGACTATCAATTTATACTTTAGACTCAAGGGTAAAGGGAAATATAACTAATGTATATGGGTTCATTGATCCCTGACAAATTCTAGATTAATGTTTGGAAAACTTAAGTAGGATTAAGGTCCTCCCCAATTAGGAACATTGAATCATTAGAGACAATAATTAATGTGGAACTAATATTATTGTGGAAATAAGATAAAATGTGCAATGAAATTCTAAGATATGGGTACACTGACATTAAGTAGATAACCTCAAGATGGGGTGATATGGAAGAAAGATGGGGCCACTTGATGACCAAAGCAAACAAGTGATGTGATGAGGTATTTATTAATAATATAACCTTATAACATAGTGGAGGAAGTAGGAAAGAGAGTGGCATGCAAAGGTACAAGTTTGGTAGTCTACTGTAAGATTTTCGGATGTGGGTACCTCTCACTGTAGGGAAACTAAATACTTAAATGTAGTGGCCCTATAATTCGCTCTTGGGAAAAATCTTATTGGACAATAAAGAGGAACGAAATGAGTTAGTATTTCAAATAGATGAAATGCAATAACATATTAGAAAGTTGGATGTTAAGCTCAAGTTTTTGGTCAAATATGCCATTGGTTTGGACTTTGTAGCAAGAGCTTCTAAAAATTCCCAAGGACACAAGGTGCCCATGATTTGCATTTCTAATGATAATCCAACTTCTTAGATCAGTTTCTACTAAGGTCTCGTTTTTTATTTACAATTATCATAGTTTTGTCCAAGTTATTTTAGAGTATTATTTTTATTCTCTTGGCGTAGATAAAACTAAAGTCAAGACTAGTAAGAGAATGTTGGTCACAAATGACAATTTATTATTTTGTAGTTGGTTTGGTTTCTCATGTGGTATAACGTAAACCTAATCCTTTTTATATTTCCTTCTTATTAGTATAAATATACTATATATTACAAAAAAACATCAAATAGATAACAACCATAAGCTAAAGGTGACCTATTAAATATGCATTAAGATCATGAATGATATTAACAATATATTAAGTGGAAACTATCCCATGGGAATCAAACATTGGTCAATAGTGTAGCATATTGCTAGAAGATTTGATAGGGGCCATAAAACATGAGAAACTAATTGGTTTTTTCCTTGAGATATGTCTACTTATAAGGCCAAATATGTATAAAAATTTGATCCACTTCTTCAAATTAACACAATGAGAATTATTGAAATGCTTGTTTCTTCATTCCATTTTAAACCAAGACCAACATGTTCTTAAGAGTACAATGAAAGGTAGCTTTTGTGTTAGCATTTCTTGTGCCCTGGATGTTCTTGGTATAAATGAGGGAGTGGATAGGAGGGTTGTCCAAAACAACCTTGTAGGGTGACATTTTGGTAGCACCATGATAGGTGGTATTGTACTACCTTTCTGCAAGGGGGTTGTAGGGGGGTTGGGGGGTTGGGAGTGGGGGAACTACTAAACCTAATGTTCATATCAGTTAATCTAAAACCCAATGGATAACAATATTTTTTTATGGTCAATGCCTCACAACCTATATTACTTGTTATTAAATTCAATATCTCAATTCCTAAAGTATCCAAAAGTATTATGACATGCATCATCATCATGGACATCGACGTTGTCATCATTATTATCATCAATGCCATATGGTACATCAACATAATCTTGATCATCATCCTCATTATCATCATTAGTCATCATTAAGTACATCATCAACAAAATCATTGTCCCCATTGTCATTATGGTCACTCATATGCCATTAGTGTTCTTAATCACTCATCACCATTAGAATTCATGTCATGTAATTGTTAAGGTCATTTATACGTCGTACATTTATTTCGATGATAATAGGTTCGTTTGATGTCGTTACATACATCTAGGTTCCATTAGAATCAAATATGATCCAAAACTACTACCGCATGCATAATAATCATTGACATCCACATTGGCATCATCATCATACAATAAATCAACATCATTGTTGTCGTCGTAATCATCATCAATGTCATAATTAATATAATTGTGATAATAATGAGCAAGGAGCCCTACTACCTCACAAGAATGCATGATATAGTCTTATGCTTATCAAATCATGTCGTAATGCATCATCATCATGTTGTTAGGGTCAATCATATGCAATTAGGGTCTATCAAATGTTGTTGGGGACACTCAAATGCCATTAGAGAAATTTAGGTGAAATTAAGGTAATTTACCCCTCATAAGGATTAATAAATATCCAAAATTGCCATGATTACAATTATTTAGGTGCCACTATAATAAATCAAGATCCAAAAGTACTATAACATGAATCATGATCATTGACACTGGCATTGATATATCTGAAGTTATGTCAGACGTTTTCCGAACATAATTCCTAGCTATAAACCTACTGCAATTCCTAATGCGGTTCCTTTTGAAATTTTTGGCATTATTCCAGGCGTTATACCTGGCTCTAGAACTAGCGCAATGTTGGATGTTTTCTAGGCACAATTCCTAGCTCTATACTTGGCGCTATGTTGGATGTTTTTCCTGCCTAAATTCATGGTGCTATTCCTGTCACTAACCCTGGATTAATATATGGTGCTATGTTATTCAGGACATTTTTTTGGAGGCTATTATGGGCGTTATATGGGATGCTAATTGTGATGCTAATTGGGACGCTAATTGGGACCTTAATTGGGATGTTAATAACCGTCCAAAATAGCGCCAACTTTTAAAAATGGATGCTAATTGGGATGCTAATTGGGACTCTAATTGGGATGCTAATTAGCGTCCAAAATAGAGCCAACTTTTAAAAAGGGATGCAAATAACGCCATTAAAAGTGCCATTCCGTGGAAAAGCGTCCACTTTGTCAAAAAAATGATGAAAAATACACTAAAAGTGATAGTGGACGCTAAAAAGGAAGCTAAAAGAGACGCTAATCACAGGGTTTTGTTGTAGTGTGGTCCTCTTGGTCCCCAATTCATGAGGTTGATATTGCTTATATAGGCTAATGGGGGGTCCCCAATTCATGAGGTTGATATTGCTTATATAGGCTAATGGGAGGTCCCCAATTCATGAGGGTGATATTGCTTATATAGGCTAATGGGAGATCAAATGGGTTCAAAGTGCCACCACTCTAGTTAGTTGGGATAAGCATTCACGAGGACTTTCATCTAGAAGGTTCGAGAAATTTCTCTTTTTTTTTCCTTTTTGGGAGTGCTAACACTTTTTTCCTACTAGAAATAGCCATCAGGAGTGGCCGATGCTTTTTGTGCAAGTGCAACAAGTATCACCAGCACTTTCTGTCAATAGGAAAAAGGTGTCAACCTTGGATGACGCTCTATGCCAATATACAATGTGCGCCAGATCTTATAGGATTGGCATCTAGCAAGGAAAAACTCCTCCAAAAGTGGTTTTGGCATATGAACTTAAGGGAATTAGGAAAAGTGGCGGTTTTTAGGTGTAATAGAGTGCCCCCCCAAAGTATGAATCTAGAGGGATGTGATAGGTGAAATATTTTTCTATATATGATTCAGATGCATAGGAAATGATTAGTATAGGCTTGACACGGTACAAGATAATATGAGTTATAAATTTCCCGACTTAAATCATGGATGCTGACCAATACACTGTAGATCCATGTATAGATACCAAATCATGGCTACTGACAATACACCGTAAATCCATGATAAACAAGACTCAAATTTGGACATAGCTATTGAAGATACATTGTAGATCTATGTCATCCTGACTCAAACTTAAGCATAACCACCATGCATACATCATGGATCCATGCATTGACTCAAAAATACTCCATCACAACCTGGGGGAGGCAAGTATTCAAGTGAATTTTTGAATACCCAGGGTCTTCATTCCAATCCAAAATGATACGATTCTATCCATGCGAATAGATTTCGTGATGTCAAAAATGGTAGAAACCACTTGATTACCAGTCATTGATGTATATCATTAACAAGTGCGAGGGAAATCACCATTAATGTCAATGATCCCCAAGTTACCTTAGTACATTCCTCTGAATGCAAATAGATGAGTTGTAGTCAAACAATCGATGAAATATTTCAATCAGAAGCGAATGATGAAATCCTACTGTCTAAAGTAAGGAAACATGTCATTGAGGTATGCAGGATTATAGGTGTTGACGATTTTTTAATACTAATTTCTGGATGATGTGTTGGTGTCGACGGGAATAGACTCATCGGAGGAGGGCCATGATGTTTCCCTCATCATTGAAATGAAACTTGCAACAAAAGTGATTTTGAAGTGATTTTGATTATAGATCAACCATAGGACTAACTCAGATATGACCGAATCAAAGGAAGGTAAGCTAACTGCATAGGTAAGATGTGGCAAAGAGTCCAAATAATAACAAGTACAGCGAGATGCATAAGATATAACAGATACACAAGACACAAATATTTTAATTGGGGAAACCATAAAGGAGAAAAACCCGCAAACTTCCTCAAAATAGTATACTCACAAAGGTTGTACCATAAGATGATCAATTCCAGTAATAAGAAGTATTCAGCAGTTATCTATCTCTCCTCTCTTCTCTCTCTCTCTCTCATCCGAACTTGAGTGAGTGTGAGGTATGTATAAATGAGGGAGGGTGCCTCCCTATTTATACTAATCAAGTGACTGAAATTTTACATGACTGGGTTGACCAGTTTCACTAACAGGGTTGACTTATCCTAGAGAGACTCCAAATACACATTACATGATGTCACACTAGGGACTATTGCCCCGACTTACAATGAAGGTTGTATCTCAAGGTATAGACACAATAAATACATCCCACAAGGAGGAAAACATATCTCAAATGGGGGTACAAAAACATACAATGATAATATACATCAGAATATCTTTCAAAGTTACAAATGCATCAACACTCCCTATTAACTATGAAGTTATTCTCTCTCTTATACAATCATCAACACATATGGTCATGTCATCGTCATAGAGTCATAGAGTCATCATCATAGCTACTTCTATCATCATCTTCTTATTGATCATCAAATGGTACTATCTGTCATCGAAATTTTCTACAAATCCAGCCCTTTTTCATGTTGGTTGTAGGCCCAATCCTCATCCAAGTCTTCATCACATCTTAGAGCAAGCCATCTCTTAGGGACTATCCAGGGACTTCTTTACATTTCCACGGCAACAACCTATGTATTCTAACTTTATCTTGTCACATCCAAATCATCTATTTTGTCCTGCACAAAACAAAACAGAGCACACAGAGTATCCATGGTCAACCTGTGTTCTACCAATAAAGGAAAAAATGCCTAGGTGCACCTCACATGCTTCATTACCTGATCATCTCAACATGGGAAGAAACACATATATAGATATATATGTAAGGACTGATTACAGCCAAACAACCTGTTGCATCAGGACTTTTACATTCTAGGTCAACCTCAAGGACTTATTACATTTGAATAACATTTGTCCAGGATCTTTTCGATTCAGATAACCTTCATGGGGTATTACATCCGAGTAACCTGCATACTATACCGGAACTCCTTTTACACTCAAACAACCCACATGACATATTACATTCGAGTAACCTATGTACCATGCCAGGGATCATATTTACACTCGAATAACCTGTCCCAGGACTGATTACGTCCAAGGATAACCTGCGAGCTTCAACGGGATTTAGTACATCTGAGGACAACCTACAAGACTGATTATGTACGAGCATCCTACTTCATCGGTATTTTTCCTGCTCGAACAACCTGTCTCATTTCCCATGTGAGATATTATGCATTCGTTGTTTCTAGCATAGAATCGTATCAAGACTAATTACATCCAAGGATAACTTGCGAGCTTTTCCATGACTTATTACATCCAAGTACAACCTACATGACTGATTTTGTCTCAGCAACCTACGATCTTCAACAAGATTTTATGCTCAGACAACCTATCTCTCTATCTATGCTAGAACACATCACTCCCTCTTTTGAGGGGTCTCGTTATGGATCACACCAAGTATTTCTATGAAGTACTTGAACTTCACTCTTGCTATAGGCTTGGTCAACACGTCATCTATATGCTCGTCTGTTTCCGCGTACTAGAGCTGAATGCTCCTCTCTCCATCGGATCCCTGATATAGTGGAAATTGATCTCGATGTGCTTCAACTTGTCATGGAACACGGGGTTTTTTGACAGATTCACACAACTCTGATTGTCGCAGAAGATACAAGTCACATCCAACTGGAGATCAAACAAGTCATACAGTATCTTTCGTAGCCACACTGCCTCACAAATAGTCAAGCAAGCATAAACATACTATGCCTCGGTTGTACTCATCACCACGCATGATTGCTTTCTGCTGAACCAGGAGCTCATGCTAGATCCCAAATTGAAGCAGCAACCTGAGGTGCTCTTCCTATTATTATCACTACCTGCCCAATCTGAAACAACATAATCGTCTAGGTTAATATCCTGATTCGGATCATATTTGAGCCCATAATCTAGTGTACCTTTTAGGTACCTCATTACATGTTTTGCACCTATCAAGTGAACATGTCTCCGATCTATTAGGAACTAGCTCAGGGTGTTCACCACAAAGCATATGTCTAGCCTCGTATTTTTCAGGTACATTAGTGAGCCAATTATCTGACAATACATCGTGGAATCAACTGTCTCGGATGAAGCATCACTCAGAAGCTTCAAGTTAGATTCCATAGGTGTGGATATTGCCTTGCAGTCCAACATTCTGAATCTGTTCAGAATATCCACTTCATACTTTCCTTGACCAAGGATAATCCCATCTACACTCCTCCACACCTCCATGCCTAAGAAGTAGTGCACCATACCTAGGTCTTTCATCTCGAACTATGTATCAAATCTCCTCCTTGCATCTTTAATGAGTTCCTCTTTGCTTATCAGAAACAAGTCATAAACATATAGTAGAAGCATCATTGGTATTTCATCTTCAACCTTAAAGCAAAGGTTGGAACCCACTTTAATCTTGGTTAATCCTAGGCTCAACAGGAAGCTATCCATCATGTCGTACCATGTCCTTGGTGCTTGTTTCAATCCATACAAATCCTTATTCAATTTTCACACATGGGTCTTCTTGTCATGTGTCTCGAATCCCAGTGGTTGTTCCATGTACACTTCCTCCTCGACTACAAGAAAGTTGTCTTGACATCCATCTGGTGTATTTTCCATTTCATAACTGCTTCCAATGTGAGTATGGTCCTAATGGAAGTGTACCTCACCACTGGTGCAAATGTATCTTAGTATTCTACGCCTTCTTTTTGTGAGAATAGTCATGGTACGAACCTTTCCTTGCATTTATTGATGCTGCCATCTACAGCATTCTTGATCTTGTAGATCCACTTCGAAGGCACGACATACTTATTTTCCAATCTTGGAACTATCTCCTAGACATCAGTCTTCATGATCAACTGATACTCCTTGATCATAGCATCCTTCCATTCTTTCTTTTCTGCAGCCTCTTCATAGGTGGAAGGTTCTTTGTCAATGATGTCAAACAGCAAGGCCACATATCTACTGTAGGTATTTTCCCTTTTTATCTCTATGTATTCCTTCTAGAGTGCCATACCTTTCTGCTTTTCATATGAGCTCTCGTGCCCATGTTGGTTTCCACTTGTGGGAGTCCTTCTCAAGGATTGTATCTACCAACTCTTATGGTTATGCCATGTCATTATCTTCATAGTCTTCTGGAATTACTTCTCGAATTTCCATATCTTAGGCTCTCGTATCTTTATATTCCTCAACTTCTTCAATAGGTGTCCTCCTTGATTTGAATTATGTCAGGTCTTCATCAAAGTTTACATCTCTATTGATGTCGATCTTCTTGAATCCTAGGAAGTATATTCAGTAGGCATTTGATGTATCATTGTATCATACGAATATACCCTTCTTCCCAGAATTATCAAGCTTAGTCCTTTTCTCCTTTGGGATATGTATGTACACTGAGCAACCAAATATTATTAGATGTTGACTTCTGGTTTCACTCCCGAGAGAGATTCTTCAACAGTCTTGTTGTCGGGTACTCAATGAGGAGTATGGTTTTGTAAATACACAGTTTTCCTCATTGCCTCTGCACAAAGCTGTAAAGGAAGATCATGGTCATGCAACATTTCTTTTGTTTCTTCCATGATAGTTTGGTTCTTTCGTTATGCAACCCCATTTTGTTGAGTATTGTATGGATTTCTCAACTCCCTCTTAATCCCGAACTCTCTGTAGAGTTCCTTGAATTCTTTCGAGGTGAATTCTCTGCCATTATCTGACCATAGAGTCTTGATATTCCTATCGGTTTGGTTCTCGACCAAGGTTTTATATTCCTTGAACTTATAGAAAACTTCATTTTCCCTTTCAAGAAATATATCCAAGTCTTACGTGATAAATCATCTATAAAGGAAACATAGTACACATACCTGCTTAATGAGCTAGAAAAAATGGGTTCACATACATCTGAGTGTACTATCTCGAGCATTCCTTTCGCCTTTCTCTCATCGCTGGGAAATGTCTTCTTTGCATTCTTTTCTTGTGCACATCCTTTGCAAATTCCTTCATGCTTTGCCCGGATCTCTGGCAGTCCAAATACTTCTTTGCTTGCCATCAGTGGTGCTCTGTATTGCACATGTGCAAGCCTTTTGTGCCATAGGTTGCTTGGTTCAATTGACTCATGAACCAATTCTTGTTCAAGATATCCCTTTAGCTTGTACAAACCTCCATCTTCTTCTCAAATCATTTTTGCATCCTCTATTGTATTCCCTCTATTCCACATTAGAACTTGGCCATCGACAAATGCAACTATAATTCCCCTTGCATCTAGTGAAGAGATGGAGCATATAGCACATCCTTCATCTTTAAGGATTTCCTGGAGTCAAGCTTGTATGAAGCTTCTCCACTCCCTTTTATGTGGTATTGGTAATCATCCCCAAGTTTCACCTTGTGAGGTGACACATGTTCAGACATATTAACGAAATATTCCTTGTATCCCATCATGTGTTTAGAAACTCCGTTATCCACAAGACAATCATTGTTTCTATGTGAGATAGTGCCAATAAGAGATTATATTAGCACATACTCTTCATTTGAATCATACTCCTCTCTTCTAAATATCTTGTTTGTTGGTTCATCGTCTTCGGCAACATGAGCATGGCATCTCCTTTTCTTGATGGGACAATCTCTTGCGAAGTTTTCCTTTTCATCATAAGTATAGCATCGAACATTTGAAGGATCTCTCTTGGCCTTGTTTTGTTTCTTGTCCTTCTTCTTGTTGTGATGAAAGCTCTCCTTCTTCTTGAATTTCTTCCTGGTGTGAACTATGAGAGCTTGATCTTCATTTTATCCCATATTCTCTTCTCTTTTCATGAGTCAAGCTTCTTCTTTTCTCAAAGTCTTCAAAAAGAGATCATCCTCCTTCTTACACAATTTCCTTGAATGAATGAGTCCCATGATCTAGGGAGACCATTCAAGGTAGTCATTACAATTTCTCCTTCTTCAACATTCTATTCAACCGCTTCAAGTTGTTCTTTGATTTTAGCAACACTTGTGAAGTAAGATTGTATAGTCTCGAAGTTCTATATCTTCACATTCTTCAACTGGTTCCTCAAAGTCATTTTCTGGTTGATGTTCTTTCTTTCGAACATCTTTGTCAAAGAATCATATACTTCTTTCGATGTCTTGAATGAAGACACATGGGGGATGAGGTGATCTTTAATCAAATATGCAATGATTCTCTTGGCCTTATCCATGTTTCTCTTATGAGCAACCTTAGCCTCATCTCCCTCTGGTTATGGAACCTCCTCAATGATGTACTGATCTAAATCATTTTCTTCAAGGATCAGGGAGACTCTGTACTTCCATGCTTGGAAGTTATCAGCCCCTCCAAGCTTGTATGCAAGCTAAGTATGGTACATCATCTTTTCAAATAAGAACCTCAAATCGAAATACAAAATATTTAGATCTTACTGATTTGAGGTGTCTAGCCTGGTCCTGGATCTGGCTGACCTAGGGTTTGTTAGAGAAACCGTAATTTTCCAAACTTGGAGTTTGGTAATTCTGTTTGGAAAGAAAGATGTGTCTCCTTGAGGCGAGTTGCTTAGCAAGGTCACTTTCTGAATACTGAGGTGGGAAGCCTCTGAAACTTGATGCCCTATTTTCTCCCAACACTAGTGATGGCGTCAAAATGAAACTTCTTCAAATATGAAACTGCTTCCACTAAAGATGTGCCCTACTAAGGCGAGTTAACCCAGCCCTCTTTTCTTGATGATCTGTGGAGAGAATGCCTTGAACTAGGAATCCCTAGTTTCTGTAGTTGTATGGTTCCTTCTTTTAGAGAGGCTCTGATACCATGTTATTTTTTCTAGATCTTATTAGCTTAATTAGGATCTTTGTATGAAATAATAACAAGTAGATCTAAATGCATAAGATATAACAGATACACAAGAGACAAATATTTTCACCGAGGAAACCATAAAGGAGAAAACCCTGCAAACTTCCTTTGAATATAGTACAGTCACAAAGATTGTGTCATAATATTATCAATCCCAACAATAAGAAGTATTCAACAGTTATCTATCTCTCCTCCCTTCTCTCTCTCTCTCTCTCTCTCTCTCTCTCTCTCTCTCTCTCTCTCATGTGAACTTGAGTGAGTGTGAGGTGTGTATAAATGAGGGAGGGTGCCTCCCTATTTATATTAATCAAGTGACTAACCTTTTATATGACTGGGTTGACTTCTCCTAGAGATACTCCAAATACACATTACATGATGTCACACTGGGGACTATTGCCCCGACTTACAACATAGGTTGTACCTCAAGGTCTACACACAATAAATACATCATGCAAGGAGGCAAACACATATCCAATGGGGGTACAACAACATGCAATGATAATATACATCAAAATATCTTCTGAAGTTACAAATGCATCAATAGGGAGTACGATGGAAGGAAGGGAGGGTAGTGGAGCATGGGCATTTGTGATGGATGTACAAAGCAAGAGAATAAAAGGAGTGGAGGGGGTAGAAANCAAATGCATCAATAGGGAGTACGATGGAAGGAAGGGAGGGTAGTGGAGCATGGGCATTTGTGATGGATGTACAAAGCAAGAGAATAAAAGGAGTGGAGGGGGGAGAAAATGGAGTGTGGAGGGAGAACAATGGAATGACAGTTAACTTCGAGAACCCGAGGAGAGAAAACCAATTAACCACTAGCTCTGATATCAACTTGGAATGCACTTCCAAAAATATATTTATTTATTTATTCAATGATGATTTTTAAAATAGAATGAGTAGAATTAAATACAATGGAAGAGACACATCATAATGGTGTGTCTTTACAATGCCGAAATTTAACTAATAATAATAATAATAATAAATACTATTTAAATCATTTAATTTATAGATTTTCTCTAGTTTTATTATACATAACTTCCTTAGCACTCTCATCAAAGTTTGAAGGAGGTAGAAAGTTCAAATTAATAGAAACATTGGCACGAAAGAAATCCATGGATTGCCAATATTAAAAGTTTAATGCAATTTTCAAAGTTTTCAAACCCATTCTTACTAGGAATTTGAATCCTTCTACATTGAGATGTAGGCTCCTTTATTCAAAACTATTACTTAGCTTACATACATGTGTTGTTCAAATATTGGAATATGTAATTGTTTGATGGTGTAATATATTTTTTTATCTAGTTAGTAACTTCAAAAAATAGGGAATCCTATCATAGCATCGATTAGAATTCATATTTGAACCCAACATGGGCTACATATTCAAATTAGTATCCCCCTCTATGAACACATTCTCCTTTTATTAAATTGATTTCTTATACTATGAAAAAGAGAAGTGTCATTTCATTTTAAAGTCTAATGATTCATGTGGAGACTTGCATTGAATTAGTCCTTAGTTAAAATGTGGGTTGCGGTTTCGAATTAGCATGCATTATAAAACATTTGTCAAATTTTTTAAGCATTGTGTTTATCATATATTTGAATCAGCATATTTCTCAAGTTGTGGAGAGGCCCCAATTTGAGATTCACAATGCATATTAGTAATTTGAGCCTTACCTAGACCGCTAGTACCTAGCTTACTTGGACCAAAGGAGAGAGGTTTTGTTCTAATTTTGATTGTAATTTTTTAAGCAAATTTTATGTCATTATACTAACATTATTAATTATTTAAAATTAATTAATTCCAAGCTCATTTATATGTCTCCAAACGAGACAAAATCTAACACAAAGAAGTCCAAGAGAGAGAGTGCTTCAACTAAGCCTCAACTTGGGATGCCAATGCATCCTATATTCTGAAATA
Source organism: Pseudotsuga menziesii (assembly GCA_001517045.1). NCBI lineage: Eukaryota > Viridiplantae > Streptophyta > Pinopsida > Pinales > Pinaceae > Pseudotsuga > Pseudotsuga menziesii. The sequence goes on along the minus strand of LPNX010237884.1, from coordinate 93,454 downwards.
CCTCATACATCATAGGTATACAACATGCCATGCAATATGGGGAAATTTTTAAAATTTTTAAATAAGGAATATGGACTCCCACACCTACTAACTCAACTGAGGAGAAAGATAAATATGACACCACCAGCCATAATTTTTGGAGGTCACTCTTGCACAAACCTATTGTATTGTAAATTTCTAAGACAATCAAATGGATCATAGTCCATAATAAATTTGAGAACAAAACAATAATAATGGGTGAAGGAAAGTGTACAGCTTCTTGTAAATATAACAACCTAGATACATACTACAAAATTCCTAGAGTGGAGGAATATAATATGACAAATGCATGGGTGAAAAGTTTGTCTTAAAAAAGATTATCACAAAACCATTAGTAAGTGGTGGGTTGATGGTAATAAATGAATTTTTCCCCAAATCATCCCTAATGTTACAAGAGTATATGTCAATGCATAATGTGCATAGCAACTTTCTTACACCGTGCTCTAGGTCATTAAGACAGTTCTAAGGCTAGAGGGGGGATACCCTCAAATGTTGCAAACAATAAGCAGTTAACTTGGGATAATCATGGTATAAAAGAATGGCATACACTCATACATGGAAATCACCAATAAAATAAAAATTGTTATTACCACATGGACCTTAATTAGACATCTAACCCTCTCCATGCCTCCAATAGATCACATACAAAAAAATGGATTTGGACAAGTAATTTATGTTTCTAAAAGACAGGAGGGAAATAAATAAGGAGGGTTGGATACATTTGAGCATAGCCTATGACTATGCCACAAGGGCCCCACAATAATAAAATACCCAAGATATATGACCATTGGCTTAGGTATTGCTATGGAAACTTATCCCATCCTATCCATTGGTACCACCTCCATGATAGACCTCACAACAAATGGGACCACCTTCCTAGTTCTTAAAAGTAAGTTTTTCAAAATGTAAAAGGGGTAAAAATAGTGAGTAACAACTATTGGTTACACTTAACATGTTATTTTCCCTAATTTTGTTTCATTAATTGGAGTGGTCCTCTTAATCAACAAACTAATCCCCAAAAATCATGGATTTGCTAGCACCAGTGGGCATGCCATCTAGGTATGTAAAAAGAGAGCTCAACAACAATACAAGTGATATTAAAAAAATTATACCATCAAGTTGTTCGATTTTTTAGTGGGAGTCAATTGCCTTTCATTGTAAATATGCATTGACTACATGTTAGGAGTATCAATCACATGGATTCCATTCATATCCTCTACTCTGACATTATTTCTTCTTTGTATACGTTATAATAATCTTCAAATTTTGTGAAGGACATAAATAGAGACTCCTTACTAAGATTTAATAGTCCCCAATTGGTTTCCTTATTGTATTCAAACAATTACTAGATTTATTTTTTAATCAAGGCAAAGGCATGTTGTGCTAATGATTATTTCATTTTCTAGATTATGATATGTTGAATGAATTGGTGGATCTATGTATTTGTGCATGCCCATTTAATTTTAGGTCTCATGAGTGTGTTTAATAGGAAATTAGTACCCTTCCTCCTCTTATAATTCACGTTCATGTTCTTTTATTTTATAACTTTTGGTAATGGAAACATGATTAAGGAACCTTTCTAAATTGGGTTATTGAATGTTATGTCTAGTAGTACTAAATAGTTTACTTTTCAACAAAAACAATATATGCACCTTATTTTGAGAATTGCAAAGTAAAATACTATGCAGCACTATGTCTCTTGCAATAAAACTAGCTTGAGATTCATAAAGAGATATCTTTATGAGAGTTGAGGGTACCCCTCCTGTGGCCTACGAATTAGCTCAAATGCATAGAGTGGTACAGGAAGGTGATCCTACACATTTGTGACCTATATTTCACTCCTATAATTTCAAGTATGACTTGGGAAACAACATAAGAATTTGTTCCATTATCGGTGACTCTATCTAGGTACATGAGATGAGGTTTAATGTATTATCAATGAGGAAGCATGATAATAGATGAACTATGAGAGTTTCTCTAAATTGTCTTAGTTCATAGCACTACAAGGTGTTTCATATTCATAGAATATTTCTCATAATTAGACATATTTGACAAGTATTATCCACTTTAAGCCGAGGAAGTTCTCTAAGAAGGAACCTCCACCATGGAGGAGATTCCCTCAAAAGTTGGATTAAAGAACCATCATCACAAGGTCTAAAGAGGGAAATTAGTACAAATAATGTCATACCAGGACCTTATATGGTGAAGAATACAAAATTTTATAAGCTCAAAAATAGCTAGGCATCTTGACTTCATTATACATATCTCTATTTTGTTTGTTGAAATTCTTAATATAAGATTTTTCACCCCTAGTGTATCTCTATATTAGTTTACCAAATTTGTTTCCTACTCTTGTTCACCATTGGCGTATCTCCTTTAACCACTTGGGAAGGTTGCAAAATTCCTTCTCTTGTAAAGTTTCATTAGGAAGAAGGGATAATATGAATCATATCCCATTGACTTGTAGCTCCATGTCATCACCCCATGTTTTGGTCATCCCTACACTTCAAGTATTTTTCCATTAGCGCACCCAACCCATAGTTGATACCTAAGGTCAACCTCTAATTCAGAACCTAATACCCACATGGTTGGACCAAACCCCATCAATCCTTAGTTGGTTGCAATCTTTAATCCCTTAGACCAACCAATTGCTAGCCAATTTGGAGATCTAATGGCTATATTAAAATCATGACCAGGTTCAATTGAGAGAATTGTATTATGCCAAAAATAATATCACTTCCTTACAGCACTACACTAATAAATTTTTGTGGAAGTTGATGATTTATTTTCCATAATATTCACCCATAAAGGGGAAGGTCAAGAAGTGGTTCAAGAATCTACCTAATAACTCCATGGGACACTAGGGACAATTTCATGAGAAGTTTATAACATATGGGTTGTCAAGAAAATATAGCATATATTATTTGACAAAGTTCAATGCCCTTAAGAGGAATAATGGTTAGAGTATTATTGAGTTCACTAATATATTCAATGTATTCCTAAGATTGTTAATCTCTCTTATATAGTTATCATGGTGGCTCATGTTTTTTCTTTTGAGTTTGAGTTTATCTTACACCTATGAGAGAGGAAGTCAACTGACCTGGGTGCAATTTTTAACAATGTTGAGGAATTGAGAGCAACCTAATAACCTTGAGCATACATTTTAAAACCCTATATTAGACCCTTAAGAAGAGAGACTTCCTCTATATGAGAAGAGGAAAGAAAACTAAATCCCAAGTTGTTGGATAAGATCCTTTGTCTATGGAAGAAATGAACAACATACTAATTTCTATGGCCAATTATTTAACCAAGGTGAAGTGAGGGAAATATTCTCATTCTTTTTGGGACCTACTCCTAGAGATAAATATCATCTTTCCAAATACCAATTTCTATTTATAAGGCTCCCTAATGCGATAGAAAGGAGAAACGTGACAAAAGAGAAAGACCCACCCATAAACGTTTAGAGTACAAGATAACATGATAGTACTTTCACATTCATATTATGAGGATTATTATGAGCCATGTTTTTAAGACCCACATGACCATCCTATATGTATGTATATTTCATATTGATGATAATACAAATATGGCTAGTGATTTCTCCTTCCCAAGTGATTCAACCTGTCACATGCCCCAATTTGCAAAACATTTTCATGTTTTTCAGGAACATTTTGTTATATTTTAGGTTAAATTTTGTAATTAATGAACAAGGGGGGTCAAGGATAATTTAATGTAATTGTAGAATATTTTATTAATAAATAAATGAAAGATGAGAAAACGGCTTAGGGAAGCTGTTAAATGAGTGTTTTACTGGTCACTTGGTGGAGGAGGCTGGGTTGAGAGCAAATTGACATGTGGCAGCATCCTCAAACTACTTCTAGCTATTGCAGGTGGCAACTTCCATATTTTTGTGGTCATGATTCCCCAAGAAAGTGGAACAAGAGTAGGTGGCTCATTAAGTAAAAACTGACCGAAAAGACCTAGGCATGATAATAAAACTTCCCATTGAAGACAGTTGAGGCGGCTCATTTTCTAGATTTGTGATCATTCTGAGTGAATGAAGTGCACAAGAGAAATTCGATGGAGGGGAATAGATGAAGTAAGTTTGAGTGGATAAGTGCTGAAGACCTGAACTAGTGCAGCTATTCTAAGTTGAGTTCATACTGCTGCAAGCATAACTGAGTTATTGCTAAACACTTAGTGGATTTGTAGAGGATTTCTATACTACATCTCTCACCCAGTACTTCTACCAGGTGGACCAGGAGACAAGCTCGGGGGTCCTGAGAATTGCAGTCCAACTCTTCTCTATGAGTTGGTTGGGAGGAACAGGTTCCTTAAGCTATTGTCACCTCATCTATACTTCCAAGTTTTACTTTCTTAGTACAGTCATTTAATTATTTACTGTATCTTAAAAGTTTAATATTTATCAATGATGTAGTATATTTCTGTTTTTATTTATGTTAGGGATAGTTAGAAGAAATGCATATGCTATGAAAGTTAGTAAGTTTTGAACTAGCTAGATTAGGGTAAGAAGAAATGCATATGATGTGAAAGTTAGTAAGTTTTGAGCTGGCTAGATTAGGGTAAATAAGTAGAGAAATTCTGAGTTAATTGATAGATATAAAAAATACCTAAATTTTATTTTTCCACACCTTTTGCAAGGTCGTACTCTAGTACAGCAGGATAATTTACTTTCAAATAATGGGTTTGAATAAAGTATATATGCAGATGAAATGGTTATATTCTATGGGATTTATGTATAAATTGTTTATAGGTTTTATTTTGTACTATTATTTATTTAAAGTACTTAAATAAATTAAATAGAGAGAGAGGAAGAAGCTTAGATATTACAAACTAGTTTGTGTAATATTTTACACAGTAAAACCAGAAAAATTCTATACTATGAAATATAATATATTAACATAAATAGATAATATAGAAATAGGAAAACTATTAAGATTTACTTTAACTTAACAAAGATAGTTTATAAGGTTAAACAGTTACCCTATTAATACCCTAAGTGAAAATGCAAACTAGGGTTAAACAGGAAAATGAAAACTAACTCTATAAATCATTTAAAAAGAATTTAAGGTTTGTAAAAGAACTAATTATTTCATAATAAAGTAAATTCACAATTTATAGATTAAAAAACCTAACAGTATTTTCCAAAAGTACAAAAAGAGGTAAATTTATTCAATCAAGTTCATTTCTCCATTTTATTTCCAGAAATCATTTCCAAATCCATAATATGTTACTATCAAAGCATTCCATTGTCAAAATATTCTCAAATCATAATTCTTTTGAAGAGAAAACAAATTAATTAATAATCTACTTAACCCTAAACCATCGAAAGGTAAATAACAATAAAAATAGCTAACATAAAAACAATATATAAATATTAACCAAACAGAGATAATGTTAATTCAGCTTTAAGTTGTAATAATTCTTTTAATATCAAAAACAAAACTAAACATGCATAGTCTCGGCTTACAGCCTTTTACATCACCATTCAAGGCTTAAAAGCTTGAATAAAATTATTTGAAATACAAATAGAGTTCACTTAAACAAAACATCTGTTTCGGCTACGAAATCCCTTCTAAAAAGAAGTTCCGCAACAGCAGCCATTAAGGATTTTTAAACCCTAAACAAATCCTCATGTAATGGCCCTATGCCCTGTTCAAATAAAATTCACAGCTTTAAACTAGTACCAAACAACATCACTCTAATTCAACCATGGCCGAAAAGGCTAAAAAATTAATTCATTAAGTCACGGCTATGAAAGCCCCATTTTTCTTTCTCTACAAAACAGCCATTAAGGATTGAAAAGAAAGTAGGGTATCTAACAGCTACGGCCGAACAAGTAACCAATAACACACGGCCGTATCATCTCAATCCATCATACAACTCATGCAAGAGAACCCCAGGTGAAACTGAGGCTTACCGGGGTGGATGCCCTCATGGAAACTTGATGGTGGAGTCCTTTAGAACTGAGCCTTCACCTTGCGAACCTGCACAATCAAAACCCTGAATGTTAAATACTTGTCAATTTAACAAAATAATAACTACTAGATATGCAGAAGAATTTTATTTAAGTTCGAATCTTACCCAGAGATTTTTACACAGCTATTCTGACATGGTGAGCCAACCTAGCCTATTTCATTAGCAACTCAAGTTGAAATGGAGCACTGTCACAAGGAATTACAATACACAGTGTTTAAATGTGAAGCCCCAAGCCACGACGAGGTGAGGATCAAACCCACGAGAGGAAACAAGCAGTAAAACAAAGAAACCAACTCACTCTTTCAAACAACCCTCTTCACACTATGTATGGATAAAATCACTCACAGTGTACAAAACTCGCATAAGTAAAAACGACGATGAAGACAGCTAAAAATTCCAACACTCAATTCGACATCCAAACCACCCCACAACAGCAGCAAGCACCGTGCTCGTTTTTTTTACTACACCAGAACTTGAAAAACAAACTTGTAGAGGAGCTCGTTATGGCTTACGAAGGCCTATGTGCATTTGTTTGAAGGACTAATAACAAGCTTGGTGGCCATGAGCTCGCAGCTCGACCACTCCACAGCAGAGAGTAAACACAAAGCATTTTTTTAGGGTTTGGAATAAGTTTATATGGCAACACAAGGTCAACAAAACCTAATCATGGAACACCAACCACGTGTCCTCCTTTTTATTTGCAAGTTTTGGGTATCATGATATAGTTCTAATCTCTCGTATAACCTGCACAATCATTTGTTAAAAGTCAAAAACCTTATGATATTATTGCTTGATATCATTATCCTCGTTTTGTTCTCTTTGTTTTTATAAACCAAAGACTTTGTGTTTGGGAGGTATTCTTATACATAACTTTAAACTTTAAACTTTTGCATATCTATGTTCTCCTCATTTTAACTAATGTTTATTATTGGTATCAGTAAGATGCAAACAGGGGAGGATGAACCAACATATATAGAAATACTTAACCGTAGAGATCCTTAAGCTAGGATTTAGTCTAACCATGGAATTAAAATTACAAATATATGCATTGTAAACATAAACACATATAAAATGAGATTTCTTATACAAGAAAATTAAATATATATACTTGATAAAGGAGGATCATTAGATTATAATAATTAAAAGTTTTGGAAAGAACTTGAATAAATATAAACAGCACTTATACCAAACACTAACGATAAAAATGTAGTTTTGGTCGCAAGTATGTTTAACATAACCTTTAGTTTATAGACTTCTTATGTTATTGTGCTCTTAATGGTAGAAGTAGATCCGTCCATAAGATGCACAATCTAAAATTAAATACAAGTCTATAACTGAAAACACAAAAAGGAAAGTAATGGAACAAGTATTGTGGCAGTAAGCATAATTGAACTAAACCCATTCTATTACAATAGTTTTTACAAACATTTATGCAGGTTTCAATCAATAAAAATATCAACAATACCTCTTACAAGGTCAAGCTGCAAAACAAACAATTTAACTAGCATTTTATACTATGCTAGTTGAGTGATTTTCTCGATCTAGAATTACTGGTAACAAAACTGCTTACCTATATGGAACCTGTAAAAGAAGCATCACTTCACTGCATTAGCTGTAAGCTAAGTAAGCCCTGATCTCAACTAAGGTTCTTTCCTACTTGTCAGAAGACAGTAAAAAAACACACTTGGTATCAGGTTTAGATGTAGTTTTCTTTCCTGTCTTTTTTTTTAACATAAACTGCTGAATTTAACATTCGTAACATAGTAATTCAAAGATAAACAAATGAATTATATAGAACTAAAGAATTATAATTCTCATTTCTAAATACTATTGTTTGAGTAACCGCTAACAGTTATTGGTTCTTAGGAAGTGACATCCTTGAACATTTTATGTTACATGAAAATTTTTAAAATTTTATGAATTGTTTTGGGGTATTACATGTGGTATCAAAGCACAAGGTTCAGACACTAGGCCTAAACGTGGCTCAACTTACATTAATAAACAGTGAAATTAAAATATGCATGTTGTTTTTTACTTTTCTTTTGAAATATACTTCCAGAGAATTTTTCTGAGTTAACTGCAGGTATGGAAAGATTGGAAGAATATGCGGATGAGGAGTCCCCATTTACTAAACGAAGTAATTCTAAAAGAGAACCCATACAAGAAGAAATAAGTAATAACTCTTCTGAATTATTACAAGCAGTCAAGGAACTAAAAATAGAGATGGAAACAATCAAAAGGGAAAATGAGATAATTCTAAGAGCTCAGGAGGAGCTGAATCAAATTTTAATGGAAAGATGTCAGAATGAGGAAAAAGATAAACGACCAAAATTTGAAGATATGATTTATCAACATAAAAATAAAAATTATAAACAGTTTAAAATCGAAAGTAGCTCATCTTCTGAGGTTTATGGCGATCTACATAAAAAGAATTATCAATATACTAGTGATAGTAGTGAATATAATCATCATACACGAAAGAGAAAGTTTAAACCTTACGAAGAAATCTCAAGAAAATTAAGCCACCAACCTTTAATGGCGAAACTAAGAAGGGAGATGAGGCTGAATCGTGGCTGTCTGGGATGAAGAAATATTTTCAAATTTATAATTACTCTAATCAACTGAAAGCCAGAATGGCTATTTACAACCTCACTGGGAAGCCAAATATTGGGTGGCAGGACCTAAAAAGAGTAAAAGGCATTAGGGATACAAACATTAACTAGAGTACATTTAAGAAATTTTTGTCTGAACAGTACTACGAGGAGCGGGCTAAGGAAATTTATGAATTAAAAGTGGGAACAATGAACATGAAAGAGATAAACAGTAAATTTCTAAGTCTGCTTAGATATGTGCCTTACATTGTGGACGAGAAGCCTAAGGTACAGTGGTTTCTAAGCTTCCTACCCTTCCATATAAAAGACAGAATTGAATATGAGAACCCAAAAACTTTAGAAGAAGCAATGAGAAAGGAGAATTTATGTTATGAACAGAATCGCAAAAAGAAAAGTATGACAAACTGGAAGGCTAAAAGAACTAATAATTTTGAACAAAGGAAGAAAGGTTTTTTACCTAACCTAAATTTTAAGAATAATAACACACAAAATTTTCCTAATAAAAATTTCCAAGGGAACAAAGGTAATTCACAGATAAATCCAAATGGTCAAAGAAATAAAGAATCTGTTAATAATCACAGTAACTATACTAAGAGTTTTGAACAAAAGGAACCAATAAAGTGTTGGGAATGTAATGGTCCTCATTATGCATCAGCTTTCCCCAACCGAAAGAAGATTGTTAGAAACATACATACGATACAGGAGGAGATGACTGTCGGTGATCTAGCAAGGACAATGCCCAGGATCAATGCAGCACTGGAGAACAGGAAAGGGGATTACCAAACTTCCATGGTGGAAGTGGAAGGTAAGCTGACTCAAACACCTATATCTATTTTAATTGATCCAGGGGCTAGCTTAAGTTATATTTCTCCTGATTTAGTAGAAAAATGCAAGTTATCAGTAGAAAAGTTTGCAAAGTCTTGGTTAGTCCAGCTAACTACTGGTGCAAAAAGAAAGGTGATTAACTTTGTTAAGAATTGTATTGTAAAAATGGATCAGTTTGAAACCTCTGTTAAGATTAATGTATTACCTTTAGGTTCTTATGATATGTTAATTGGTATGGATTGATTAGAACAACATAGGGTAGTCCTAAACAGTTTCGATAAAATCTTTACTTGCGTAAATAACGATGGAGAAACAGTAAATGTAAAAGGAATCCCTAGGAAAACAGCTATAAGACAGATTTCTGCTTTGCAACTTAAGACAGCTACTCAGAAGGGCTATAAATCCTTTGCTGTAATAGTAATTAATAAAGAAAATACTAATAACGAAGATAAATTAAAACTGGAAGATATTCCGATCCTGAGGGAGTATTCGGATGTATTTCTGGAAGAAATTCTAGGAATGCCTCTGAAGTGGGAGTTAGACTTCACTATTAAGCTAGTACCTGGTGCAGTTCCCAGCTCAAAATCCCCTTATCAGATGACTGTATTGGAATTAAATGAATTAAATTCACAGTTGAAATAACTTATTGATAAAAATTATATCAGACCCAGTGTGTCTCCCTGGGGAGCACCTATTATTTTTGTTAAGAAAAAGGACGGAACTCTACGATTATGTATAGATTACCGTCAACTAAATAAAATGACTATCAAAAATAGATATCTGTTACCCCGCATAGATGATCTGTTTGATCAGCTACATGGAGCAACTATTTTCTCGAAGATTGATTTACGATCTAGTTACCACCAAGTCCAAATCAAAGATGAAGACATCTTTAAAATAGCTTTTAGGACCAGGTATGGTCACTACAAGTTTGTTGTTATACCATTTGGGCTTACTAATGCCCCGGTTGTGTTCATGTGTCTGATGAGTAATGTAATGCATAAATACCTTGATAAATTTGTGGTCGTATTCATTGACGACATCTTAATTTACTCAAAGTCTGAAGAAGAACATAAAGAGCATTTAAAAATTGTTTTACAAAAATTACGAGAAGATCAGCTCTACGCAAAATTTAGTAAATGTGATTTCTTTAAGGATAAAATATAGTATCTGGGTCAAGTAGTGAATAAAGAAGGAATTTATGTTGATCCCGAAAAGATAAAGGCAATCGAAGAATGGCTAGTCCCAAAGGACGTAACTAACGTACGATCATTCATGGGGATTACTGGCTATTATCGAAGATTTATCAAAGGGTTTTCAAGAATTGCAAATCCCATAACTTATTTACATAAGAAAGGGAAGAAATTCGAGTGGAGTCAAAAGTGTGAAGATAGTTTTAAAAAGTTTAAAACATTATTAACCACTGCACCAATCTTAAGAATTGCCGACCCTAATAAAGATTTTATAGTATGCATGGATGCATGCAATGACGGTTTAGGTGGAGTGTTAACTCAGGAAGGACACGTCATTGCTTATGAGTCTAGGAAGCTGAAGATTCATGAGAAAAAATATGCTACCTATGACTTAAAATTGGTTGCTGTCATACATGCCTTAAAAATGTGGCATCATCATTTAATCGGAAGAAAGTTTATATTAATGACAAATAATAAAAGGTTAAAATATATGTTGGATCAACCTAACTTAAACGCTAGGCAAGCTAGGTGGCTAGTTTTCCTCAGCAAGTACGATTTTGAAATCCAACATATTAAAGGAAAAGAAAATAAGGTTGCTGGTGCTTTAAGTAGAAATGTAAAACTGAATTTTACAGCAGAAATCAGCACCTATAAAACAGATTTAGAAGAATAGCTAGAAGAAGGAATAAGACAAGATGAAAATTATCGAAAATTACAAGCAAAGGTAAGAGAGAATTTAATTGAAAGTTTAAGTACAAGATATACGAAAAAGGATTATTATTATATAAAGATAGACTATACGTACCTAATGTACCTAAGATTAAGTTACTGATTTTAAACAAAATTCATAAGTCTCCTTATTCAGGATATCCTAGTTATTAGAAGACTATAACCATGCTAAGAAAGGATTATTTCTGGCCAAACATGAAAAATGAATTGGCAGAATACATTGCTAAGTGCTTTGAATGTCAGCAAGTAAAGACTGAACACCAGCATCTAGCTGGGTTTCTTCAGCCATTACCTATTCCTAGTTGGAAGTGAGAGGTAACCAGCCTTGATTTTATTACAGGACTACCTAGAAATCAAAATTTGAATGACTCAATAATGGTAGTTATCGATAAGTTAAGAAAGGAAGCTCATTTTACACCTGTCAAAACTACTTATAAAGCTGTGAATATTGTTGATATATTCCTAAAACAAATTTTCCGTTTACATGGAATCCTGAAAGTAATAATTTCAAACAGAGATCCTAAGTTTACGGGTAACTTTTGGAAGTCTTTGTTTAAAGGACTAAATACTACATTAAATTTCAGTACCTCTTTTCATCCTCAGATGGATGGACAAACTGAGAGAGTGAATCAGGTATTGGAATATCTACTCAGAATGTATGTAAAAGAACAGCCAGGTAAATGCGAAGATTATTTACACTTGGTAGAGTTTGCTTACAATAGTCACTACCAAGCCTCAGCAACATATAGTCCTTTTGAAATTTTGTATGGCAGGAAGTGAAATACCCCCATATCATGGAGTAATCCAGTTGACAGGCTAGTATTAGGACCTAAATTATTAAAAGAGATGGAGTTAATTGTAAAACAGGTGCAACGTAGCTTGAAAGTTGCTCAAGATCGACAGAAAAGTCAAGCAGATCTTAAACGAACTCAAAAGGAGCTTTAGGTAGGTGAATATGTCTTTATTAAGGTGAGACCTAAAAAGAGTTCTCTGAGGTTAGAAATTTGTGCTAAGTTAGCACCCCGATATTGCGAACCTTTTGAAATATTATCCAAAATATGACAGGTAGTATATCAGTTAGCTTTACTGCCAAACTTAAAGGTTCATGTTTTTCATATTTCTATGTTAAAAAAATATGTACATGATGCTACTCATGTTATTAACTAGAATGATGTGTAGGTGGAGCCCGAAGGATATTTTCTGGTGGAACCAAATTGTATCCTCGAAAGGAGGGAGATCTCGCTTCGGAATCGCACCATTGGTCAGGTGAAGATGGAATGGAAGCACCTTAGTCCAGAAGAAGCCACCTGGGAATTGGAAAGTCATATGCAAGATGCATATCCAATTCTGTTTTAGGGAAATTCTAATGACGAAGAATAAAAAACATCGAGGAAAATGTTATAAATTAAGGGGGTGTGTATGTCACGTGCCCCAATTTGCAAAACATTTTCATGTTTTTGAGGAAAATTATGTTGTATTTTATGTTAAAGTTTGTAATTAATGACCAAGGGGGGTCAAGGATAATTTAATGTAATTGCAGAATATTTTATTAATAAATAAATGAAAGATGAGACAACAACTTAGGGAAGTTGTTAAATGAGTGTTTTACTGGTCACTTGGTGGAGGAGGCTGGGTTGAGAGCAAATTTACATGTGGCTGTATCCTAAAACTAATTCTAGTTGTTGCAGGTGGCAACTTCCCTATTTTTGTGGTCATGATTCCCCAAGAAAGTGGAACAAGAGAAGGTGGCTCATTAAGTAAAAACTGACCCAAAAGACTTAGGCATGCTAATAAATTTTCCCATTAAAGACAGCTGAGGTGGCTCATTTTCTAGATTTGTGATCATTATGAGTGAATGAAGTGCACAAGAGAAATTCGATGGAGGGGACTAGCTGAAGTAAGTTTGAGTGGATAAGTGTTGAAGACCTGAACTAGTGCAGCTATTCTAAGTTGAGTTCATACTGCTGCAAGTAGAACTGAGTTACTGCTAAAAACTCAGTGGAGTTGCAGAGGATTTCTAGACTACATCTCTCACCCAATACTTCTACCATGTGGACCAGGAGACAAGCTTGGGGGTCCTCAGAATTGTAGTCCAGCTCTTCTCTAAGAGTTGGTTGGGAGGAACGAGTTCCTTAAGCTGTTTTCACCTCATCTATACTTCCAGGTTTTACTTGCTTAGTACAGTCATTTAATTATTTACTGTATCTGAAAAGTTTAAGATTTATCAATGATGTAGTATATTTCTGTTAGGGATAGTTAGAAGAAATGCATATGCTGTGAAAGTTAGTAAGTTCTGAACTAGCTAGATTAGGGTAAATAAGTAGAGAAATTTTGAGTTAATTGATAGATATAAAAAATACCTAAAAAGTATTTTTCCACACCTTTTGCAAGGCCGTACTCTAGTACAGCAGGATAATTTACTTTCAAATAATGGATTCAAATAAAGTATATATGCAGATGAAATGGTTATATTCTATAGGATTTCTGTATAAATTGTTTATAGGTTTTCTTTTGTACTTTTATTTATTTAAAGTACTTAAATAAATTAAATAGAGACAGAGGAAGAAGCTTAGATATTACACACTAGTCTGTGTAATATTTTACATAGGAAAACCAGAAAAAATCTATACTATGAAATCTAATATATTAACATAAATAGATAATATAGAAATAGGAAAACTATTAAGATTTAGTTTAACATAACAAAGATAGTTTATAAGGTTAAACAGTTACCCTATTAATACCCTAAGTGAAAATGCAAACTAGGGTTAAACAGGAAAATGAAAACTAACTCTATAAATAATTTTTAAAAAAATTAAGGTTTGTAAAAGAACTAAATATTTCATAATAAAGTAAATTCACAATTTATAGATATAAAAACCTAACAGTATTTTCCCAAAGTACAGAAAGAGGTAAATTTATTCAATCAAGTTCATTTCTCCATTTTATTTCCAAAAATCATTTCCAAATCCATAAAATGTTACTATCGAAGCATTCCACTATCAAAAGATTCTCAAATCATAATTCTTTTGAAGAGAAAACAAATTAATTAATAATCTACCTAACCCTAAACCATCGAAAGGTAAATAACAATAAAAATAACTAACATAAAAACAATATATAAATATTAACCAAACAGAGAAACTGTTAAATCAACTTTAAGCTGTAATAATTATTTTAATATCAAAAACAAAACTAAATAGGCATAGTCTCGGCTTACAGCCTTTTACATCACAAGTCAAGGATTAAAATCCTGAATAAAAGTATTTGAAATACAAACAGAGTTCACTTAAACAAACATTTGTTTCGGCTATGAAAGCCCTTCTAAAAAGAAGTTCCGCAACAACAGCCATTAGGGATTTTTAAACCCTAAACAAATCCTCATGTAATGGCCCTATGGCCTGTTCAGATAAAAGTCACATCTTTAAACCAGTACCAAACAACATCACTCTAATTCAGCCATGGCCGAAAAGCCTCAAAAATTAATTCATTAAGTCACAGCTATGAAAGCCCCATTTTTCTTTCTCTACAAAACAGCCATTAAGGCTTGAAAATCAAGCAGGGTATCTAACAGCTATGGTGGAACAAGTAACCAACAACACACAGTAGTATCATCTTAATCCACCATACAACTTGTGTAGAAGAACCCCGGGTGAAACCGAGGCTTACCGGGGTGGATGCCCTCATGGAAACTTGATGGTGGAGTCCTTCAGAACTGAGCCTTCACCTTGCGATCCTACACAATCAAAACCTCGAATGTTAAATACTTGTAAATTTAACAAAATAATAACTTCTAGATATGCAGAAGAATTTTATTTAAGTTTGAATCTTACCCAGATATTTGTACACATCTATTATGACGTGGTGAGCCAACCTAGCCTCTTTTGTTAGCAACCCAAGTTGAAATGGAGTACTGTCACAAGGAATTACAATTCACAGTGTTTAAATGTGAAGCCCCAAGCCACAATGAGGTGAGGATCAAACCCACGAGAAGAAAACATCAGTAAAACAAAGAACCGAACTCACTCTTTCAAACAAACCTCTTCACACTTTGTATGCATAAAAGCACTCATAGTGTACAAAACTTGCACAAGTAAAAACAACAGCGAAGACAGCTAAAACTTTCAACACTCAATTCGACAGTCAAACCACCCCACAATAGCAGCAAGCACCGTGCTCATTTTTTTTACTACACCAGAACTTGAAGAACAAACTTTCAGAGGAGCTCGTTATGGATTATGAAGGCCTACGTGCATTTGTTTGGAGGGCTAATAACAAGTTTGGTGGCCATGAGCTCACAGCTCGACCACTCCACAGTAGAGACTAAACACAAAGCATTTTTTTTAGGGTTTGGAACAAGTTTATATGGAAACATGAGGTCAACAAAACCTAATCATGGAACACCAATCACGTGTCCTCCTTTTTATTTGTGAGTTTTGGGTATCATGATATAGTTCTAATCTCTCGTATAACCTGCACAATCATTTGTTAAAATTTAAAAACCTTATGATATTATTGCTTGATATCATTATCCTCGTTTTGTTCTCTTTGTTTTTATAAACCAAAGACTTTGTGTCTGGGAGGTATCCATATACACTAAGGTATTATGCATAACTTTAAACTTTAAACTTTTGCATATCTATGTTCTCCTCATTTTAACTAATGTTTATTATTGGTATCAATAAGATGCAAACAGGGGAGGATGAACCAACATATATAGAAATACTTAACCGTAGAGATCCTTGAGATAGGATTTAGTCTAACCATGGAATTAAAATTACAAATATATGCATGTAAACATAAACTCACATAAAATGAGATTTCTTATACAAGAAAATTAAATATATATACTTGATAAAGGAGGATCACTAGATTATAATAATTAAAAGTGTTGAAAAGAACTTGAATAAATATAAACAGCACTTATACCAAACACTAACGATAAAAATGTAGTTTTGGTAGCAAGTATTTTTTACATAACTTTTAGTTTATAGGCTTCTTAGGTTATTGTGCTCTTAATGGAAGAAGTAGATCTATCCATAAGATGCACCATCTAAAATTAAATACAAGTCTATAACTGAAAACACAAAAAGGAAAGTAATGGAACAAGTACTGTGGCAATAAGCATAACTGAACTAAACCCATTATATTACAATAGTGTTTTACAAATATTTATGCAGGTTTCAATCAATAAAAATATCAACAATACCTCTTACAGGGTCAAGCTGCAAAACAAACAATTTAACTAGCATTTTATACTATGCTAGTTGAGTGATTTTCTCGATCTGGAATTACTGGTAACAAAACTGCTTACCTATATGGAACCTGTAAAAGAAGCATCACTTCACTGCATTAGCTGTAAGATAAGTTAGCTCTGATCTCAACTAAGGTTCTTTCCTACTTGTCAGAAGACAGTAAAAAAACACACTTGGTATCAGGTTTAGATGTAGTTTTCTTTCCTGACTTTTTTTTTAAAACATAAATTGTTGAATTTAACATCCGTAACATAGTACTTCAAAGATAAACAAACAAATTATGTAGAACTAAATAATTATAATGCTCATTTCTAAATATTATGGTTTGAGTAACCGCTAGCAGTTATTGGTTCTTAGGCAGTGACATCCTTGAACATTTTATGTTACATGAAAAATTTAAAATTTTAATGAATTTGTTTGGGGTATTACACAACCAATGTCCTCATGATATAAAAAGTGGAAGGGATATTATATGAGGGTATTTTCTTAAATGTTTCTCACCACTTTGAACTAACTCCCCTTCAACTCAAAATGGTGTATCGTAATATCATGGTTGAGGTAAGAAGGAAATATGATCTTCATCCAAGGCAGACTTCACAAAACTTTAGGATAAATGACTTATTTTAGTGGGTGAAAAGTAAGGAGGGACACAAATAAGGGTATTGATACTTCCAATAAAGAGGCAAAATTTAAGGCCTCTAATTTTAAGAATCCCATGGTTCCAATCAGTGCAGAACCCAAAGAGGATAAACAACCAAAGATTCGCATGTTATGGAACTATGGGAAATTTCCATCATCTCAACAGCTAAGTGTCATGGCCAAGTCCACTACTACTATCAAATATCTATATATATCTCCTATGGTACACCCTCCCTTTATTATCAAGCATGAATTAAAAAACTACAAAATCTCATTGGTTCTATCCAACATTGTAAAAAAATTTGTTCATAAGAAAGAGGTATCAATTTAATTCCTATGAGTAAAAGAACAATCACATACCCAACATGGCCAATTTCTAGGATGATGCAGCAAAATTGAGTTTGGAAATTCGCCATATGGAAGTGATGAGCTTACCAATCCTTTCTATATTACTCTTGAGCTCCAAAACCTCCATATCCATAATTGTCTATGTGACTTTGGGGCCTCACGTTTAT
Source organism: Pseudotsuga menziesii (assembly GCA_001517045.1). Lineage (NCBI taxonomy): Eukaryota > Viridiplantae > Streptophyta > Pinopsida > Pinales > Pinaceae > Pseudotsuga > Pseudotsuga menziesii. Next base: position 75,647 of record LPNX010237884.1, on the reverse strand, counting down.
TAATGCCATTAGCTATAATGGAAAAAATAGGTGTAAAAATCACAAGAATATAAAAATATATGTACACTTTTGATTCCAAAATAATTCAATGTTTGGGTATGATCAAATATCTGATGGTGAGGATGGTTCAAATCATAGGGAAATTTGTTATGGTGGATGTGGTAATTGCATTCGTTCCTCTTACTTATGGCATAATTTTATCCAAACATTTAGTTACTTCTATGGGAGGTAGTATCCAATATGACATGTCCTATGACACAATATTTATCTTTCAAGGTGATGCTTTTTACCTATATAGAGATCCCAAATGAATTAGACTCTTTTTAAACTAAAATCCATCAAAATTTCCTCCTTATGTCATAATAATGTAGGAAACTTACTTCTTAATTATGGATCATTCCCTGCAAATCAATGTGAGAATTTGTTTTTTGAAGAATAAATCCACTAGAATTTTGATTTTGAGGTTTTATGGAGTATGTAATGTGGATGGAAATAGGGTAAATTTTATTATAGTTTCTCCTAAAGGGGAGTATCACCCCCATGGTTTCAAGATAGAGTTTGAATGCACTAACAATGTGGTAGACTATGAGGCTCTGATTTTGTGATCGGATGTTGCAAAAAACATGGGTATTAGGATCCTTAAAATGTTTGGAGAATCTTATCTGATAATGAACAAGGTGAAAGAGGCTTACCAAAATAGGGAGCTAAGGCTAACACAATACAAGCATGAGGTCTAATATTTGACAATTTTTTTTATGTTGTTAACATTATTGTTGTTCGTAAGGAAATAAAGCATCGAGCTCACAAATTGGCTAATTATACTATTGATTTCAAGTCTCCCAATATTTATTGATTGTATTTCTCCATTAAGGTTATGCATAGGCCTATTATCCCTAATAAAATCAAATAATGAAAATTATTTGAGCATTATGCACAAATTCAAACATTCCTAACCATTGTGGATGAATATAGAATTATGAGCATCGATTCAAATGTGTAAAAAGAAGAGGGTGAACCGGGACATGGGACAACCCCAACTATGTTTCCCCTAACATTATTGTATGTTATAAAGTTATTCAACTAAATATATATTTTATCGCTATGGGTCTAGTTCCTATAGAGAATATTTTTAACCTAAATGGCGTGCCTCTAAATCCGTCCACAAAGCCAAAATTATCTAATGTAGAGGACCACAATCTAGGAGAAAAATAATATCCTCAATTTGTTGAACTATCTAAGACTCTATCCCCTATAAAAAAAAATACAAATATCAAGTTGTTCAAGGGGTTAAAGGATGCTTTTATTTGAAGCTATGAGGACGTAGAAACCTATAATCCATATGTATTTCAACATAAAATCCCTCCCAAGGAAGATGTCCATATATTCAAGCAAAATTAGTGACAATAAAACCCCTTATTTGCCCTCTTGTCTATAAAGAAATAAAAAAGTTGTATGAGGCCAAGATAATTGTCCATGTCAGGTACTTCACTTGGGTTTTTAATTGGTCCATGCTAGTAAGAATAATGGGGATATAAGTCCTTATGTTGATTTCAAGAACTTGAAAAAATCCTCCCTCAAAGATATCTAAGCCTTTCCCAAAATGGATCAAATGTTGCAAAATGGTAGGGTCTAAAATGATATCTATGCTAGATTGTTTTCTAGTCTACAATTAGGTCAAAGTTGACCCAAAAGATGTGTTGAAAACAACTTCCATGACTCTATGGGGCACTTCTTTATATGTGAGCGCGTAATTTTGGTTGATCAATACTAGAGCCACTTTACAAATTTCCATGGGCTATGATTTTTCTAACATCAAATACCTAAAAAGGAAATCAACCATATTGGTCATTTGAAGCAAGTTTTTACAAGATGCATAAAATTTAGCATAACACTCAACCCTAAGATTTTATTCTTTGGGATGGTGGAGGGAAAATTGTTGGTACATGTTGTCTTTTATTAGGGATTGAAAATTGATTGAGAAATAGTTGAAGCTATAAACATCATTCACATGCTTAGGCACAAGAATGGCATCCAATCATTTTCAAAAAGATAAACTTCATCATGAAGCTCATCCCATTTTTTGTTGAGCACGCTAAACACATGATAAGAATGTTGAAGCAATATAGTGAGATAAGATAGGATTATCCTAACTAATAATATTTCTTGGCAACAAAGAAATCTTTGGAAGACACCCTTTTGTTGATAAGTCTTGATTATAACTTAGACTTTATATTATTTCCCTTTTTTTATCATAAACTAACTATAGTATTACTACAAAAGAATGATTATGGACCTAAGAATCCTATTTCATTATTCAGATAGGCCCTTAGATATGTAGAGCTCCATTATAATATCATGCAAAAGTAATCCTATGCTCTAGTAAAAGCATTGAAATATTTGATAGAGTACATGTTATAGGCCCAAATAATTGCCTTTATACCCCATAGTTCAATCAATAACATGTTGTTCCAACCATATGTCAATGAGATAAAGGAGAAATATATCGCCAAGATTCAATAATATGATACGGTGATTAGGAAAACTAAGTTTATCAAGGGAAATGACTTGAAAAATTGAGGCAAAGGTCAACCTAGAAGTATTAGGCATCAATAAAAACAAGGGTCACATGAGCATATTCAAGAATTGAGGTAGATATAAATGTACAAGTTTTAAGCTTCAATACAACAAGGATTGCATGAATTTACATAAGAAGAAGGTAAGGAAGTAAAAATATGCTATTATGTCATCAATCTCCTTGGTACGGTGGCATTTCTTTGATTAAAATTATCCTAATATCTATGGTTTGAACTATCACAAATCGAATGTGAAGAATATCAATCCTCTTTCCCTAGAAGCTAAGTAATCATGATTTGCAAATCAAGAAAGGAGAAAGTTACATGACTTATTTCTAAGGTTGTCGAACAAAATCCTTGGCTTTCTGATATAGATCTAACTTATCTCCCACTAGATTTGAGTTCTTTCATATGCAAACACATCATGCAAAATACATTTCCCAAATACAAGAGAAAATTTGAATATAAATCTAACTTCTAATAAAATTATCAAGCAAAATTTATTCTCCAATTTAAATATTAATCAAAGAATACTATTTTAAGGGGGGGAAAGGAGAGAGATATTCATTTATGAATATAAAAAACAATTACAAACCTGATCTTGCTGACAGAGCCTCTCATCATCGTCATTTGAGTTCCTCCAATCTTGATCCACTTAGCGCATCTTCAAATCTCCAACTCCATATGCATCGAGGAAAGGGAAAAATAATCTAGTTTTAGATCCCTAATCCCATGTAGAAGCACAAGAATAGAGAAATCAATATTTGTATATATAAAGATCATGAACCGAATGAACAACCACATGTGATTTCTCCAGGAAGAGAGTACAAACATTGGGAAAGACATGTCAGAGAACTAAAGAAATCCCTTATCAAATTAGTTGATGATGAGTATAAATTTTTTCGGGAGGTAATAAGGAATGGGACTACTTTATTTCTAGGTTAGGATATCGTATTTAACATGGGAATGAGGGGGAGGATCCTAAATGTTGGTGGACTAATTTGTGGGGAGTTATGGTGCCTTTGAGAGCTAAATTATTACTATGGTTAACTCTTCAAGATAAACTACTCACATGGGATCAACTTGAAAAGATAAATAAAGTGAGAAAAAACATGTGTCCTATTTGTTGGATTAAGGTCAAGATTATTCCACATCTTTTTCATTTTTCCCCTTCTACACTAAAGTCTTAGCAGGAATTAGAGGATAAATTGCAATTGGTTCAGTTATGGGGAAAAGAAATAGTTGAGAATTGTTATAGGCCTAGCTCATCAGAATGGATCTACATGATCTTAGAGCTCTCTCTTTCTAGTTATCTGGGGAATATGGATATCGATGAATGGTAAGGTTTTTGAAGAAAAATATTTTAAACCATACAGATATTGTCCCAAATATTATGTATCCTTAATTTTGCAAGAATATGAGGAAAATAGCCTCCATAAGACAAGTTGGTGAGTTAATAATTGATAAGTCTAGGATCTATACTTTCCTTGATGTGTCCTATAAGAGCTATGAAGCTACTTGTGGTGTTTGTGTTGTGATTTTTCTTTCTAGTTCTAACTACTTCAAATTCAAGGAAAAAGCGGGCACTAGCACTAATAATATGGCTGAATTTATGACTATGAAGATCCTCCTTATGATTGTTGAGGGTTTGCAATTGAAGAAGATATGGGTATATGATTATTCCAGTTTAACTTTATCTTGGATGAAATATTAGATATAGGTTTAAAACATACTACTGCTTCATCTGGCTGGTAATTTAAAGGACATACAAAGATCATTTGATTCTCTCTCCTTTAAGCATATGTTTTGAGAACATAATTCCTTGATTAAATCACTTTCTAAGGAAGGATTTCTCTCCACTAAGGGCTTACTGATCATTGAAAAATTCTATAGGACCATTCCTCTATTAGAATAATGGATTTCAATACCTGACTCTTTTAGTTGTACACTTAGCATATGGATGAATGTAATTTTGAATTGTTAAGTTTTCATATCAGCATAATGATAACTTGGTTATTTACATGAAATGTCTATGTATTAGGCATTTTTTCATACACTTTTGGCTCTTACAGGGGAACTTAAGGCCTCCCTTTGGTTCAAATTTCTTAAAGCACATAAATAATGTATTTTTTGTTCTCCTTGACTAAGAAATTTTGTTTTCCTTTGAAAAAGAAAACAAAGCAGATAGGTAGTCAGTTATACCAAACCATTGAGGGTCCAACCTATAGTGTAAAAATTAATGGTGCCACCAAAGCAGATCATAATAGAGGCTCTTTTGGCTCCAATAACGCTCCATCAAGGTTTGAATACACTCTCAACCTGGTTCTCCTATTTCCTCTGGCTCGTGGTTCTTCCAGGATTGCCATCTGCCCAAAGGTTGGGTCTCTTCATGCTTGATCAAGATAGCTGCAGTCTCTAGTTTTGAATCAGTCCTCTTCCTAGTTTGCCTTTGCTTGTTCGAGGTTCTTTCAGGAGTGCCAGGGTGTCATTTTCAGGCTCGATTGAGTTGTTCTCGACCTAGTTCTGTTGTTGTGGAGTCTAGACTCCTTCCAAATCCACGAGATCAGCCTAAGTCTTTGTTAATGTGATCTGTGGTGTAGCCTCAGCTTGCTGGAAGAGTTTCTTGTTATGGTCAAGAATTCTTTTTCTGTCCTAGATCTGTTGGCTTCTTTTTCTGAAGTTTTGCATTCTAGTCAAGATCAGTTGATAGGTTTTGGTGGAGGTTTTCCCTCTACTCTACCATCATTGGTGGTGTTGCTCTGATGTTCTGTGGGGAGCCTCCTCTGCCTCTTCCTCTTGACCTATAGGCTTTCAAGAGATTGATTGCTTCTAGTGGTAAGAGGAAAGGAGGGCATACTCAGAAGTTTGTCAAGAAAGTGGACATCCCTTCTGTATAAATCCCAGCTAATAAAACTTGTCATTCGGCCTTAAATCTTACAGAACGTGGGTTAATTGAGCAGTTTACTGGTCTCTGGCCCTCTCCTAAGGCCATTGATAGGTGGGTGCAGAGGAACTAGTGACCACTAATTTCTGATGACATCCATCACCATTTTGTTGGGAGAGGTTATTATGTTTTCATTTTTGACTCCACAGAGGACCATGACCTTATCTTCCGGAATGGTCCATACTTCATGGGCCCTCAGGGGATTTACTTGAATAAATGGACCCTATATTTTGATCCCACACAAGATGTTCTGTCTACAGTTCCTATTTGGGTCAAGCTACCACATCTCCCTCTGCAATGTTGGAATTCAGCTTCCCTCGAAGCCATCGAGAACAAACTAAGTAAATATATCGATAGGGTTGAACGTAAAGATCAATTTTCTTGTGAAAGAATCTGTGTATAAGTAGACTTGGAGACTAGCCGTCCCAAGGGAATCAATCTAACAGTCGTTGAGTGGTCTCATACCCAGGAGTTGGATTATGAACAAATTCCATTCAAATGCATATTCTCTCACAGTTATGGACATTTTTCTCGGAACTGTAGGAAAAAGGGAGAAGAGAAAAATGCTAATGAGAAAAATGAGAAATGGACCCAAGTACAGAAAGCAGGAAATTCCAATATGGGGCCTAGAAAGAAGAACAAAGAAGGTAAAATAGTGGCTAATGTTCCTATTGTTGAGAAGCTTCCTACTCCCCTGGTTATTGATACCCCCATTGGTCCTTCCAATCACTTTGTTGTCATCAATTCTTCCGATCTCGAAAAAGGTGAAGTTCAACGCTTAGACGGGATTGAGATGGATTCAGAAGTGATCACAGACACTCTGAATCAAGTTGGTCCTTCTCATTCGAATCCTCTTCGGGATGGAGAACATCCTCTAATTCCTATTGGGTATTTCTCTCCCCCTTATTATGTTGAGATTGCTCGAAAGAAACCGGCTAATAGCTCTAATTCCTCTGATGAAAACTCCATTAAACAGCTTTCCAAAAAGGGTGGCAGGAAATCTAAGAAGGAGATCTAGGAAGAAGAGGCCGAGAGACTTAAGATGCAAGGAAGACAGCCCACCATCGAAATGTCTTATGGGAGGAATAAGAGAAGCAAACCTCCAAAGGGAGTAACAAATTTGTCTAACACAGGTAAGTAATGTAGCTAGACTCTTGGAACTGTAGGGGACTGGGGAATCCATTCAAGGCTAATGCTGTAAAATATCTTTTGAAAATGGTCCCTTCAAATATTCTCTTACTTCAAGAGACCAAGGTTGAAGAGGATGTTCTCCTTGTTCTAAGTAAAAATAAGTGGAAACTAAATTCTGGAAAAGCAGTCAATGCTAGAGGCACCTATGGGGGATTGGCCATCTTATGGTGTGAAGAGAATTTTCATTTAAAAAAAAAAAAATCCACCCAACACTGGATATTCACAGATCTCTTTCATGTATCTAGTAATATTTCAATATCCCTTTTCAATCTCTACGTGACAGTTAATTATATTGAAAAACCAACATGTTGGAACTCGTTATCAGAATTCTTAGAGGTCAAATCTCCTATAAATATAGTTCAAGCAGGTGACCTAAACATTTCTCTGGCTCCTAATGAAAAAAAAGGTGGGCTGCGAGGTAGGGATTTCATTCTTGGTATGGTGGAGGAGATAATTCAAAATTGAGATTTGAATGAACTTAAACGAAAGCTTGGGCGCTACACTTGGTCCAATCATAAAACAGGAGTTGCAAATATATCTTCCAGGCTCAATCGATTTCTCATCAATAGTTCATTTATCGATGGGCAATCCCTTGCCTCAACCAAAATTTTACCTGAGCTAACATCTGATCACCACCCAATTTCTCTGTTGTTCGAAAGAGAAGAGGATTTAGGTCCAATCCCTTTCATATTTAGTCCTTTATGGATCGATATATTGGGGTTCATTGATATGGTTTCCCAAGCCTAGTCTCAGTATATTGTCGGATCTCCCAGTTTTTTCTAGGAGCAAAAACTAAAGAATACCAAAACTGCATTGAAACAGGGGATTAAAACACCATCGCCTTCTCCTACGACCTCCAGGGTAGAGCAAGTTTCTACATTAGCTGAAATCCAATTGGGTATGGAAGACATAGACATCTCCATTTCCCATTTAGCACTGGAGAAATTGGCATAGTCTAGTATCACTCAATCTTTCATACATGAAGAAGAGCATCTCAGGCTAAAGTCTCATTGTCTTTTGTCCTAAGGATGGTGACAAGAATACTGCATATTTTCATAGACAATGCAGGGTTAGATTGTCCCGAAACCACATTTCAGAAATTGCTATTGGAGAGGGTGTTTTTGTTAAGGGTCAAGATCAGTTACAATAGTATGCTAGTAAGCACTATCAGCTTCTTTTCCAGGATGATGGTCTCACTGATAAGGATGACTCTTCTGAATTGTTGGCGAATGTTCCTTCTCTGGTTAATGTTGAGGATAACTATGATTTAATGAATCATTTTACCAAATAGGAAATTGTTGATGTCATCTAGGCTATGGAGTCTGATAAGGCTCCCAAGTCGGATGGATTTTCCATTCACTTCTATAAAGTCTATTGGCCCATCATCAAATCAGATTTGGTCTGAATGGTGATTGCCTTTCAAAGAAAAGCAAAAGTCGGAGGGTGCACCAATTCTACATTCCTTGCCCTCGTCCCCAAGGAAGTCGATCCCTCTTCCTTTGACAGATTTTGTCCTATTTCATTGTGTAATGCTTCCTATAAGATCCTTGCCAAAATTCTAGCCACTAGATTTAAGTTGTTGCTAGGCAAGCTAATTTATCCTCTTTAGGGTGGATTTGTTAAAGGCAGACACTTAGTGGATAATGTAATTCAGGTTCAGGAAGCTCTTCACTCAAGCTTCCAAAGGATAGAGAATAGTATGTTAATTAAGTTGGACATTAATAATGCATTTAACGGAGTTAAGCTTCCTTTACTCTATGATTTTTTTCTCTCATTTGGTTTTTGTCCTAAGTTCGCAAGTCTGATTAAAGCTTGCACTGATGGTCCTTGGTTAGCGCCATTAGTCAATGGTAGACCTACTAACTTCTTCAAATATTCCAGAGGACCTCACCAAGGTTTCTCGATGTCCCCTTTCCTATATATATTGATGTCCGAAACTCTCAGCAGAAAACTAATCTTTGAAAACGAAGCTGGATATATTATGGGCATCAGGATTGCCAAGGGAGTGGATCCAATCAACCATGCCCTTTTTGCAGATGATTCCCTGCTTCTGGGATGGGGCTCCATGAATATTGCTTGGGCCTTTAATGAAACCCTTCTAAAGTTCTGTTAATCCTCTAGTTCCTTGATCAACAAATCCAAGAGCATTGTTTACAGTTGGAATGTTGAACCCATGGTAATTCTTTGAATAGCAGACTTCTTGGATTTCCCTAGTTTTGATAAATGGGAAAAGATCAAGTATTTAGGTCTTGCTCTAACCCTTGCACCGTCACCTCCCTCTCTCTAGATTGAATTCCTAGCAAAGTTAAAGGAGAAAATAGCTTTTTGGGGTGGTCAGTAGCTAAATAAAGCTGGGAAACTGATCTTGATCAAGGTTTTCCTCTCTGCTTATCCCATTTTCCAGTCCTTAATGTTGTTAGCCCCAAAGAGTATCTCTGCTCAGATTTCTAAATTGTTGTGTGATTTTCTCTAGTCAAGAGGTAATGGAAGCCAAAACAAGTTGTACCTGGTAAATTGGGAAGAACTTAAGAGGCCATTCTCAGCAAGTGAGGCTTCAAATCAGGGACCCTGGTCTAGCTAACCTGGCACTGAGTGGCAAGCTTATCTCATAGCTTTTTGTGGATAAGAACCATCGAGTCAGCAAGATTTTTTTTAAGAAATATATCAAAGGTGGCTCATTGAGAAATATTTCCTCTACAAATACCCCAATTGGCACTGCTATTTTAAATTCCTGCAAAAAAGGTTTTGAATTCTTTAACCAGTAATTATTTAGAATTCCAGGAAATGGGAAAAGGATCCTTCTATGGGAGGACAAAATCTTCGGGAATCCACCTCTTTCCTCAGTCATTTCTCTATCAGAGATAATGAACTGGGCAACAAATAAGGGTCTTCTTCGTTTGGATGATATATGCATTTGGGACAGTTCTGGGAACTGGGTAGGTTGGTCTATTCTAGATCTCCCTAATTGCCTTAAATCTCAAAAACACTTGTTTCTCTTATCACTTACAGGCCTTGCTCCTGTTCATAGCTCCCAGAAAGATGCTTGGGGTTGGGGAAAAGATGGAGTGTACACATCAGCTAAAGGATTCAGCACTCTTCAATCTCCCCACGGTTCAATTTTCCCTCCAGCAATATGAAATCAATATGGGCTTCCCAATGTATTCCAAAGGTAAAAAAAATTATGGCTGGCATTAATGAACAAGCTTTTGACAGATGATAACCTCTCTAAACATGGCTTTAACGGCCCATTCCGATGTAGCTTATACAAATATTCAACACTGGAAACTGCTGACCACCTTCTTGTTGAATGTGAATTTTCCAGAAAAGTATGGGATCTAATTCTCCAGGATTTGAATTGCTCTATCCCAGTTCAGTATTCAGTACTGTCCCTTTACCTGGGTTGGCATTCCAGTCATCCTTCAAAATATTCCTCTATTATATTGCATTCACATTGATATTCAATCTTAAAGTTTACATGGTGGGTGCTATGGTTGATTCAAAACAATTGCATCTTCAATGATATGGTCCCCTCTATCCAGCATGCTATTAATAACTCCAAATTGTGGTTTGATGAATCCTCAGGGTGTTCTATGGCTACTCTCTCGTCTCCCTCGTGGACGAGCTCTGCCTCATTCACGTCAGACATAAAATTGAATTGTTCAAAACCGGCTTGTTCCTTTCCTTGGAAGTCTCATGGGAATAAAGCTTCTCTCAAAATTATTTGGATGCATTCTGTTTCAGTAGCTATATTTTTTTATGGAGCATCCAAAGGGAACCCCGGGGTATCCGGAGATGGAGGTGTCATTTTCTTCCATGGCAGTTTGAACTATCTCAGCTTCAGTTGGGGTCTTGGTTCGATGACAAACAATCAGGCTGAATGCTATAGGTTACTTATGGTAATTTAGCTTGCAAAAGGAAAAGGGTTCAAGTCAGTACAAATATTTGGTGATTCAAAGATGTTGGTTAAAACTTTAAATGCAGCAATCATCTTCAACAAATCATTCTTGAATGTAGTTTTGCAGAGAATCAAGAAAACTTTGAAAGGTTTTGGCAGTGTTGAATCCTATCATACTCTCCGAGATTTAAATAAACTTGCAGACACCCTGGCTAACAAAGGATGCCTTCTTCCTCAAGGAATTCTCAGTATTGACGAGGAATCTAGCGTATTTCATCTTATACCATAATGGTGCTCCTCTTAGTTGTAAATAGTTTTTCAGTTGTAATTAGTTCTCTACAGAGTAAGCCTCAGTGCAGTCTCTTGTCTCCTTAATATTTGTAACTTGGATGATTGGCATCCGCCAAAATATACCAGTTTCCCCCATTTTAATAAAATTACCCTTTTGTGTTAAAAAAAAATAATAATAATAATAGAGGCTACAGCCATGGACCATTATCAATTAATCACATTAAAACTATAGGATATTCATTCATGTGGAATATAAATCAACAATGGTATGAAGATTCACCCTAATGGTGCAATCACTAGAACTCCCAACAAATTAGATCCTACCAAATGTTTGGACCCGCTCAACTAATGACATTTTTTATACAAAATTTCCATTTAATTTATTAGTCCAAATTCAATGCCTACAAATCAAATTGATTTTTGACACAAAAAGTTGAATATTAAACTTACCTCTATCATTTATATGAAATCTTGAAGAAAAAGAGAAACTATGCAAAAATGCTTAAGGCTTGATATCTCTATAACCCATTGACAAAATTTGACCTTATGGGCACAATGAAACTATCTATCTTTTTTCCATTTGGGTACTATCATTTTTCAAGATAAGTAACTCTATGCAACTGAGCTTTGTCAAAATTCTCTAAATGTAAAAATACACCATCCCTAAAGCCAAGGAAAATTCCATAGAAGAGTATTATACTAGGTCTTGTAGTAATCTCTCAACTATGAGTAGTATCTCCTCCACCTAGATCCCCACTTTAGTCAATATCTTCACCCATATAGCTCCCCTTATTTTGTAATACTCTTCCCTCAACCAAGTGATAGGATTTTTGTTTGTTTTATTCATGGAGAAATAGGAAGGAACCACATGTTGGTCCTTAGGTCTAGATTTGTGTGTCATCCTAGAAGCCTATACTTTTCTTGGATTTATCAATTTATGTGCTAATAAATTTAACTCTACAACTTATTCAATCATGTCTATAGCTCATACATAATAAATATTTCCTATCACTCCCAAATCCATCTCTTTTATAATGAATAACCCACTTAGCACAATATTATTATCCCCGAAGCTTTAGGGCAGGTTCCTCTCCTTGTCTAATGTTCAAAGAAATTACCTATTTCTAAATTTATTATCAAACTCGAGCCTAGCCTTGAGCCAGACACCCCTATACATGACAAATAATGTCCCTAAGTGGGTCTACGATTATGTTTCCCTGCTTACCTTTAACCCAAGGAAAGAGGACGATTCCATAGTTAATGAGGCCTTGTTGTATATTCTACTTATTTTCCATGGTCCCTACAACCAAATTCCTCTACTCAAATATGTTGAAATAGCCAAGAGCATAAGATATTAATTTATTATTTTCAATACTAATAATATTTTCAGCTACCCCTCTTGCTTGGTGTACCTTTTGTTTTTCTATCAAAGTGCCCCCTTAGCCCAACTACATATGAAATAATTCAATGATGGTTCCACTTATATGTATTGATTGGATACCATGGTTGAAGAAGTTTGAGGATGAATCTTCCCTGAAAAATTACGTTAACAATATTGTGTACATATTCCTATCGATAATAACAAGGAAGAAAACAAAGAGAATGTCTACTAAAATTAGGCCCTACCTCTAATTAGGGACTAAGGTCAATAGAGGAGAATGGTTTTGGGGAGAAGAATCATTGTTATCATAATATATGGATAAACTTTGACTTCTTATAGAATCTCAATGTTCCTCACCCTGAGGTCTTTGTGCTAAAATCTGTTAGGCAACTATCTTATGTCGATGAGACCTATTTCCTACAATCCAAGAGAAAAGGTTATTCTAGATACCCAATTTCTATGGTAGGATATGCCTTCTCAAATATCAAAGGTGGTATACAAGTAGCTGAGATAATTAAAGCTATTAAATTCCCCTTGGATAAACCCTTGAACTATGACCCCCACTTTGTTCTAGCAACATCAAATGGAAATAAGAATTTGATGATCATGAGAAGAATCCATGGAAGCTAATTTGGATGACATAGATTCATTATTGGAGGTAAATTTGATTTTGGTAGCTTATTTGGATGACATAGATTCATTATTGGAGGTACATTTGATTTTGGTAGCTTATTTGGATGACATAGATTCATTATTGGAGGTAAATTTGATTTTGGTAGCTTATTTGGATCTATCTAAGGCAACATTAGAGGCTTTTCCTTCCCCAAACTAAAAGATTTCAAGTTTCCATTCTACTTTATATTAGATAGGCATAGGGGCTAAGTCATCATCAAATAGGATATAAGTTATGACCTTGTTCAATAATAAAATAAAGGAGGTTATATATGACAACTCCAAAAACACAATATGGGAGCATCATGGAGAATGGAGGTTATACCTCAAGGTAGAAAAGGATCCTTCTGGAAAGATTCTTGATGATCTAGATTTGTCCAGAGTTTAAATATACATGATAACGATGAGGATGAAAATGATACCGCAAGGATATGTATTTTCCACATAGGATGAGCGTGTCAAGTGCCTCATATTTCATTTATTGATGTACTTACCCAAGGAGTAATCCATGCTTACCTAAAGGGATTCTCCATGAACTACAACATGGGTTTCAAAGGCATAGGGGGACTGGGTAAGGATGAACAAGGCTCATATGAGCTATCAATTATTGATATTACACTCAAGTAAATAGAGTTGGGAGCCAATGATAATGAACAACTTATTAAAAAGAGAAACTTGCAATCTACTTTTACCCCAATTATAAGAAAGATGCAATATTTTTATAAGTTTATGTAAGAATTGGGAAAAGGGAAACATGTCCCTAACCTAGACAAAACATTCCTTGGAAACATTGAGACACCTATGAAGGTTTTCCAAACATCATATAGTTGTATAGTGGGAAGGATGAGAGAGAGGAATAGAATAAGAAAGTAGAGGAACAAAACAAATATGTGGAAAAGTAATAGATGATAAGAGAAGAGGAAAGAAAGAGGAAGAGGAAGAAAGGAAAATTTTAGAAAATAAGAATAGAACAGTAGAGGATTAAGCACATAAAACTACAACATAATAGGTAACTAACAAAGTAATAGAGGAAGGAGCATAGAAATATGAAATAAAAGAGTCAACTAACAAAGAAATAGAGGAGAAATACAAGAGAAAACAAGATGAAACAAATAAAGTTGAAGAAGAAGAAGAAAATATGAAAGCAACGTAGGAAGAGGCAAAGAACCAATTTGAAAAAGAGAATGCAAAGGAAGTTGTAGAGGAAGAAGAAAAGAAGGAATAAGAGTTTGAGATGAAGGAATAAGAATAGAAGCAATGAGTTCAAATATAGTATAATAATGAAAATTAGAGGCAATGGAAACTAAAGAGGAAAAGGGATTTAAGGAGCATAATGAAGTGAGAAAGAGAAGAAAGAGGGAATATTGTCAATATGGACAAAATATAGAGGTGAAAAGGGCTTGAATTTAAGACTATAGGGTAGAAACAAAGGGAGTAGTCAAAAGTGTCACTTTAGGGGAGTCAACCTAAAATGATTGTGTTATTTATTTTATAGTCTATTCTATGTAGAAACTCACATTATTATTTTTTCTTTTCTGAGTATGTTTTTTATTTATGTGGTGAACTCAAGACTATGGACAATTATTGAATTCATTTCTATTTACATATATGTTTATCTTATTCCGAGGAAAAATATATGTTTATCTTATTATTTATTGAATATCTTTAATAATAATGTAGAAGTGATTATATAAATATTTTTGGTCTTGTGCTCACTAGTTAGATACATTCTTCTAGCTAGGATAGGCAAGATAGGACTACATTCTGTATGTAGATTAGAATCATCTCGGCATTTTGCATTTCACATTTCCATTTTCATACCCAAACCAAACAATGGTTGTCAATCCAAAATCCATATGGGATCCCTATATTAAATAGTGTGAAGTCTAGTTAGGACTTCCCATTGGGGAGAACCCATACTACTGAGGAGGGCATTTTTCCTACATAAATATATGTCTTCTTGGGATAATGCTTTTGAAAAGAGTTTTATGGAAATGATCAGCTAATTATGGGAGGATATTTTAAATTTTTCTCTATATGCCTCTGAAATATGGGGAGAAACTATGTCTATTGAAAATATTTTTTAGTACTTTATTAAAAGGTTGGATGATTTGTTTTTATACAACATTGAATATATTTATCTTAATCCCACTTGGAGGAATATGCTAGGAATATAAGAATAGAAAAAAGATTGTGTTTCTCCTTGGTGACTGGAGGCCTAATTTTTCATATGCATTAATTCCGTCAATGGGTTGGTATTAGTGATGACTTTGACTACTTTTCAGTGTTTCTAAAGATTGTGAAAGGTGAACATAAACCTCCTAGCCCATTCAAGGTTAACTCTAATTGGTTGAGGATAAGGAATATGTACATATGTTTAATAAAAATTAGATCATCTTTGATGATGCATCTTGTTAGTCAACAACCCTACATTTTCTTGGGAATCTTAATAAGACCAAGTTAAACTTGGTTGAGTGGGATCACTGGAACAAATTGTGGGACAAGAAGATGCTTGTATCTATAGAATATTAGTTGGAAAATGTATATAAAGAAAATTTAGCAGGTTTCCCAAATTATGATTACAAGTAGAAGGTCAAGGAATTGGAGAGAAATAGGAGAAAATTTTTGGTTGAAAGGAGGTTGGTTGGAGACTCAAAAGAAATGAATTACAATTGGAGCAAGGGGATAGTAACACCAAAAAGAAATTATAAATTTTCTAATTATAAAGATAATGTGAATACCATTTGGAAAATGCCTAATCCAAATGGATCTTTATCCAGTACTTTTGAGGACATTGTTGAATTAGGGGTTGGACACTTTTAGGAAATTTATAATGAAAAGAAGGTGGTGTTTATTGCAAAGGTAGTTAAATGACAATCTGATTTCCAAGTTTTGTAGGTGTGATACCAATCAAATTTTATTAGAAGAGAATAGTAAAGAGGAAATTCATATGGTTATTCATAGATTTAAGAATCACTAAATCCCATGGTTGGATGGGTGGCTAGTTCAGTTTTTATAAGAATTTCTTTTTTATCTTGAGAATTCTAACCAAGTCAAGGTCTACATATAGAGTGTAGGTATCCTTTAATTCAACCTTCATTGCTATAATTCCAAAGGTATACCATCCTATATATTTTAACCAATCATATAGACCAATATATTAAATCAATTGTATTTATAAAATCATTTCTAAAGTGATAGCTATGAGATTCAAAGGTATTCTATCAGAGAATATATCCAGTGAAAAGTTTGGATTTCTCTTAAGGAGGAAACTTCATGAGAATATAGTTGCAGTGTTAGGATATTTAGACACTTAGGATTTAGTTAAGATCAAGTTGGTTTAATATGTCTTTAGGAAAAGTGTGTTTCTTTAGTATGAATTAGTATGCATGTGTACTTATGTAATATGATGGTCATAATAAGTTATATACATAAAGTCATCCGAGGTTCATGATATATATTTAAAGAACATGGAGGGTTGTTTCTCGATTATCAACTGTGAGAAACTTGTATGTAAAATATTTTCCCTTTGCATTCATATATTGCCTCAAGTGGTTGTGTTAGTTGGGCCATGGAATATTTCCCTCTCTTAGGGTTTTAACCATGTACTACATCGGTGTCTCGATCTTTGATATATTTGTGTGAGAAGTTAATTAACATGATTGACCTGTGTGTAAAAACAAATTGTCATACATGGTAGTAAAACACTTATGTAGACCTTCTCCCATTGTTGATCGGGATCTCAAACTTGTATCATTACATGCATTAAAGGGTTTATATATTCTACTATTTCTATTTGTTGTTTGGTTGGGAGAGTTGTTCCAATGTGTCTAAAATACTGCTTTGAATTGGAAACACTTTTCATTTTAACCAAAAATACTTTTGTTTTCCCAATGTACAACTAATTTATTAGATCCGTAGTTTTAATGTTTCAATTTCGATCTTTTAAATATTTCTCATATTGTTTAATATTTCAATCCGTTATTTATAGTCTCGAATTTCTCCCTTTTCGGTTTGTATATGCTCTTTTCCATGCACCTTATGGGTTTTCTTTTTTTTCATATGCACTTTTCCATAAGCTTAAGAAATCTCAACAAACCAAAAACTGAGAAAAAACATGCATTTGTTGTGCATGCTTACCGAGATCTATCCCAGAGCTTATTGATTTTGTATTTGTTTTTTGAAAGTTCATTTGCTTTTGTGTGTGGTTGTGTTGAAGTGTTTTACAAGCAAAAACAAGGATTTTGGGGGTAAGCACACACTTTGAGGCAAAGAGTAAAAAAAACATTCTTTTTCATAACATTCGTTATACATTATGTGCTAACTCATGTGGTTGAAAGTTACTATATCAAGAGGTCTTGAGTTCATGTCTTTATTCTCATTAAGTTACTTCAAAAAATTTCATACAACTTTAAGTTTTCACCTAACTTTATTGTAAAGTGAATTTCATTTATTCTATAACATAACTTCAAATTTTTTTAAATCGCTTTTTGCATATCAATTTTACTTTATAAAGTAACTTCATTGCAAAAAAAATTCACTTATTTTATAAACAAAGGTCACTCATTTTATTGTTAAAAGTAACTTATTTGTAAAAGTGGGTTTATAGGCAAAGTTAGTGAAGGAAATGGAATATGTTTTAACTTAGGAACCTCATTGTGCACCCATCACAACATAGACCATCATCTACGTGCCACATGGCACTTTGGTTTCTTTGTATGTCTTTCATAGAAAGGACATAACTTTGGCATCTAGAGCCTGTTTTCAATGTCATTTCTTTAACTTTCTATATTTTTTGGCAACTTTCCATCCACGCATGAGTTTATTTTGAAGCCATATTAATTGCATATTATAATATATCTAGTCCAAGTGATGTCCATCTTACTAGTACCAACTACTTATCACAGAAATCTCGTATAGAGGATGTACTACAAAGTATAGGACTTTACCATATTTCCCCAATTATGGTTCAAAGAAAGAAAATGGGAAGATAAAAATGATAAAGCACATGGATTAATAAAAAAATCTATATCTAGTGATTTATAGTTTCACCTTCAAGGAGTTGGAAAACTATATGAATCTTGGACAAAGTTGGAAACCGTATTTGGTAAACACAATGATATTCGAGCTCACCAGCTTGACAACCAGTTGATTTCTTTAAATCTACATGACTTCTCTTGCATTCAAGACTATTTATATAAATATAAAACACTTAAACTTTTACTTGAATAATGGAAGATACCTAATAAATATGTCGAATATATTTTTGATATTCTTACTAAGCTTAGTAATCCATATTTGTTTTTTAATCTAATTTTCAGTCCATTATAGAAGCTTTGGGTGCTACTTACGAAGAACCCACTCTTAAATAGTTTTATTATTATTTGATTAGAGATCATGATAAACTCTTGCATCTTGGGGTGATAAGCACTACAGGTACATCTAAAAAATTCATAGTGGCACAATAAAATGATAAAACCAACCTTTTGAAGAAGAAACATCCTCGCAACAACAAGCAAAACAAGGGTCCCAAACCCTCTTAGCCATCTCATATTCCCAATATTGCTAAATGCACTAAATAAAAAAACTAAGTATACTAAGGGACATTGCAATTTTTATGGGTGAGATGGTCATATGGAGTCTAAATATTTCAAAAAGATGGAATCCTTATAAGCACAACATCAATATTGATTCTTCTTCTTCTAACTCTTCTTCCCATAGACATGCACTATATGTTTCTTGGTTTTTTTCAATGCAACATCTACTTCTTCTTCTAATGAGTGGTTTATTGATTCTGAAGCAGCTTATCATATGTCTAAGGATAAATCCTTTTTTTTACTCTTAATGAATATAACACCAAACATATATTTGTTGGTCAAGATAGATCTCTTAATATTGGAAGGTTAAGACTATTTCAACTAGATGACTGTCATTTTAATCATATATTATGTGTTCCAAGTCTTTCTTGCAATCTCCTATCAGTGTTCTAGATCACTCATTCAGGTGATGGTAAAATAGTAGAGTTTTCTCCTCATCAAGTTGTAATCGAATATTTAAAAGATCCTAAGCACATATTGGCAAGTGGAATTGTTGATGATCATTTTTAACACCAAAATCTATCTCACCATGCTCATTCCCTAGCTACATCATCATTTTCCTTATTCATCCCCATAAAAAACTTCACTAATCCACAAAACCTAAGGTCAAAACCCATAATTGGCTCAAAATTATTATTTTCCCCTCCAAAATAGGCAAATCTGGCTTAATTCCCTCTAAAAAGAAGTAAATTACCCAAATTAAGAATAAATACCCAAAAAAATATGAAAATAAAATAATATAAAGAGAAAAAATATTCAAAAAGGGGAAAAAGGCGGGAAAACCCTAAAAGCCACCCAAAACCAAAGGCCAATACAAAGATTCACCGAAAACAATGGGTAAGAAACATAAGGAAAATATTTCTATAAAAGGATGGTGAAGACTCCCATTTTAAACACTTCATTCTCACTCATTACCTTACCATCACTCTATCGATATTCTGCCAGAATCCTAAAGATCCCATTTGACTTCCCATTTCACCTACCATTGAGTATTAGCTACAATTTGTGACTATTTTTTGGAGAACACCCAAACCGGATTAGAGACCAATAGCTCATTGCTTTAACCATCTAAAATGGTCCCCTACCCACACTCATTGAGGTAATCCTACGCCATTTGTATTCATCTTCACTACTCATTTTATATGTGAAAGAGAAAAAATAGTAGTTTAATATGTTTTATTTGCATTTGCTTCACGTAGAGCTTTGTTTCTTACTATTAGTTAATAGGGTTTATTGTAGTAATTTATATTTTCATTTCTGATTTGTTACTAAGACTTCCATAAGTCTTAGTAGGCGCCTTTAAACCAACAAGTGTTAAAACACTAACTACAGATTTGGTGACCATACAGAGTCGATCTCTATCGTTCTTCGGTGTTGGGTTTTTTTTATTTTTCATTGCACTAGTTTCATTGTTTTCTTTCTTCCTATTGCATTACATTTTTTTCTTTGTCTATCTATTGCAGGAATCAAAACTTGCATATTCCAACCAGATTGGCCTTTGTCGACACAGAAGTTTTTAAAAAATTTGTCATTTTAGCACCCGTCGTCTAAGTTTTTTTTAGTTTGGAGCAACTTACTCACCCATTTTGCTCTGGAGAGCGTGACTCAGTCACCCCTAAGACCTTGAAAGGTGCAACTTTCTCCCCATGAACCAGGTTTCTCCTTTTCTGCCAACAAGGGTGGCTCAATTACCTATTTTGTCCCATTAAGAGTGACTTGGTTTCCTAAAAAACCTCAAAAGGAGAAACATGCCTCCTCATAGATAGGTTTCCCCCTTTCTGCTAGAAAGAGCAACCCATTTGCTTTGTATTCACCAAAAAGGGAAACCTAATCACTTAAAATCCCCTGAAAGGAATGGCATGCCCCTCTGACACCAAACACCATGTTTATTTGTCTTGGTTCAACCTAGTCCCCCTTGTTCATCGAGAGTGTGCAACTCAGTCACCCCCTATAGCCTAATAAGAAATACTTGGCTCATTTCAGCTTCTGTCATGTCTAATCGTGCATGTTCTATAAAACTGTTACTGCCAAGTTTCCTATGTCCCTTGGATAAGAGTGATATGTGATTGTTTCTGCTCTTTTTGCTTGTTTTTTCAGTCTGATTTTGCATGCTTCTTCTTGCAGCACCCTCCCTGTTTTATTTGCAGCCTTTGTTTGTCTGTTGTAGCCTGTTTTGGATCTATTTTTGTTGCCCATTTTGTAATAAAATGAAATCTACTTGATATTTGTTGCATTGCATGAAAATCATACAAATATGTTTGCATTACATTTTTATTGTTTCAGTAAGCTCTGTTTAAAATTAGAACTCTCTTTTCAGAAAAGTTAGATGCTTGTTTATTATTAAACAGTAATCAAATAGAAAAAGATTTCATTTTAGATCTTTATTTCTACATTTACTTTTAGCATTTATCTTTTGGTTTATATCTATGGGTTATACACGCCATGTGTGCACCCACACCACACCGTAAGATTAAAATGCTTGGTTCCTAACCCCAAGTTGAGTCTAGAATTTACCTTAACTAAACCAACACTAACCTCACTTGAGGAACACAAAATAATTTGGTAGTCAGGTAGGGCACTAGGGATAGGCATCCAAATAATTCCCCTTTACCATTTACATCTGAGACATAGTTTTTTTTCATTAAGGTGCCAAAACCCTCTTGCATTTGTTGGCACGATTGAGACCGATCTGTTGAGGGGGCTCTCACTTAGGAGAGAAAGTGGAAACACTAGTTATGGATGTCTAGGTGGAATGTCACTCTCCACTCTATATTGAAGGAAACCTACTATTTTCCTAAATATCAAAGCCACAAGTAACCAACATGGATGTGCCTTGAATGAGGTAGCTTAATGGCCATTCTTCTAGGGCTCTTATACCCGAAATACCTCTCGACAAGGGGATATCCCTTAGCCTTATTGATCTTCCATTTCATATTGTTTAACTGTAGAATTCATCATCCTATAGGGGATACAATTTGTGAGGGATTCTAGATGTTAAGCAGGTGTTTGTATGCTCCCATACCTCATAGTTTAGTGGGTCTTTTTGTTTTTTAGGTAGTGTTGCTTGTTGTCTTTCTGGCCACTTTGTTGTCACTCACCTGTCATATCATACAAATGCAATAGGTTTTTTTAGATTGCTTTTGTCCTGAGTTCCGCTTTTTTTGCTATCTCTCCTCTTGCATGATTGGTTGCATTAGGATTTTTTATCCTTTTGTCTTGAGTGGCCCTTTTGTCAAGATCTCTCCTTATTCACTCTCGATTGCATTGGTATTTTTTAGCATACTTTTATCCCTCATTTAGCATTCACGCTCTTGTCACTATTTCTCCTTCGAGGTACTCTCACAAAATTTAGGGGAAACACCCTAAGTTTGGCTCTTTAGCTCGGACACGTCAAACCCTAGTTTGACATCGTTCACTATCTCTAGAACCTTTTTCCAAGGGATTAGAGTTTGATTATGAATCCTCTTAGTATGATTCACTTGTAACTCACCCACACACAAACCCATGGCTACTCATATTCCTTCATATGGTGGTGGTATGTTGATGTATTTGTAACTTCGGAATGTATTCACTTGTATATGTTATGTATTGTACCCCGATGTTTATTATGGGAAGTATATGTAATGTAATTGAGTCATGTCATGCCCTGATGCTCCTATCAGGAGATTCAATAATGTAAACAAGTCATGTAAAGTCATAGTGGGTAACCCTCCTTATTGATTAAGGGTTAAAGTCCCTATAGTTGTGGAGCCATAGGGTTATTAGACTCTTCTAGAGAAGTCGGCCCTAGTGAGTTATTGTCAAGTTAGAAATTAGTATAAATAGACAGTGAGCCTATCTATTTATTGCACATTCACTCACACTCAGTTGTATCACATAACTAAGGGAGAATAATTTGTTGGGACAAGAGAGAGAGAGAGACTACTGCTGTCGGGAGATCATCTTATTATTTTTTGGTTTTACTTTTGGTGATGATTCTATCTCTGAGGAAGTTGTAGGGTTTTCTCCTTGATGGTTTCCCCGTGGAAAATCTTTTTGTCTATTGTCTCTTATGTTTGATTGTTGTGCTTGTTATTCTCTCAGTTAAAGATCCTAAGATAATGCTAGCTTGAATGATAAAAATCTAACATGGAATCAAAGCTAACCTGAGAAGAAGACACTATGCAGCTACGGAAACTAGGGCTTCCTACTTTTTGGATCTCTCTCCACAGATTTTTAGCAAAAGGAGGTTGGGATGACTCTCCTCTCTAGGGCGCATCTTTCTGTCGAAGCAGAATATGATTCTGAGCATTTCCAATTTTTGACCTGACACTACTGCCAAAAATTAGGGCTTTCCATAGAAGTGGAATTTTTGAGTGAGCCCAGACCTGGATTGATATCCTCCCCAAAATTGAAGTTTAGAGATCAAGATCAAAGTTTTTGGTTGGATAGAACTTTGGGAAAGTCAAACCCTAATCTGCTCCTGAACTAGTTGTGTAGAAATTCAGCTCCAGATCCAAATCCGACATCTTAACCTAGTAAGATATAAATATTTTGTATTTCCATTTGAGGTTCTCAGTTAATATGTCTCATCATAAAAATCTTGATGAAAAGCTTGAGCGAGCTGATAACTTTCGAGCCTGGAAGTATAGGATCTCCCTGGTCATGGAAGAAAATGAGTTCGACTCTTACACCACAAAAGAGGTTCCAGTTCCAGAGGGAGATGAGGTTAAAGCCTTACACAAGAAGAAATTGGTCATGGCTAAGAGGATTATTTCTGATTCAATCAAGGATCATCTCATACCACAGGTGTCCTCTCTAAAGACACCTAAAGCTATGTTTGATGCCCTGACCAAACTGTTTGAAGGAAAGAACATAAACCTGAAGATGACTTTGAGGAACCAGTTGAAGAATGTGAAGATCAAGAATGTGGAGACCATACAGTCATACTTCACAAGGGTCTCCCAGATCAAAGAACAACTTGAAGTAGTGGATGAAGAAGTGGAGAATGTAGAGATTGTAATGACCACCTTGAATGGTCTCCCTAGATCATGGGACTCCTTTATTCAAGGGATCTGTGCTAGAAGAAAGCTAGTCACCTTTAGTAGACTGTGGGAGGAATGCTCACAACAAGAAGCTCGAATAGCAGCCTAAGAAGAAAATATGGGAAGTGAATATCAAGCTCTCACATTACACTCCAAGAAAAATAGAAGGGCCTATCATCATTCTAAAGGTAAGCATCCTCCCTCTAGAATAACTTAAGTCTGATGTTATACTTGTGATGAGATAGGACACTATGCCATAAATTATCCTAGAAACAAAAGAAACTCCCACAAGAAGAAGAACAACAAGATAATACATCATGCTCATGCTGCAGAGGATGATGAACCCTCCAAGAAGAAAGTTAGACAAGAAAGTGATGAAGAATATGTTTTGATTTCTGCTCTCACGGGAACTATCTCACATGAAAGCAATGATTGGCTTATATATAGTAGGGCCTCTAAACATATGATGGGATTCAAAGAATCATTTGTGAAACTATCAGAACATGAGTCACCCCACAAGGTGAAACTTGGTGATGACTACCAATATCCAATAAAAGGTAGTGGTGAATCCTCCTATAAACTAGACTCTGGAAAGTCTATGAAGATGAAGGATGTCTTATTTGTACCAGGACTAAAGAAGAACCTCCTCTCCATATCTGCATTAGATGAAAAAGGCATGAGGTTTTCATTTGTATATGGCCAATTCCTTATGTGTCCAAAGGGAAAGACTATAGATGATGCAGTAGTAATTGGAGAGCAAGAGGGAGGACTATACAAATTGAAGGGCCAACCAGAACAAGCTTTGGTCCATGACTCGGTAGAGGCAAATGAACTTTGGCACAGAAGGCTTGCACATGTGCACTATATGGCACTATCACTTGCAAGAAAAGATGTTGAAGGTCTTCCATAAATACATACAAAACATGACAGTGTCTGCAAAGGATGTACGAAAGGAAAGAACACAAAGAAGACATTTCCAAGTAGCAAGACCAAGGCAAAAGGAATCTTGGAGATCATTCACTCCAACGTATACGGTCTGATGTCATCCAGTTCATTAAGCGGGTATGTATACTATGTTTCTTTCATTGATGATTTTTCTAGGAAAACATGCATATACTTCTTAAAGAACAAAGATGAAGCATTCAGCAAGTTCAAGGAATTCAAAGCCTTGATCGAGAAACACACAGAAAAGAAGATCAAGACCTTTCATTCAGATAATGGCAGAGAATTCACATCAAATGAATTCAAAGAGTTATGCAAAGATTCATGGATTAAGAGGGAGTTAACCACTCCATATAATCCACAACATAATGGTTTTGCAGAAAGGAAGAATAGAATGGTCATGGAAGATACAAGGGCCATGTTTAATGATCAAGATCTTCCCATGCATTTATGGGCAGAAGCTGCCAAAACAGCAGTGTATGTACAGAACCATACTCCACATAGAGTACTCGAGAACAAGACACCTGAAGAAGTCTTTTTTGGCAAGAAACCAGAAGTCATCCATCTCAGAATATTCGGTTTTCTTGTATACATACACATTCCAAAAGAAAATAGAACAAAGTTAGATCCTTTTGAAAAGAAGGGTATATTTGTGGGATACAGTGAAAGCTCGAAAGCTTACAGAATATAATTCCCAGGATTCAAGAAGATCGACATAAGCAAAGACGTAACATTCGACGAAGATTTCGCTGACAACAAATCCAGAAAGAGACCAGTTGAAGACTCCAAAGAAATAGAAGTACCCAGAATTCAAGATACAACTATGAAAGATGCAAATCAAGATGAAGATCGAGAAATAGAAGAACCCCAGGAACCTGTAGATCCACCCCAAGAGAAGAATCCTCACTAGAGGAAACCTGCATGGGTACAAGAGGCTATCCAAGGTGCAAAAAGATATGGGGCTCCAGAAGAAACACATAGAGAGAGGAAAAGAACTGGGTCCTGCTCCAGTTAAGTAGCCCTGTTATGTGACATCATTGATAAAGAACCTTCCAACTATGAAGAAGTGGCAGAGAAGAAAGAGTGGAAGGATGCTATGATCGAGGAGTACCAATCGATCATGAAGAATGATGTTTGGGATGTTGTCCCTAGACCAAAGGGGAAGTCTATCGTGACTTCCAAGTGGATCTACAAGATCAAGCATGTTGCAGATGGTAGCATAGAGAAATATAAAGCAATATTTGTGGCTCGTGGCTTCTCCCAGAAAGAAGGAATAGATTATGAAGAAACTTTTGCACATGTAGCCAGATACACTTCCATCAGATCAGTACTTGCTCTAGCTATAGTGATGAAATGGAAGATACACCAGATGGATGTCAAGACTACTTTCTTGAATGGTGTAGTAGAAGAGGAAGTGTATGTGGAGCAGCCACTTGGTTTTGAGACACATGACAAGGAAACTCATGTGTGTAAATTGAAGAAATCCCTGTATGGTTTGAAATAGGCACCCAGGACATGGTACAGCAGAATTGACAGCTTCCTATCCAGTTTGGGCTTTACCAAGAGTAAAGCAGATTCCAATCTTTACTACAAAATTGAAGAAGGGAACCCAGTGATACTCCTACTGTATGTAGATGATCTGTTTGTAACAGGTATGGATGGGTTGATTGTTGAGACAAAGAGGAAGCTTGCTGCCGATTTTGAAATGAAGGACTTGGGTATGATGCATTACTTTCTAGGCATGGAGGTGTGGCAGAATACAGATGGAATCTCCCTGGGACAAGGGAAGTATGTGGTAGATATCCTGAAGAGATTTGGGATGATGGACTGCAAGGCCATGACCACACCTATGGCATCGAATTTGAAGCTATTGAGTGATGCTTCATCAGAATCGGTTGATGCTACAATGTATCGTCAAATGATTGGATCATCGATGTACCTGATGAATACAAGACCAGATATTTGATTTGTTGTGAACACATTGAGCTAGTTCCTGATAGATCCTAGACATGTTCACCTGATTGTTGCAAAGCATATTCAGAGGTACCTGAAGGGTACAATTGATTATGGCCTCAAGTTTGAGGCGGATCAAAAGATTAACCTGGAGGGTTATGTGGATTTTGATTGGGTAGGTAGTGCCATTGATAGGAAGAGCACTTCGGGGTGTTTCTTCAATATGGTATCAGGTGTGATCTCTTGGTTTAGCAGGAAACAATCCTGTGTGGCACTAAGTACAGCCGAAGCAGAGTATGTCACAGCTTGTTCGGCTAGTTATGAAGCAGTGTGGCTGAGGAAGCTACTATCTGATTTGTTTAATCTCCATTTGGATGCTACTTGTATATATTGCAACAACCAAATTTATGTGAAGTTGTAGGAGAACTCAGTGTTCCATGACAAGTCAAAGCATATCGAGATCAAATACCACTATATCAAGGATATGGTGCATAGAGGAGCAGTGAAGCTCCAATATGTTGCGACAGACGAGCCGATAGATGATGTGTTGATCAAGCCATTAGCCAGAGTGAAGTTTAAGTACTTCAGGGAGAAGCTTGGTGTTCTCCAAATCGAGGTTCCTTCCAAGGGGAAGTGATGATTCCATGAGCCCTTATGACATTGTGAGAGGATTGGTTCCTTCCATGATTAGATATAAGTGTTAAAAGCCATTCTCTGGGAGAATGGAGGCATCTGGTCAGTTGCCAGGAATACTCAGCCTAGAGCTGAGAGCCATTCTGATATGACTATGGGATTGGCTACCACATGATAAAATGTAAGGGTAGAGCCATTCTGATATGATTGTGGGATTGGATCCCACATGATTAGATGTAAGGGAAGTGCCATTTTGACATGGGGGCAGGCTGGGCCCTCCCATGGTCAGATGTAAGGGAAGAGACATTCTGACATGGGGGGCGGCTGGGCCCTCCCATGATCAGATGTAATGGCAGAGCCATTCTAACATGGGCACAGGCTGGGCCCTCCCACGGTCAGATGTAAGGGCAGAGCCATTCTGACATGGGGTCAGACTGGGCCCTCCCATGGTCAGATGTAAGGGCTGAGCCATTCTGACATGGGGTAGGCTGGGCCCTCCCATGGTCAGATGTAAGGGCTGGGCCATTCTAACATGGGGGCAGGTTGGGCCCTCCCATGGTCAGATGTAAGGGATGGGCCATTTCTGACATGGTGGTGGATGTGTTCCTCCCATGGTCAGATGTGAGTGTTGGGTGTGCCATTCTGACATGGGGGTAGGTCGAGCCCTCCCATGGTCAGATATAAGTGTTGGATGGGCCTTTCTGACTAGGTCAGATATAAGTGTTGAAGAATATGAATACCTACATGGAGGCGAGGCCTACAACCAGCATGAAAGAGGGTTGGCTCTATAGAACTTCCTATGACGAGATGAATCAAGAGATAGCACCTATGATGATGATCCAGCAAAGATGATCCAAAGATGATCCAGATCCAGTGATGTTCTAATCCATAGATGATCCAGATCCAGTGATGAATATTACTTGAAGATGAAGATGACTTGAAGATGAAGATTACCTGAAGATGAAGATAACTTGATCCAGAGATACAGAGAACAATACCCATGCTGATAAATTGTATCGAGAGAAAACCTTCCTATTTAATAGGGAGTGTTGATGTATTTGTAACTTTGGAATGTATTCACTTGTATATTTTATGTATTGTACCTGGATGTTTATTCCGGGAAGTATCTGTAATTTAATTGAGTCATGTCATGCCATGATGTTCCTATCGGGAGATTCAATAATGTAAACAAGTCATGTAAAGTCATGGTGGGTAACCCTCCTTATTGATCAAGGGTTAAAGTCCTCGCAGTTGTGGGGCCCTAGGGTTATTAGACTCTCCTAGAGAATTCATCCCTAGTGAGTTATTGTCAAGTCAGGAATTAGTATAAATAGAGAGTGAGCCTCTCTATTTATCACACATTCACTCACACTCAGTTGTAGCACATAACTGAGAGAGAAGAAGTTGCTGGGACAAGAGAGAGAGAGAGACTACTGCTGTCGGGAGATCATCTTACTATTTTTGGGTTTTACTTTTGGTGTTGATTCTATCTCTGGGGAAGTTGCGGGGTTTTCTCCTTTATGGTTTCCTTGAGGAAAATATTTTTGTCTATTGTCTCTTGTGTTTGATTGTTGTTCTCGTTATTCTCTCAGTTAATGATCCTAAGATAATGCTAGCTTAAATGATAAAAATCTAACATGGTAACCTTGACCCCTTTTCTGGAGGATCAATGGGAGGCAGATCTAGAAGAGGATCTTCACTGTCTCAAAACCCTCCTATAGGGAACCCACCTATTAGAAACCTAACCGTTGGGAATCCACCTACAAGAAAACCCCCAATAGGGAACCCATAATAGGAACTCGTTCATATGGAACCTCTCCACCGAGAACCCAACCATTGGGATACCTCTCATTGGGAACCCTCCTTTGGGGAACTCCCCTTTGGATAACTCCCTCATTGAGAAACCTCCTATTGGGAACCCTTTCACATGATACCCATCCACTGGACACGCTTTAATGGGGAACCCATCCACTGGACACACTTTAATGGGGAACTCATCCACTGGACACACTTTAATGAGGAACCCATCCATTGGATATTTTTTCATGGGAATCCCATCCACTAAAAATCCCCCTCTAGGGAATCTATCCATAGAACCCTCCCTTGATTTTTCCTCCACTTGGAGCTCCCATGTACGTGAGTTTGTCATTCATGGCTAGTCTCAACCTCCCATATTTTTCCCGATTGACCAATGATCCAACCTGTCGTGATCCAAACTGGCCTCTTATGCCCACCAAACTTCCCTCTAGTATTCCCAAGTTTGAAGGGGAGAGAGGAGAATACTCTCATAGTCACATCATGTCATTCCACTTATTATGTGTCTCTAGCTCCATAGTGGATTGTTCCATCTGATTACACCTGCTGCAGATAAACTTTACATGTGTTGCATGTTAAGTGGTACATTGACCAGCCTCATGGAACACATCCCACTTTTTCATCCTTAACATCCACTTTACTATAGTTCTTCCAACTACCCGTCTGATATGACACAGCCATAGATATCCTCCTTTCCTCCAAACATATTATTATCACCCACATCATAGAAAACATCCACGAATGGCATAAGCGGTGCAGCCTATGCAAGATCAAACTCGACAAGCAGATCTTCCTAGAATAGTTCATAAAGTCCCTAGTCCCTTCCATCACCAAGGATGTAGCATCCAAGCGCCCATGGAATCAAGAGGAGGCTATCCTCAAATCCCAACAGTTTGATCTCCTTTATGCATAGTAAGATTACCTTTATACCATCCTTCATGATGCTCCTCGTGGAGTCTCCTCTTGAAAGGATCCATCGGCAGTATCGCATGCCACATATAGTGCCATTGGAATTGTCACCTCATTCATTAGACCATATGTTCCTCGTCCCCCCCCCCACGATGACTCCCGCATATGGAAAGACCCCTATTGTTACACAGCCTTCGATGGGTTCATTTCCTACTCCAATTTGTGGCCCTGATTTTTCTCGTGCATCCTCACATTCTAGAGTGACACCCACTTATGTCCATCCAACCCCTACGTCTCACATCCATGGACTAGTTTATAAAGGACCTACCTACATATGCCCTCAAACTTATTACCCTATCCCACCGCTAGTAGCTCCGCCACAAGTCCAACCTCAAGATCCTCCCATTCCATAAGATCAGGCCTACACCCATCAGAACTAGAAGCAACCTCCACTAGCTCCCAATAACCAATAAGGGAAACCCAATCGAAAACAATGTAGGAACCATGGTAATAACCAATGTTAGGGAGAGGACATACCACCTCCTAACCCCCTAGGAAACAATGGATCCAATCCCACCAACCAAGATCCTATCCAACCTCCTAAGGAAGGAAATAAACCATAGTTAAGAAATAACCACCTATGTTCTTTCTGTAATGTCTACAAACACTAAACGCACCATTTCCCACATTTATCCATCAACTTTGGGACGAGACCAACCGTTAAGAACAATTGTTGCCCCCCCTACACAACCCAACCTACCCTAACCATTCTAGCCTCCCATGGTGTTACAGAACCCTTTTCCCACTCAAGGGGTGGTAACAACACAACCCACAATGACATACACAACTTTGTTGAGTTATACCCCATGTTTCGGGGGTTCAACACCTTTTCATGTTGGCTTCTGATATCGACCTTCATACTCGACATAACCAATACTTTTTGTTTACACAGAACATTCCCCTCAGCAAGGCCACTGATTCCACCCCTATGGATCAATATGTGTAACTCTGTAAACCTCATATTGATGGGAAACCTTAAGTTCCCAAGTTTTCTCTATGTCGCATCGCAAACAATACCAACACTTGAGTTGCACCTAACTACAGCATTGTGGATTATTTCGCCCAATACCCACCGCCATGTCTAACTTGGAGGTTCTACGGAACTTCCTGGTGCAACACAAATCTCTTTTCTCATCCTTAGGCATAATCGATCCCACTAACTCACATTTGATTACCTTCGATCTGGATTAGTTTGAACCTAGGATGTTGATCCAGGTGGATAAAATCAAAGTTTATCAAAGTTAAAGTCTTCCAAATGAAAATAAAATCTTACAGGATGAAAGAGCTCGTCAGCAGCTTTCCAACGACGTTCGTTTCATGCGAAATAGATTTCCAGATGAAGAAGTTGTCAGCATTTGAATTTTCGTTAAAGAGGGTAAAAATTGGTAAAAATTGGTTAAGGATGGTATCAAAATTTCTTATAGCATTCACAATATCCCACTAGCCAAACCTCCACATGTACTCTTTGTTAGGTATAATGCACAAATATTATTTAAGGTTGTAAGGCTTTGGTTATGTAAGCCCTCGCCCCATGTCAACACCAAGACCCCCCTCGTGGCTAATGTGGTAAGCCATACCTATCGTGGATTATGTGTAACATAGTCAAACCATATATTAAACATGCCAGACCTTATCCAACCATATCCGTGAACTTTGTTATAACCATATCAAATTGGTTATCTAAGCCCTTGCCCCATGTCAACACCAAGACCCCCCTCGTGGCTAATGTGTTAAACCATACCTATCATGGATTATGTGTAACACGATCAAACCATATATTAAAACTTATCCAAATCTAAGTACCATATCACATATTAAACGCACCAAACCTTATCAAACCATATCCACGAACTTTGTTATAACCATATCAAATTGGTTATGTAAGCCCTCGCCCCATGTCAAAACCGAGACCCCCCTCATGGCTAATGTGTTAAACCATACCTATCATGGATTATGTGTAACATAGTCAAACCATATATTAAACCTTATCCAAATCTAATTACCATACCATATAATGAACCATGTCACATATTAAACGTGCCAAACCTTACCCAACCATAACCATATCAAAACATGGTTGATATTACAATTGCCACCATTACACGCACCATGTTTGGTATGCCTTATCCATATAACAACCATATTCCACTTATATTTCAAAACTTATCTGCCCAAACCATATGGTAAAGTGGATTGTTATAATATATGCCACCATAAAAATGCACAAGGGAAGGAGAGGCCTGCGGGTTTGACCTTGGCAGCTCTACCTTCACAACAGCGTGCCTTACCACCAGCCCAATGGTCATTCTGTTGTTATGATTTGGAAGATAAAGATTAAAAGGTTACACGAATGTGCAGGGATCCAAAAGGGCATGTGGCATACGGCCTGCAACCCAAAACCATTTTTTTAACCCAAAAAAAACCATGAATTAACCAGCAACGGGAGGAATTCATAGTTCAACGTACATCAGTTCACACAGTTTCCAAGACAGGGCATGGGCACAAATCTCGAGTCAAGTACAAGCATTAATGTGCACAGTTCTTGAGGAGGGGAAGTACAATTGGTACAGGTAGGGAAGAGGGTGTTCTTGTTTTGTGTGCCATAGGAAGTGTTAGGAAAATATATTCGAGTTTATACTCATTTTTCTCATAATTTCGCAAGGATTCAGTGGTGTTGTTTATTTCTGCTTCTGATAGACATAATTTTGAAGTGTTCCCAGAACACTCAATTGTAATATTTTGAAGACTTAATAGATCGGCCTTCCCATTGGAAGTGGCCCGGAGACGTAGCCTAGGAGGGGTGAACTCTGTTATTAGTTGTGTCTTCTATTTATGGTTTGCATATCTGTTTTTTTACTTGCTTCGTGAATGATTTAAAGCATTTAAATATTTTTTTGTTAAGCATGTTTAATGAGTAATTAACATTCAAATTCAAATGCAAATTTATGGTTAAAGTTCATCCTGAAATTTCAGATGAGATGCCCTTAACCATTGCATTATAGATCCCCATGAGGTTTTGAAACCTGGTCATTCACTAGTGCATTATTGACGAAGGTGCATCCACATCCGTAATGTTCACCATTGTCTTACAGAATCTTAGGTCACCTAAGTTAGTACCGCCCACAACTACCTTGTGCACCTATGATGGTCGTGTTTCCCAACCTCAGGGACTTCTCCAGAATGTACATGTTGAGTTGGTCGAGAAGGTTGTCTTGATTTATATTGAGGTAATCAATGCTCAACTTGATTATAACCTTCTCTTGGGACGTAGCTACATGTATGCCATCAAAGCCGTCGCTTCCTCATTCTTTTGACTTATGATGTTCCCCCATGAAGGGAAGGTCATTAAGATCGACTAGCTGACATATTACGACCCTTAGGGACTGGCCACCTTGGAAAATGTTCTCCCTATGGTCTACCACTCCATAAACAGTGCGCCCATCCCCTCGCTCTTTGACATAGTACCCGACCTCTTCTGTGAGGCCTCCATGACCGCTACTTTTTAGGATTTTCCTCCACCTCCGCTCATTACAAAGATATCAAACATGTGCACCATATCATTTGGTAAGCCTGCACCCTAACCTCAACCTTAGCCACAACCACATATGTAACCGATGTCAATGCCCAACCCTACTTAGTCGCTAAGGAACCAATGGGGAGTTACGCCCATCGAGTAGATCCCATTACTATTTTCACCCTAAAAAATAGTTAGCACACCAGTGATGGAAACCCTCAACCTTCCAGGTTTAACCCTGACCATCCATGTTTTGTACCTTGACCCATCAAACCCTCCTCTAATCCCATAGGTCATTTTAACACTAGTTCAACCCATCGATATGATTAATCAACCACCCCCTAGGGTTTTTATGCCCGTACCCTTGGCCCACCCATCGCCTCTAGTCATATCGAAGGATGATCCTAGAAACCCCCCACCTCCTCCCAAGAAGAAGCTTGGGGACAACACAATGACTTTAACACCTCCCGCGACTCAAAACAAAGTTGTGAACCCACCCTCTACTCCCTCAACACCACCATCTTATGCTTTATGCGATGTTTTGGGTCACACTACCCAAAATTTACTTGAGTTTCTTGTTTTACATACTCACAAGGAGATGTTAGAGGACAATCTAAATGAGAAGGTCACAGTCATCTAGTTGTAAGACAATGCCATACCAAAAAACAAGTCCCTTCATATGAACCATCCATGTGCAATTTGTGGTCTTTACAACCATTACTCCCACCATTGTCTGGATCTACTCAAGTATCTATCTATGTTGGTTGACTTATGTAGACTCTCCTTGGAGTCTCAAGTCATAGTCATCGAAGAACTCCACCCCTTGGGGTCTTCTTTGAGTGAGACGAACACCATTTCTTTCATATCATCCATTCATGAGTCTCCATCATCAACCCACACCACTACAGTTGTGACAACAAACACAAGACCCTCCAACCTATCTATTTAACACTTCTTAGACAATGAGGAAATCCCTTGTCCACAACATGGGGCAAGCCTCCAAACATGCCCCTTCATCATCATCATGGGAGGACAAAATTGATCACAAATATGGATTTTCTCAAACATTACTGACATCACAACCTCACCCCAAAATTTGCCAAATGTAGTCATCTGCTACTCGGAAGAAATAGAAACGCATTCTCCAAACTAAGCTCAACATTGATAAAAAAATGAGATTAGATAGACCCATGGTGAGCTTACAAGGCTTTATGAACAACTTTTCAAACTAGACCTAAAACTCTCTCCCGTGATGTGAGTCGACTTATGGATCACTCTTGAAGCCACGACCTCAACTAAAGCTAAAAGACTGTTGCATGTGCTCACTCAGAAGAAACAAAAGAAAATCGATAGCCTAAAGCGAACGCAACATGGCTCATCAACGTTGCTAGAAGATAAGAAGAACATAGTTGTAAATATTTTGAAGGTCTCCCTGAACAAACCAGAACACCGCATCTTGGAAAAAGGACTGAGTTTTGTTTTAGTCCGAAGAAAAAACCCGTGAAAGAAATATTGTGCAACATAGAAACCGCCCTCTCATCCATGACAGAAGAAAACACCAAAGAAGTAAGACAGGAATTCACGTTGGTACTAAGGATAGACAAACCACCCAAAAATAATATGTCAAAGGATGAAAGGGACTCCCTCTGGGGATTAAAAAAGAACAATGATATCAAAATCCTCAAGGCGAACAAAGGCAACGCCACCTCATCTTGGACAAAACAGACTACCATAACAAGATGATCGAGCATCTTACTTGCGGGAGCTACAGAGTCATCAGTAAAGACCAAGGCAACAAGATAATGGTTGTAGTAACCAAATCCATCAAAATCTCATTCCTAGATGACTCAATAAAAAAAGAAGGTCACCCCAAAAAATGCCATAATTCCTCGAATATATGCTGCACCAAAAATCCACAAGCATGGCGTTCCCTTGAGACCCATCGTAAACACAATAGGTTCTCCAAATTATCTTTTGGCAAAATTCCTTGCTCAAAAACTTGCACCACTCTCTAGAAAAATCGACTCTTTTGTAAAATATTCAACCTCCTTGGACGAATGGATAAAAAACCAAAGGATTAAAGATGAGGAAATATTGATCAGCTTCGACAAAGTGTCCATGTACACTAAAGTTCTGGTAGACGACGCCATCGAAATAATAATAAACATCACCGACTTTGAGACTTCTAAAATCATCAAAATCTGCCTTAAGTCAACATATTTCAACTACCAAGGAAAGATATATGAGAAAATTTATGGTGTAGCCATGCGATCTCCTTTATCCCCAATAATTGTGAATATCTACATGGAGCACTTTGAGCTAAGATCCTTAAACTCTTACCCTCTTATCCCGAGTTCCTGCAAATGATACGTTGATGGCATTATTGCAAAATGGGAAGTTAGTGAAGACGATCTTCAAGGATTCTTGAATCACATCAATAACATCTCAGAACACATCAAGTTTACCATTGAAATGGAAGAAGACAACAAGATACCTTTCCTAGATGTACTACTAAGGAAGAAAGGCGATGGAATACTTGGATATCAGGTCTATAGAAAAAAGACACACACAAATAGATATGTCCATGCCGACTCACACCACCATCCAGCTCATAAACTAGGCATCATCCATACCCTTTCCACTAGGGCCTCAAGAATCTTGGACCATGAAAATGTGGATGAGGAGTTACAGCATCTAAAATTTGTCTTTAAAGAAAATGGCTACAAAGAGGGAGAAATCAACAAGGTCATCTGCAAAGCCGTGAAAGAAGAAACAACATCACCGTAGCCTTTGCCCCCACGAAAACCATAAGAAACCTACTAGATAAGGCAAAAGACCCTCTAGATCCAAGAAAACATAAAGGCATTTACAAAATCCTGTGCTCATGTGGCAAAGTTTATATTGGGGAAACAGGATGATCACTACAAAAGTGTCTAAAAGAGCACACAACTGACATATGTAGAGATCGATCCTACAAATATGCTCTCGTGGAACACTCACACAACACCTCACACTACATTTTCATTGATAAAATGAGGTTGTTGGAAAGAGAAGAACACTACACTAAGCGAAGAATAAGGGAGGTCGTGGAAATAGAAAAAAGAAACAACACCCTCAATAGGGACGATGGCCTAAAATTCAGCAGCTCTTGGAAACCGGCCATTGACAAGCTCAAAAGGTCACAAAATCAATAGTTATAATTCAAAATTTGGCCTTAAAAAAGATCTAAATCCATATATTTATAAGAGCACTTTAACCTCATGATTCTTCATCTCAAGCATGCATTGACGATCACCCTGAAGATGGACTCATCTATGTGAAGTCTGAAACGTTGGTTTATAAAAACCTACGCATGTTCCTCTCTTCACATAAATCCTCCTGCAACAATGTATTCATTAACCATATCCCTCCACAGAAGGGATACGATGGAAGACGCCATGCGCTTTGACAATATGAGAATAAGAAGAACAAAATTGATCATAGATCTGGATTTTCTCAAACATTGCCAAGATCACAACCTCACCCTGAAATTCGCCAAATGTAGTCATCCGCTACTCAGAAGAAATAGAAATGCATTCTCCAAACTAAGC
Source organism: Pseudotsuga menziesii (assembly GCA_001517045.1). Lineage (NCBI taxonomy): Eukaryota > Viridiplantae > Streptophyta > Pinopsida > Pinales > Pinaceae > Pseudotsuga > Pseudotsuga menziesii. The sequence continues at coordinate 38,663 of LPNX010237884.1, read as the reverse complement.
TCAACATTGATAATAAAAAAATGAGATCAGATGGACCCACAGTGAGCATCTGAACAAATTTTCAAACTACACCTAAAACTCTCTCACGTGATGTGAGATGACTTATGGATCACTCTTGAAGCCATGACCTCAACCAAAGCTGAAAAACTGTTGCATGTGCTCACTCAGAAGAAACAAAATAAAATCGATAGCCTAAAGCGAACGCAACATGGCTCATCAACGTTTCTAGAAGCTAAGAAGAACACAGTTGTAAATCTTTCAAAGTTCTCCCTAAATGAACCAGCACATCGCGTCTTGGAAAAATGACTGATTTCCGTTGTAGTCCCAAGAAAAATACCCATGGAAGAAATCATGTGCAACATAGAAACCGCCCTCTCATCCATGACAGAAGAAAACGCAAAAGCAGTAAGACAGGAATGCGCATTGGTACTAAGGACAGCCAAACCACCTAAAAACAATATGTCAAAGGATGAAAGGGAATCCCTATGGGAATTAAAAAAGAAAAACGATGTCAAAATCCTCAAGGCGAACAAAGGTAACGCCACCGTCATCTTGCACAAAACAGACTACCATAACAAGATGATCGAGCATCTGACTTGCAGGAGCTACAGAGTCATCAGTAAAGACCCAGGAAACAAGATAATGGTTGTAGTAACCAAAGCCATCAAAATCTCATCCCTAGATGACACAATAAAAAAGAAGGTCACCCAAAAAAATGCCATAATGCCTTGAATATATGGTGCACCGAAAATCCAAAAGCATGGCATTCCCTTGAGACCCATTGTCAACACAATAGGTTCTCCAACTTATCTTTTGGCAAAATTCCTCGCTCAAAAACTTGCACCACTCTCTGGAAAAACCAACTCTTTAAAAGATTCAACCTCCTTGGTCGAATGGATAAAAAACCAGAGGATTAAAGATGAGGAAAGATTGATCAGCTTCGACATAGTGTCCCTATACACTAAATTTCTAGTAGACAACGCCATCGAAATAATAAGAAACGTCACCGACTTTGAGACTTCTAAAGTCATCAAAATATACCTTAAGTCAACATATTTCAGCTACCAAAGCAAGATATATGATAAAATTCACGGTGTAGCCATGGGATCTCCTTTATCCCCCATAATTGTGAATATCTACATGGAGAACTTTGAGTTAAGTGCCTTAAACTCTCACCCTCTTATCCCAAGTGCCTGGAAATGATACATTGATGACATTCTTGCAAAATAGGAACATAGTGAAGACGATCTTCAAGGCTTCCTGAATCACATCAATAACATCTCAGAACACATCAAGTTTACCATTGAAATGGAAGAAGACAACAAGCTACCTTTCCTGGATGTACTACTAAGAAATAAAGGCAATGGAATGCTTGGATATCAGGTCTATAGAAGAAAGACACACATAGACATATATATCCATGCCGACTCACACCACCATCCAACTCAGAAACTAGGCATCATCCATACCCTTGCCACTAGGGCCTCAAGAATCTCAGACCATGAAAACCTAGATGAGGAGCTGCAACATCTTAAATTTGTCTTTAAAGAAAATGGCTACAAAGAGGCATAAATCAACAAGGTCATCTGCAAAGCCGTGAAAGAAGAAACAACATCATTGTAGCCTTCGCCCCCACAAACACCATAAGAAACCTACTAGATAAGGAAAAATACCCTCTAGATCCAAGACAACAAAAATGCGTTTATGAAATCCTGTGCTCATGTTGCAAATTTTATATTGGGGAAACGAGACAATCACTACAAAAGCGTCTAAAAGAGCACACAACTGACATATGTAGACATCGATCCTACAAATACGCTCTCATGGAACACTCACACAACACCTCACACCACATTTGCATTGATAAAACAAGGTTGTTGGCAAGAGAAGATCACTACACTAAGCGAAGAATAAGGGAGGCCGTGGAAATAGAAAAAAGAAACAACACCCTCAATAGGGACGACGACCTAAAACTCAACAGCTCTTGGAAGCCAGTCATTGACAAGCTCAAAAAGTCATAAAATCAACAGTTATAGTTCAAAAGTTGGCCTTAAAAAAGATCTAAATGCCTATATTTATGAGAGCACTTTGACCTCGCTATTCTTCATCTCAAGCATGCATTAACGATCACCCTGAAGATGGACTCATCTATGTGAAGTCTGAAACGTTGGTTTAAAAAACCCTAAGCAGGTTCCTCCCTTCACATATATGTACCTTATCCATTTTGAGTGTTGTATGTACAGACTCAATCCTTGTAGACCGGATGAAGCACTTGTTCTACCCTCTGATATCGCTATTGTTCTCCACAGTACTGTTATCTAAAATATTACTCATTATGCAGCAACAATGTAATCAAAATATGGTGACTAGTCTTCCTCTCATTTCTTGCAGAGATGGTGTCTGTCTCGGGCTTGCTCTTGAAAACAAACATCGAGACAATTTTGACAAGATGCCTCTTGGCACACGTCTGCACCCTTGCAACTTGTTCATAGATATTTGTGTGGTTTACTTCTTTCAATGGGTTCAAGTACTTCTTAACTTTCGTTAATGACTTCTCAAGACACACTTAGTTTATTTCAAATATTAAGAGTGAAGTTTTTTACATGTTTTTAGCCTACAAGGCCCTTCTAAAAAAACAATTTGGACATCAACTCCAAATGTTAAGAACATATAATTGATGTGACTAAGTTAACAAAAAATTTACAACTTATTGCACTACATAGGGTATTCAAATGCAACATATTGTTCCATACACACCACACAAAAAAATGTTTTTTGTTGAAAGAAAGAGTCACACATTAAATAAAATGACAAATTGTATAATACAGTCTAAGGGATTAAGTCATCATTTTTGGGTAGAAGGAAGTGAGTGTGATAATTACATAGTTAATCACACTCCCACAAAGTATTTAAAGATATAACATTACAAGAAGCATGGAGTAAAATTAAGCCAGATGTAAGCCATTTTCACATATTTGGTAGTGAAAGGTGCTCCCACCTACCTAATGAGAAAAATTTACAACCTAAGAGTGAGAAGTGAAATTTTGTTAATATTATGAAGACATATTTATTCAACATCTTTCTAGTGAAGTTATTATTAGAAGAGATGTTAAAATTGATGAAAATATATCATCCTACAAGCCTAATTCAAGTTGGATCCATTGAACATGAAACACCCTTTTTAAGTTATCTTCAGCAGAAACACCCTTTCTAGGATCAAATTTTGCTAATACTCTTTCTGGGTGCTTAGGTAAATCATGCAATGGAGCAGCCAGGTTGAGTGGTGTTCTTGCTCTCCATACGGGTTGAATAACATTTCTAGCCATAATTCGAGGTGGAGACTGTGGTGGAGATTGACTGAATACTGAAGCTACAGGGGATTCTGGACCCAATTGATCAAGAGGTTGAACAAATTCTTGGATGGATAGATCTACCAGTTCTTCCAAATTTTCCACAAGAATTGAATCCTTAGTGTATGAGGCTATTTTCCTGGAAGCTTTCCCTCTAGGTAACGCGGGAATAACTTTTAACCCCCCAAGTTTCTTAACGTAGGATCTTGTATGTCTCCTAAACAGATCTACTTCCTCAAATTGGACAACATACAAACGTTATGATTCTTCTTCCCCGTAACCTATCTTTTCTTGTTCTTTGAATTCGGGAATAAAATCTTCAGGGAAAGTGTTTTCAAATGTTGTTCTACTGTAATCTTCTCTGAAAAACGGATTTCCTCTACCAACCATGCACTAGCGACCCTCCTTCAAGCACCAAATATGTTGATGCCTAGAAAATCCCAGGCACAGACAGTAGGGATTATCCCCAGTAAGCAATCCCAATTAGATCATCCATTGTTTGGTGTGGAGAACCCATCCGGTTTACGGTTTGGCTACCGTAGATTAAGTTGTTTAAATATTTTACAGGTTGCGACCCAGTCCACCATTTATGTAATTTTTTGTTTAAATGAATGAAATGTGGATGCCTAAGCTAAATGCAGGTGACTGATGAACAAGAGCCTCAATCACTTCTTTAAACCTAAATCTAAAACTAATCTATTCTATCTCTATAGGGAGCAAATTTAGAGTTCAGAATAATCCACTAAAAATGTTCATTTAAGTCTAACAGATAGTTGTTCCAACATATTAATTACATTCACAGCAAAAAGAATACCAAAGATAGCTCTGATATAATTAAACCATTTATTACACTTTCATTACATAGACATTTATAAAAACAGTAGTACAATCATAACCATAGAATTAGTTCCATGAAGTTAGAACAATCTCACTGTATGATGTACATAAGCAAGAATAAATAGTTCTAAAGGATGCATTCCACACATTCTGAGTAAATCTCTGTGCAAGCCTTTGTTCCAGCAAATCGATCCTTCTTATTAGCAAAGAGTTAGCTCTTTTACAAAGTAGTCCAACACTCTTTTCACTAGCCAAAAAGTCCTTTCTATGGTGCTCCGCACCCCTATTTATTATCTGGATCCATCACACTGTGACCTTTCTATCTCCCCTAACCCTAGAGATTCCCAAGCTTCTTATTCGCTTAACCTAGGAGAAATCCAACGGTTTCATAAAACAAAATAAATTTATGTGGGCCTTGCCCTACTGGAAATACACGCAGCCTATGCGTTAGCTTCTCAAGTGATTGCATTGTATTCAGTTGGCTCAAGCACCAATCACGTTGTCGTGCCTCCACGTGTGATGTCTCTTAGTGATTAATCATCTGCTTCTTTGTCTGTTTCACACTTCCCGCATTCGAACTTGATGAGAAATCATACCTGCGATACATAAAGAACACATAATGAGAGATGTATTTGATCTGGAAACAAAAATAATTTGTCGATTGTAAGTTTAATGATAAGCAATTTGACTAAATTTAAGCTTTGAGAGAAATATTTCTCAATTTCCCCAATGGTTCACAGTCAAAAACAAAACAGAGATTGAATGGCTCAGATCAACTCAAAAGCTGGATTGGGTTTGATTTTATCCATTACATCATGCGGCCCCAACATCTCCTTTCCGTGAAACAACGGAAAGCAAAAATCAGAAAGCAGGATGTCAACTTTCTTTGAGATTAACTTCTATCTTTATGTTACCTCTTCCGCCCTTCCGATTCTGCCTTTTGTTGCGGGATCTTTCTGGACTACTGATCTATGAGGAAGCTCTCTGAACCTTTAATCTTACAGCTGTTAGAAAGTGGAACTCTAACTTTTCACAACTAGATTTCTATATTTCCGCTTGCCGCTTTACGCTTCTTTTCTGATCCATTGATCTTCACAGAATCCTTCTGGACCATTGATCTGAAATCAAAGCGGATCACGGACTTCGAAAAACGGAAAGCAGGATTTCAAATTTTTCGAAATTAAACTTTGATCTTTCTGCTTCCACTGTTCTTGACTGTTGATCTTTGCAGGAGCCTTCCGGAAAGCAGGATGTCAACATTCTTTGAAATTAAACTTAATCTTCCCGCTTTTGCGGATTGTGGAAAGCGAAAATCGGAAATCGGGTTCACTAACTTTTAGAAGTTAAACTTAATCTTTCCGCTTTCTGCTTTTCTACTTCCGTGGATTGTGGAAAGCAGAAATCAAAAAGCTGAGTTCTCCAACTTTCAGAAGTTAAACATAATCTTTCCACTTTCCTCTTTTCTACTTCCGTGGATTGCGGAAAGCGGAAATCGAAAAGCAGGTTCGCCAACTTCCATGACAAAAAACAAAACGAAACTCAGACTGCGGACTTCAAAAAGTGAGATTTCAACTTTCTCGAGGTTAAATTTGATCGTTCTGCTTCCGCATTTTGCTTTCCTCCCTTTTCCTGGACCGTTGATTTGAAATTGAAAGCAGATTTTTTCATATAAGGCATGTTTCCAAGGTCGTGCCTAAGGATTTTTTACCAAATTGCACTTCAGGCTTAGGAAAATTCTTCTACTCAAGCTTCTAAGAAAGACTAGGTATGCAGGGATGGCTTATTTGAGTTGGGAAACCAGTGTAAGTGTGCTTTTAAAATTAAAAAAAATGGAAGGAGGGGCCCTAAAATGTAAAAAAAGTTGGGGAAGCAGTTGCAGCAGCAACAGGATTTAGTTAAGATCAACTTGGTATATGTGTATTTAAGTAAAGTGTATTTATTTAGTATGTGTTAGTATGTAATTATAATTGTGTAATATGATGGTCACAATATGTTCTAGACATAATCTCTTCCAACAGTTCATATTTTCCTTGATACTAACAACTATATTGATACATGTATTAACACTTGATTGGTCTATAATCTTTATTTAAATAGCATGGAGGGTCATTTGTTGATGATATATTGTGATAAACTCATAGGTAAAATATTTATTTTTTGCATTAATATATTGCCTCAAGTGATTGTGTTGGTTTGGGCCATGGAATGTTTCTCTTTCTAATACCTTTAACCACATAACACATTTGTGTGTTGGTCTTGGATTTGTTTGTGTGAGTGATTGTTTGAAGTGTTCAACTTATGTGGAAATGCCTATTTTGTCAAAAAGGTAGCACAAGATGGGCCAACTCCATTAAGATTACAAAATATCTAGTTGTGGTTATCAAACTAGAACTTTCAAAATCCTATGATCGTGTAAGCTAGCAGCTTTACCTAAGAATGATGATGCTTCATCTAGGATTTTGTGTACACTTTGTAAATTGGGTTATGAGTAGTGTTACTTTGGTATCATTTGCCCTTTTCATCAATGGATCTACTTTGACATTCTTTAGACCTAGTTTATAGCTCATGCATGGATGCCATTTGTTTACTCTATTATTCCTATTGGTGGTGAAAGGTTAAGTCGAGTAGTGATGGATGCAAAAAGATGAGGCCAATTTAAAGGTGTCAAGGTAGGAGGAAACGTATACTTGTCTCACTCCTTATTTGTGGATGACATTTTACTTTTTTGTGATGGATCTAGGAGGGATGCATTGAAGCTTAAGTAAATACTTGATCTTTATTATAAGGATATATGTATATTTGTAAATGTACGTTAGTCTTTTATGTCTTGCTTTGTCTAGAAGTTGAGGCATCTCAATTTTACTCTCAAAATTTTCCTTATCAGCAGATTGATTTTGAGATCATAGCTAGGAACTTGGGATTCATGCTAAAGGAAAACTACTATGGAAATAAATATTAGTAATGGTTCATAGAAAAAGTGGAAAACTGGCCTTTTATATGGTGTAGTTGTTGAATTTCTTGGGGTGGTAGGTTAGTCCTATTAAAATTAGTTATTGAGGAAATTCATGTGTACTATATGTCACATGTCTTTATGCCAAAGGGTGTTCTAGATAGAATTAGACATATGAGCTCCAGGTTCATATGGAATGGAAAAATGGAAGAAAAAGGGATTGCATGGGTTAATTGGAAATGAATAACCCTATTAAAGGATCAAAGGGGTTGGGTATAAAAAATATACACCTTTTCAACAAAGCACTAGCAGTAAAGTGTGTGTGGAGGTTAAAATATGGTCAAGGACTTTGGGCTAAGGCCATCCAACAAAAATATATTATTTCTAAGTTCCTAGAATAGTGGATTCCAAATACCATTAAGAAGTGGGAAAATGCATCAATTATCTAGAAGGAAATGGTAATTCACTTCCATCTTGTAGGGTAAATTTTGGTATGGAAAGTTGGGAGGGGGGTAATGGTTAGAATTAGTTTGGACCCATGGGTAGGCTATGTGGAAATTTTTATATTATACGGTTCTTTATTGAATATCTTACAAATAAATGGCTACTTCTTCTTTAGTAAAGTAGCTCATATGAAATTACTACCATCTAGAAGCAAAGAATAGAAGGAGGTTTCGATATTGGGTTTGTTGGATGAAGAATATTTCTAAATGGGGTAGATATATCCAACCTTTAATTATGGACCATGTGAGGATGAATATGAATATGTTGAGGTGATCTAAGGAAGGAATAAAGAAAATGGATACCACATCCCTAAGGAAGATTATCAAAATTTATGCACTGCAATGGAGGAGGATCAAGTGATATGGTGGTGGAAGGAAATATGTAAATATGTCCCATAAAGTCTTATATTTTGATATGGTTGTCTCTTCGAGAAAAAGTGTTAACATGAAACCACTTGTAGAAGAGAGGAACAATCAACCCCAATAGATGTTTTTATGCAAGGTAATGTTGGAAACTATTGACAATATTATTATGGATTGCTCATTTACTAAATGTGTATGGTTGTAAGTACCTAAGTTTATAGGAATTAGAGATATTTTGAGAGGAGAATCAATCGAGACATGTGTAAAAAAATGTTGTGTGGATAAATCAACAAAACATTTAAAAGCTTTTCCTTTACTAGTTTCTTAGGGTATCTAGTTGGCTAAAAATGCATTACTATTTGAAGAAAAAATTGTCATTCAATTTTGATGTGTTGCTTAGTGTTTGTCTATACTTGAAGGAATTCCCCAGCCCAATCCATATAAACCAATCATATATACTAGGGAGAAAATAGAAGCAAGGCTTGGGCATATTTCAATGGTGCAAGCCATTGGAACCCACTAGTAGGGGGGCCTAGAGGATTACTCTTTCTTTGTGATGGGCGTGTGCTTCAGTTTAAATCTATTGGGTAGAGGCACTAATAATGTAGCATATTTCATGGCATAAAAAATAGTAATTATGCTAGTTTATGAAAAAAGGATGAATATTTTGGAAACTCCCTTAATGTTATCGACTAGATAAATGGGTTTTTTGAGCTAAACAATTATACTTTAAGACCTATTTGTGATGTTATTGAGATTATGTGACCCACCTTTGATGAGGTTTATTTTATGCATATATAGAGGGAGAGGAACATGGAAGTAGATGCTTTATCCAATGATGGCCTTTTGATGGGGGTATGGCATATCCATAAGTATGAAGATGGGGTTGTTTCTAAGTTTTTTTATGACCCATTTTATTAGAATTTTTTATATCAAGATTCCACACTTTATATTTTTCTTTCTTCTTCCCTCGGGTAAAGTGATGGACCTTTATGATTGGTTGATATGTAATATGAATAGTATCTTGATAATTTTTTTCAAGACACATGATGTGGACCTATTATGAACTATGATTGTGATATTTTGAAGAGAGCTTGCATGGACACTACAATCATCCATGTATATTGCTTTTAATAAAATGGTGGACCTTTATGATTTTTTTATATGTAATATGAATAATAGCTCATGATTATTTTAAAGAAACACAATGGTGGACCTTTACTATAAAAATTGATAAACCTTTATGATTTCTTGATATGTGACATGAATAGTAGTTTGAGAAATTTTCCATGATGGTGGAATTGTTATGATCTATTTTTGTGATACACATGAGGTTTTTGAAGAGAGACTGGATGGGAATTGTAATTATTCATGTATATTCATTAAAAAAATGGAAAGATAAATAAAATTACCAGTGTGATGCTTGCTTTGAGGATCTGGATGCAATATTGGATAGGTATAAAATTTTAAGGTAAGAACACATTGTAATGGCTTCAATTATTTATTTTATTAACCAAATTTGAATGCAAGAAAATAAATATGGTTAGTATTCCTTGGTGAGTTTGATTTTGATCTCAAACACTTAGAAGGAAAAAAATTATATTGCATATGCACTTAGCAGAGAGATGTGTGCAATGCAAACATTAGAAATCAATGTATTCAGATCTAATATAAGAAATATAATTTTCAAATTCCGTACATCATATGAGTATTACCTTCAAGAAAAGATTATATATATGTGTGTGGGGGGGGGGGGGGGGGGGATGTAATATTGAAAATGATGGTATTCTCCTTTACAAGGATTGAATAGATGTTCCTAAGTCTCTAGAATTGAAGAAGACCATTGTGCATGAGATGCATAATGTACCATACTTTGGTAATATGGTCTACTATAAACAATTAAAGCAAGTGAAAGTGATATTGTTGGCTTGGAACAAAGAAAGATGTTGTCGAATACATTTCCAGGTGCCTGAAATGTCAACAGTTTTAGGTTGAACATCAACATTCAATGGGGTTGTTGTAGTATATACTTCTTTCGAAACAAAAATGGGAAGTGGTAACTATGGACTATCAATGGTTTGCAAAGCACCATAAGGTAACATGATTCTGCATACACTAACCAAAATTGTTCGTTCATTCTAGTCATATCCACACATAAAGTAACTTACATAACGTATACATTTATAAAATAGGTAGTTATATCACATGGGATTCCCAAGGAAAACATTTTTAATAGGGACACAAATTTCACCTCAAAATTTTTAAAGAATCTATTCAAGGAACTAGGCATGCAATTAAATTTTAGCACAATATATCATCCATAGTCTTACAGGTAGAATGAAAGAAACCTGTTAATTGAGAACATGATGTACATGTATGTGATGGACAAACGATCCAAGTGTGAATAATATAATTGACTAGTGGATTTTTCATACAATAATGAGCATTGTATCCTTAGGAATGAACCCTTGAAGCTTTGTCTGGTAGAAAGTGCAACACTCCAGTAAGTTGGATAATCCTGTAAACACAATTATACTTGGGCTAGAATTGCTCAAGGAAATGGAAGAATGGGTCGCTAAAAATCAAGTAAAATTTGAAGAATATCCATGATAAGCAGAAAAGTTGTCTAACTAATAGCAAAATTCATAGATAATTCAAGGTTTGAGACAATGATTTCCTTAGGGTAAAACCAAAGAAGAATTCATTGAAAAATGGAAGTTGTGTTAATCTAGTGCCTAGATATTGCAGGTCATTTAAAATATTAGACATGATAAGGCTAGTTATACACTTCCATTTCTTGGGTTTGTAACACCCCGGTTTTGACCCCGTTGCATTAATGTATATGATGTAAATATTATATGGAATTATGACAAGTAGCTAAAGGCCAAGGTCTTATCATTGATTAATTTTTGGTATATAGGCGATCATGGTTGATGCATATGGTTTCTATGCTAAGTCAATCATGTTTGTAAACGTCATGTAAATATGCAAATTAATGAAAAACCCACAGCCAGCTATGTCAATGCAACAAAAAATGAGATGGAAGCATGATTTTCCTAAGGATAAGGGAGGGGGGAATCTTAACCTTGAACCAGTTTGGGAAAAGCCATGTGTCATGGGGAAATCCCATTAAAACTATCAACTACCCTTTTTCTTGTCTTTCCTCCCAACCATTTATTCTGCCAGAAGGTGGTTGAGGCAGTTATTGCATGGAAGGGGAAGAGTATGGGAAAATTTGAATTAGGCAAAGCACCCAGTTTTGAATGTCGTGTTTTGACTTCATGGGCAAGAAAAACACCCAGAACCATATGCCAGTTTGGCTCACGTATTACGTCTTCATTTGGATTCACGTTTTGGGAGCTACAAGATGTCTTGATCATCCACCATTCTCTCCATTTCGCATGGAAGCTCTTTGGTAGTTGAGCTCTTCCTGTGTGTATCCTTCGCATTCTGCAAGTGTTTTCCCTTGGAGAGACTGTGATTACTGTGTTGCAGCGTTATCTTGAACTACAGAGTGTATGAGACCATGTTACTCGTGTTCTAGAGTAAATCCTCTGTTGTGGAGTCTCCTTGTGGTTGTTGTGTTGTGCACCCTGGTTCGAATCTGAACTAGTTACGATACTTGGGAATGGGAAAGACGTAGAAGGTGCTTGATAAACCTAGTGTGGAACCTCACAATAAGATAAGAGTGGCTGCTGAACCTATCGTATGCACATCCTGAAGAGCACTGGAAGGGAAGGTGTAGCCTGAGGGGCTGTGGAGAAGAGAAGGGGACACTTCCTTATGTTGGGTGTGTAGGAAGTGGGGAAGCCAGGCTAGATATGTCCTGTGAAGGTGTTCTTAGCTTTGTAGATGAGCTCACTAGCTTAGCAGTTATTCCTGCCCATTGCTTTAAAATCCTGATAAACCCAACTAGAAAGATGGCTTGGCTGGTAACCTGATAAACCCATCTATTAGTGTGGTTGTGTCTTGTTGCATTTGTCCTTATGAGTAATCTTTGGCTGGACAGTGTGATAAACCCAACTGTGAATGTTGGCTTAGCTAGGCAGCTTGATAAACACAGCAGTGAGATGGCTTGACTGTGTACATTTTGATAAACCCATATGTTGGCTTGATTGGTCCTTAAGGTGAATGTTGGCTTGACTGTGAACAGTCTGTGAAGCCCAACTGTGAGATGGCTTGGCTAAGTGGCCTGTGAAACCCATATGTTGATTTGTTTTCCCTTGCAACCTGATAAACCCAATTGTGTTGGCTTGGCTGAGTTTTGTTGCGCCCTTGGCTATTTATGAATCTGCTAGTGTCCCCTTATTCCTTGAGGAAATCATGCCCAGCTCGGGGGTGGCAGTGTTGCTGAGATATTGATGAGTGCACTGGCCTATGGTTGGGTGGAACATTGCAGCAACATAGCATGTTGTAGGAGAAGTTCTTCTCAAGATAAGTGTTCTTGTCCATGTTAATCTCTGCAATTGTATTTCTTACATTGTAATTGCTTGATGGAATATGATGAACATGTTGGATGTGTTGAATTGATGAAATGTTCCTTTGAATAACGAAAATTATAGGCATCTATGTATGTTTCCTTCAATGCATTGTTAAACTAAGTTGCAGGGTTAGAATGTCGGATTGATGTTGGCTAGGATGGCCAAGTCTATTCAAAGACTTTGATTAGCAGGTCGAATTTTCAAGAAGAAACCTTCTTCCGCAATGGTTTATTCCGCAGGAGGGATGCGGGATGCGGAAGACATCCTTTGGCAGATTTGGACCTCCGCAATTCCTTCTGCAATTCCCTTTTCGCAACTTGTGGGATGCGGGATGCAGATATATCTTTTTGTGAATTACAACTTTCCGCAGTTTTCGTTCTGCAACGCACCTTTCCGCAACTTGCGGGATGAGGGATGCGGCTTCGCATATTTCAATTTCTGCAATGGACATTTCCACATGCGGGATGTGGGAATGCGGGATCGTGGTATCGTGATTTCCACAATTCCCAATCCTGCAACTCAACTTTTATGTGTCGTCGATTTTTGTGGGATGATTCTTAGCCGTTGATTTGATTCCAGATGTGGGACCGTTTGTGATCATTGATTTCCATCGCTATTTCTCTCTGTCGTCTGATCTCCTCTGAGATCTTTCCTTATAGATCATCGAACTGATCAATGGAAGACGGGAGGGAGCGTGACAGTGTTGGAAATGTCGAGAAGTGGTTTCTAGCCATGCCCTGTGTTTTGATGAACAATAAAGGTTCTTGATGAAATTTTTAATTCCGCATAATAATGGGGTATGGGTATGTTATAGAGTGGTATCAGAGTTGCGGGTTGCAACATTGGTCCTGGATGGGCCAAAATCAGTTGTTAAAAGGGTAAGAGCATCCTCTGGTACCAACATTGTAGTACGCTACAGAGTGGTATCTACATAATGGTGCCAGCACTACAATGTGGTATCAGCACTACGGGTTGCAGCATCATGCTTAAAAGGACCGGGTTGAACAGTTAACAGAGCTATTGGTTACAGCATTGGGCCTTTTATAGGCTAGGTGACAGTAAGTAAATGGTTTTAATTTTGAATTACTATGTATCTAACAAATGGTGTTTGATAACACATTTTGCAGAGTCATAGTGCATTTTGGAAGAGTGGGTTGCTGGCTCAGCCATGAGAACCTACGGCATGAATGATGCATAAGATCCCTATGAGCACGAGGAGGATGCTATGGGGGAAAATGTGCGAGTTGGAAATGCTGAGACAAAGTCTAATGGGAGGAGGTTTCAAGATACTCCCCCAGATTTTGTAGCCACCATGAGAAGCCTCGGGGTGGAGATGCAAAGCTACAGGGTAGATAATGAAAGGTTGGTTAAGGCTTAGGAGGAGCAGAATCAGCTGAATGTAGCCATGTTGCAAAGTCTGGTAGATATTCAGAGGCGCGTGAACTCTAGAGACCAAAAATTAAGGCCAAAAGGCAGTAAGAGCACTGCTAGAAGGAGAAAGAGATCTCCTAGTGAGTCATCTGACTCTGAAGGATCCACTAGCAATTCAAGTTCCACTTCTCATAGGAATGAGAGGAAGAGGCATGATAAGAATCATTCATGTTATGAGTTTAAGAAGGTGAGGCCTCCTATCTTCAATGTCGAGATAAAGAATGGTCAAGAAGTTGAAGCTTGGCTTCTTGGGATGAGGAAATATTTCCAAGTTCATGATTATTCAGGAAATATGAAGGTTAGAGTAGCCATCTTCAATTTGACTGGAAGAGCATCCATATGGTGGGAGAACTTCAGGCAAGTGAATAAGATTAATGAAAGGAAAATTCTGTGGAAACAGTTCCAGAAGTATTTCAAGCAGAAATACCTCTCTAACAAGTACTATGATGACAAGATCAAAGAATTTCATGAGCTGAGATTGGGACAGCAGACCATAGAAGAGTATGTAAACAAGTTCTTGGAGTTGTTGAGATATGTCAGCTACATCAAGGATGAGAAAGTGAAAATCCAGCGTTTCTTGAGTGGATTGCCTCAGTCTTACAAAGACAGAATTGAGTTTTATGAACCTAGCACTCTATAAGAAGCAATAAGGAAAACTAAGTATTGCTATGAACAAAGCAAAGGAAAACCTGACTATCATAAGACATGTAAGGACAGAAAGAATGAGAAGTATGACCAAAGGAAGAAAGGTTTTAAACCTTCTAACTTCAGGAATCAGCAGAAGCAACCATCCCAAGCTGAGAAGCAGCCAGCTAGAGTGGTGGGAGAAAAGCCAAGAGACCCACAATAGATTAGAGAACCACTCCAATGTTGGAGATGTGGAGGACCCCACATGCATAGGAATTGTTCACTCGAGAATGAGAGTGTAAGGCCAGGTTACAACCTTCAAGAGGTATAAATAGTGGGTCAAGTAGCGAGGGCTGTCCCTAGGATATATGCATCACTGGAGGACCGCTAGGTAGACCACCAGTTGACTGTAGTCAAAGTTGCAGGTAATATTGTTGAGCAATATGTTTCTAGTTTGATTGACCCTGGATCTACCCACAGTTACATTGCTCCTAGAGTAGTGGAGATTTGTGCTTTCAAGAAAATAAGGCAAAGAAAATCATGGTTAGTTCAGCTAGCCACTGGAACTAAGAGAAAGGTTAGTGAAGTGGTAGAGAAATGTCCATTGGTGATGCAAGGATGGGTTACATGTGTAGATTTGAATGTTCTACCCCTTGGTTCCTATGATGTTCTCATTGGAATGGATTGGTTAGAAGCTCACAGGGTAAAGCTTGACTATTACCATAATACTTTTGAATGCATGGATGAAGAAGGGAACCCGTGAGTTGTAAGAGGCATTCCAAAGGTAATTTTAGTGAGGCAGATTTTAGCAATGCAATTGAAGAAAATTTGTAGGAAGGGCTGCCAGTTGTATGCAGCTCATATTGTGGAGGCAATGAAGAATGGAACTCCTAGGTTGGAGGACTTCCAGGTGTTGCAGGAATTCAAGGATGAGATTCCATAGCTTCCTCCAAAGAGGGACATTGATTTCACGATTGAACTTGTGCCAGGAGCAACACCATTGTCCAAGACACCTACAGAATGAGTAAGCCAAAAATGTTAGAGCTAAAGATGCAGCTGCAAGAGTTGTTGGAGAAAAATTATATTAGGCTGAGTGTGTCCCCTTGGGGAGCACCAGTCCTATTTGTAAGGAACAAAGATAGTACAATAAAATTGTGTATTGATTATAGACAGCTGAACAAGGTTGCAGTGAAGAATAAATATCCTTTGCCTAGAATTGATGACCTCTTTAATCAAATGAGAGGAGCAAGGGTGTTCTCCAAGATTGAACTGAGGTTGGGTTATCATTAGGTGAGAATCAAGGATGAAGACAGCCTTTAGGACAATGTATGGGCATTATGAGTTTTTAGTGGTACCATTTGGTCTCACAAACACGCCAGTTACATTTATGTGCCTTATGAATAGTGTCTTCAGCAGGTACTTGGACAAGTTTGTTCTTGTTTTCTTTGATGGAATTCTTGTTTATTTTAAGAATGAGGAAGAGCATGAAGAAAATTTGAGATTGGCATTACAATTGCTCAGGGAGCATCAGTTGTATGCAAAGTTGAGCAAGTGTGACTTCTATAAATATAGAATTCAGTACTTGGGTAACATTATCTCAGAAGAGGGTATATTTGTGGACGCTGACAAGATTGAAGCCATAATGAATTGGCTTACCCCAATAAATGTGACAGATGTAAGATCTTTTATGGGGCTTGCATGATACTACAGGAGATTCATTGAAGGATTCTCCAAGGTTGCACATCCAGTCACTTCTTTGCAAAAGAAGGGAATAAAGTTTGAATGGACAGTGAGGTGTGAAGAAAGCTTCTAGCTGTTGAAGAATCTTCTCACAAGTGTACCAATATTGAAGGTTGCAGACCCAGAGAAGGATTTTATGGTGTGTACTCATGCATGCGATCAAGGGCTTGGAGGAGTCCTTATGCAATACAACCACGTGATATGTTATGAGTCTAGAAAGTTGAAGGAACGTGAGAAGAACTATGCTACTCATGATCTGGAACTTGCAGCCATAGTACATGCTCTCAAGATGTGGATGCATTGCTTGATGGGCAGAAGATTTGAGCTAAGAACATACCATTGTGGTCTGAAGTATTTGTTTCATCAGCCTATTCTGAATGTTGGGAAATCTATATGGTTGGAGTTTTTATGTGAGTTTGATTTTGAGATCAAGCACATAAAGGGGAAAGAGAACAAGGTAGTTGATGCGCTCAGCAGGAAGATGCATGTGGCATCTGTTAGTGTTTTCCAATCGAAGTTGAGGCAGAAGATTGTTAATCATGTTGCTGAAGATGAATTGTATGTGCAGGTCAAGGAAAAATTGCAACATCAAAGCCTTGAAAAGAAGTATGAGGGATATAAATTGGAAGAAAATGGATTTGAGGAGAGTTGTTATGGACGAGATCCATCAAGCTCCATATTCTGGTCACCCGGGATATCAGAAGACAATTGCTACAGCTAGAAAGTGGTAGTTTGGGCTAGGAATGAAAAAGGACACGGCTAGATATATTTCCAGGTACATGAAATGTCAACAAGTGAAGGTTGAGCATCAACACCCAGCAAGTTTGTTGCAGCCTTTGCCAGTTCCAAAATGGAAATGGGAAGTTATTTCCATGGATTTCATTACAGGATTTCCAATGACTTGGAGGAAACATGATTCCATCATGGTTGTGGTGGATAAGTTTGCAAAGGCAGTCCATTTTATACTAGTTAAGTCTATGCATAAGACTAATGACATTGCAAAGATCTTCATGAAGGATATTTTCAAATTGCATGGATTGACTAAGGCAATAGTATCTGACAGAGATGTCAAGTTCACTTTCAATTTTTGGAAGGGATTGTTTGTAGACTTGGGTACAAAGCTAAACTTCAGCACCGCGTACCATCCTCAGACTGATGGACAGACAAAGAGAGTTAACCAAGTGCTTAAAGACATGCTTCGCATGTATGTGATGGACAAACCAACCAAGTGGGAAGATTATTTACACTTGGTAGAGTTTGCTTATAACAATGGAAAACAAGCATCCTTAGGGATGAGTCCATACGAAGCTTTGTATGGAAGGAGGTGCAGGACACCCGTGACTTGGGATAATCCAGTGAATAGAGTTTTGATTGTTCCAGGATTGCTTAAGGAGATGGAGTAGGAGGTTGTAAAGGTCAAGCAGAATCTGAAAGCATCCCAAGATAGACAAAAAAGCTATGTTGATAAGCATAGGGTGAACAGAGAGTTCAATGTTGGGGATCATGTTTACCTCAGAGTGAGGGCAAAGAAAATTTCCTTGAAACTTGGAAGTCGTGCCAAGTTCTCACCCAGATATTGTGGGCCATTTGAATTGCTTGAAAGAATAGGGCCAGTTGCATATAGACTTGCATTGCCAGCTAGCACTAGGGCTCACAATGTTTTTCATGTTCCTTTGCTTAGGAAATGTATACATGACCCTAACCATGTGATAAATTGGGATGTGATTCAGGTGGAACTCGAGGGAGAGTTCCAAATAGAGCTAATGCGCATCCTCAACAAGAAGGTCACTATGCTCTAGAACCGAGCCATAGGACAGGTAAAGGTGCAGTGGGAGCACTACGGTCCTGAAGAGGCTACATGGGAGATGGAGGATGCCATTCGGTTGGCACATCCATTTTTGTTCGAATCTGCGGAGCACTGAGGGCAGAACCAATGTAGCATTCTTGTTCAATTTTGTAAATCACTGAAGACAACACTATTGAAGGGGGAGGGGAATGTAACACCCTGGTTTTGACCCTGTTGCATTAATGTATATGATGTAAATATTATATGGAATTATGACAAGGAGCTCAAGGCCAAGGCCTTGTCATTGATTAATGTTTGGTATATAGGCGATCATGGTTGGTGCCTATGGTTTCTGTGCTAAGTCAAGCACGTTTGTAAACATCATGTAAATATGCAAATTAATGAAAAACCCACAGCCAGCTATGTCAATGGAATGAAAAATGAGATGGGGGCATGATTTTCCTAAGGATAAGGGGGAGGGAATGTTAACCTTGAACCAGTTTGGGAAAATCCATGTGTCATGGAGAAATCCTATTAAAAATGTCAACTACCATTTTTCTTGTCTTTCTTCCCAACCATTTATTCTGCCAGAAGGTGGTTGAGGTAGTTATTGCATGGAAGGGGAAGAGTATGGGAAAATTCAAAATGGGTAGAGCACCCAGTTTTGAATGTCGTGTTTTGACTTCATGGGAAAGAAAAACACCCAAAATCGTATGCCAGTTTGGCTAATGCATTACGTCTTCATTTGGAATTATGTTTTGGGAGTTGCAGGACGTCTTTCTCATCCATCATTCTCTCCATTTCGCGTGGAAGCTCTTCAGTAGCTGAGCTCTTCCTATGTGTATCCTTCATGTTCTGCAAGTGTTTTCCCTTGGCGAGACTGTGATTGTTGTGTTGTAGTGTTATATTGAACTACACAGTGTATGAGACCTTGTTACTTGTGTTCTAGAGTAAAGCCTGTGTTGTGGAGTCTCCCTGTGGTTGTTGTGTTTTGCACCCTGGTTCAGGTCTGAACTATGTACGAGACTTGGGAATGGGAGAGACATAGAATGTGCTTGATAAACCTAGTGTGGAACCTCATAATAAGATAAGAGTGTCTGGTGAACCTACTATGCACATCTTCAAGAGCACTGGAAGGGAAGGTGTAGCATGAGGGATTGTGGAGCAGAGAAGGGGACACTTCCTTGTGTTTGGTGTGTAGGCAGTGGGGAATTTAGGCCAGATAGGTCTTGTGAAGGTGTTCTTAGCTCTGTATATGAGCTCACTAGCTTAGCAGTTCTTCATGCCCATTGCCTTAGAAGCCTAATAAACCCAACTAGAAAGATGGCTTGGCTGGTAACCTAATAAACCAATCTGTTGGCTTGGTTGTGTCTTGTTGTGTTTGACCTTGTGAGTAACCTTTGGCTGGAGAGTCTGATAAACCCAACTATGAAATATGGTTCAGCTAGATATCCCGATAAACCCAACAGTGAGATGGCTTGACTGTGTACAAGCTGATAAACCCATCTATTGGATTAACCGATCCTTAAGGTGAATGTTGGCTTGACTGTGAACAGTCTGTGAAACTCAACTGTGAGATGGCTTGGCTGAGTGGCCTGTGAAACCTATATGTTGGTTTGTTTTCCCTTGCAACCTGATAAACCCAATTGTGTTGGCTTGGTTGAGTTTTGTTGCACCCTTGGCTATGTATGAATTTGCTAGTGTTCCCATATTCCTTGAGAAAATCATGCCTAGCTCGGGGGTGGCAGTGTTGATGAGAGATTGATGAGCGCACTGGCCTATGGTTGGGTGGAACGTTGCAGTGACATAGTTGGTTGCGGGACAAGTTCTTCTCAAGATAAGTGTTCTTGTCCATGTTAATCTCTGCAATTGTATTTCTTGCATTATAATTGCTTGATGGAATATGATGAACATGTTGGATGTGTTGAATTGATGAAATGTTCCTTTGAATAAATGCAATTATAGGCATCTATTTATGTTTCCTTCAATGCATTGTTAAACTAAGTTGCAGGGTTAGAATGTCGGATTGATGTTGGCTAGGATGGCCAAGTCTGTTCAAAGACTTCAATTAGTAGGTCAAATTTTCGAGCAAAAACCTTCTTCCGCAATGGTTTATTTCACATGCGGGATGTGGAAGCCATCCTTTGGCAGATTTGGGCCTCTGCAATTCCCTTTCCGCAACTTGCGGGATGCAGAGATGTCTTTTTGTGAATTACGACTTTCCGCAGTTTTTGTTCCGCAACGCACCTTTCCGCAACTTGTGGGATGCGGGATGTAGCTTCACAGATTTCGATTTCCGCAATAGACATTTCCACATGTGGGATGTGGGATCGTGGTATCGCGATTTCCACAATTCCCAATCCTGCAACTCGAGTTTTCTGCACCGTCGATTTTTGTGGTTTGATTCTTAGCCGTTGATTTGATTCCAGATGCAGGACAGTTTGTGATTGTTGATTTCCATCGCTATTTCTCTCTGTCGTCCGATCTCCTCTAAGATATTTCCTTGTAGATCATCGAATTGATTAATGGAAGACGGGAGGGAGTGTGACAGTGTTGGAAATGTCGAGAAGTGGTTTGCGGCCATGCCCTGTGTTTCGAAGAATAGTAAAGGTTCTCGATGAAATTTTTAATTCCGCATAATAATGGGGTATGGGTACACTACAGGGTTGGATGCCAATGTTGCATGACTCACTTGATTTTTCTACTAGGATAGGCCTGATAATCAACTTTGATGGGTCGACATTGGGCACTGTCAATGAAATGTTGGGAATGGTTGGGGGGTTTCCTATAAGGTTTTCCTTGGGGAAAAAAGTGGGCATATGTAACAAAATGAATCCATGACTTTTCTTCCCATGATTGTTGAATTAGTGGACCACTCTTATTAGTCCTCCATTTGTCTTTGAGTTGGAATATGTGATAAAAATAATCCTTTACCTATATTTGGTAAATTAGTTGAGCACTCCCTATATTCATTTACTTGTATTTAAGTGTGAATGATACCCATTTTACTATTGAGACATGATTCCTTCATCTCTTAGACTTTTACCAACCTTAATAGTTCTCAATCCTCATCGTACACTCCTTTCTTTTCCTTATAAAAAGGGAATCTATATCCTCATTTCAACATATAAATTTCTCAATTATGCTTATGTTTCCATTATGCTATAATCATGTTTCCATCTTTTATCTTTTATGTCAAAAGTATGCCCATATACCTTGTGTTATGTTGCATAACTATCATAGAGGGTTAGTAACCTGTAGTCTAACTATGTCGAGCTACGAGAGAGCCCAACTTACTAGACTTGTTAATTGTTACACTATTGATGTAACCTTTGTGCATGATATATTGGGTAAATGAAGGAATTCTCTCAGTTGTAGAAGTAAAATGAATTATAATCCCTAAGAATGAGAGATGCTAAGAGAAAGGTGGGCAAGTGGTAAATGAAGTGTTTATTGAAGTAATGATAGTGGATGTATGTTCTAGAGGAGCTCTATAGTGCTATGGAATGTTGAGACTAAGGTGGAGATCTGGTGGCATCATTCACCCTTGTTGTTTCATATCATGGTTGGTAATGGTATCTTCAGTGCTTACCTATGGTTGGGTGGTGAATTGCTCCTATACAATTTGTTTCCATATACACTACACTTGATATAGTTAAGTACCTTCATATTCTTTAGTATGATGTATAAGTTTTCTATTCTAAATTCATTTATGGATTAGTATAACTTTGTATCTATAACTAACAAAGAATGTTCTTGGAGCATATGTAAATCAATTCTATATATTGTTCTATAAAACTTTGTTCAAAATTGTTGATAACCCCAAACTGAGTTGTAGTCTAAAATTTGTTTGAGATGAATGAATTATGATGAATTTCTTGAGTTACCACCTAGGGTGCCTACATTGGTTATAAGTAATAGGGAACTATTAACCATATTGAGTCTTTCTATCCAAAAATGATTTGTTTCTTCCTAACTATAAATTAGGAGAATTTTGTATAAGAAGATGAGCATAGTCAATAATGGTTTCTTTATGTCTTGTATCATTTGCATCTATTCTTGAATATAATGAGTAGAAAAGTACAATATCCCATAGTATTTTCAAGTTCTTTGTTGTATTATGTGTTCTTCGTAGATCTAAGGATAGAATTTACAAAAAATCAACTAAGAAGTGGTAATAGAGAAAATTACTTCATATTTGTAACTCAAATTATACCTCAATTTTCATAAGTAGGTATGATTATGTTACATATAACCCCGTTAGTATTATTCCTTTCAATTAGGTCAATCCTTTAATCACCACTTCCATCATTTTCCATCTCACCATTTCCTCTATAATTAACACTATCCCTTTGGTTCCTTGAACATACCAAAATATACTTTTTATTAAAAACTAATGATGTAAGCTAGGATTTGATATGAATGCATTGATCAATCCTACTACATGACCATTATTTGGCAGCATTCCAAAACGAGGCATATGTCAAGCTTATGACTACAATATGATAAATAATTTTGGCAACCATGGGCACCTCCTTGCCAATCTTTTGGCTCCATCTCATTTGACAAATATGTAACTCTAATTGATAAAAGACACTTGCATTAAAAATCATTCATCCTAAATTATTCAAAACAGTTATTTAGATACTTAACCTTACTTGGATTAATTCTCAAACTGTGCCTATATGTATTCATCGAATACTTAAGCAATAGTGTAATGCACCTAAATTCTTCATCTTAATTTAAAATAATAATTATTTTTAGTCTTGTTTAAAATTTGCACACCACTACTTGTTAATATGAGGCTACATGATATAAGTGTTAGATTTTTATCATTTAAGCTAGCATTATATTAGGATCTTTAACTGAGAGAATAACAAGCACAGCAATCAAACACAAGAGACAATGAACACAATGTTTTTCCTTGGGGAAACCATAGATGGAGAAAACCTCGCAACTTCCTCAGAGATAGAATCAGCACCAAAAGTAAAACCCCAAAACAGTAAGATGATCTCCCGACAGCAGTAGCCTCTTTCTTTCTAGCCCCAGCAACTTCTTCTTCCTCAGTTATGAGCTACAACTGAGTGTGAGTGAGTGTGTGTTAAATAGAGAGGCTCACTCTCTATTTATACTAATTCCCGACTTGAAAAAAAATCACTAGGCCAACTTCTCTAGGAGAGTCTAATAACCCTAGGGCCCCGGAACTGTGGGGACTTTAACCCTTGAACAATAGGAGGGTTACCCCCAATGACTTGAGATGACTTGTTTACATTATTGAATCTCCCGATAGGAACATCGGGGCATGACATGACTCAAATATACTACAGACAAACATCGGGGTACAAGACATAAGATATACAAGTGAATACATTCTGAAGTTACAAATACATCAACACTCCCTCTTAACTAGGAAGGTATTCTCTCGACACAATTTATCAGCACGGGTCTTCTTCTCTGTATCATCTGAATTGTTAATTAGTTCCGTCATCTTCATCTTCAAGACATCTTCATCTTCAAGTCATCTTCAACTTCAAGTCATCTTCATCTTCAAGTTATCTTCATCTTCAAGTCATATTCATCTTCATCTTGATCATCACTCGATCTGGATCATCACTGCTGGATCATCTCTGCTGGATCATCTCTACTGGATCATCATCACTCGATCTGGATCATCATTGGGTCATCATCACAGGTGTTATCTCTTGATTCTTCTCGTCATAGGAAGTTCTACAGAGCCAGCCCTTTTTCATGTTGGATGTACATCTACAGAGGCAGTCCTTTTTCATACTGGATGTATCATAGAGCTAGTCCTTTTTCATACTAGATATGGCATCTACACAGAGCCAGTTCTTTTTCATACTAGATGAGTCTTCACAGAGCTAGTCCTTTTTCATACTAGATGTGGGATCTACACAAAGCCAATCCTTTTTCATACTGGATGAGTCTTCACGTAGCTATTCCTTTTTCATACTAGATGTGGGATCTACACAGAGCCAGTCCTTTTTCATACTGGATGAGTCTTCATAGAGCTAGTCCTTTTTCATACTAGATGTGGGATCTACACACAGCCAGTCCTTTTCATACAGGATGAGTCTTCATAGAGCTATTCCTTTTTCATACTAGATGTGGAATCTACACAAAGCCAGTCCTTTTTCATACTGGATGAGTCTTCACATAGCTAGTCCTTTTTCATACTAGATGTGGGATCTACACAGAGCTAGTCCTTTTTCATACTTGTTGCTAGGGTTTTAGCCCTAGCTTGTACGAATGAGTACCTACTAAGGACAATGGATTCCTTAGTAGCAGTTCAATGTTATGTGAATTAAAAACTATAACTGAAATAAAAAGTTAAATCTAAACATGTATGAAGCACAAATAAGTAAAAGGTAAAGAATTATTTTATTGATCTTACCTCCAATGAGGAGGTTGGTGAAGCCCTTTGCGGTGATCCGAGTCGATGGATCCGAGCTTCAAGCTGCTTCTTCTCTTTCTCCAATGGTGGAAATTGGCCAAAAGGGGCTCTCAATGGTGAAAGTAGCTCAATGGTGAGCTAGGGTTTCACGAGCAATTTTGGCAGAGGCAGGATACTTGTGATTGTGGATATTGAATAAGGGGTCTCCATCACTTATTTATAGTTGGAAACCATGCAGTTTTTAGGGTTAGGGTTTCTTCCTCATTTTCCTCATTATTTTATATTTTTATTCCTTTTTGGAGATTTTTTCTTTTTTGGAGGAATTTTGGATATTTTTAGAGGAAAAGAGGGTTTTATGGCCTTTTTGGAGGCTTTTTGCATGGTTTTCTGGGTTTTTGATGGAGATATGGTAGGAAAAAGGACAAATGAGCCATGTAATGGGGTGGATGAGGTAGTGAACCACTTTTGGGTGTTAACAATACTGGATGAGTCTTCACAGAGCCAGCCCTTTTTCATGTTGGATGTGGGATCATCACATACATCTAGAAATGGAAGGAACCAATCCTCTCACCATGTCAGAAGGGCACAACACTTACATATGACCATGGAAGGAACCATTCCTCTCACCATGTCAGAAGGGCTCATCACGAATTCATCACTTCCTCTTGGGAGGAATCTAGGTCTGGAGAACACCAAGCTTCTCCCTGAAGTACTCAAACTTCACCCTAGACAATGGCTTAGTCAACACATCAGCTATCTGTTCGTCTATCGCAACATACTAGAGCTTCACTGCTCCTCTCTGCACCATATCCCTAATATAGTGATACTTGATCTCGATATGCTTTGACTTGTCATGGAACATCGGGTTCTTCAACAACTTCACATAACTCTGGTTGTCACAATATATACAAGTAGCATCTAACTAGATATCAAATAAATCAAGCAGTAGCTTCCTCAGCCATACTGCCTCACAACTAGCTGAACAAGCTACGACATACTCTGCTTCAGCTGTACTCAGTGCCACACAGGATAACTTCCTGCTAAACCAAGAGATCACACCTGATCCCATACTGAAGCAGTACCTTGAAGTGCTCTTCCTATCGATGGCACTCCCTACCCAATCTGAATCAACATAACCCTCTAGGTTAATCTTTTGATCAGCCTTATACTTGAGCCCATAATAAACTATACCCTTCAGGTACCTTAGAATATGCTTTGCAGCAATCAAGTGAACATGTCTCGGATCTGTCAGGAACTGGCTCAAGGTTTTCACAGCAAAGCAAATATTTGGTCTCGTATTCGTCAGGTACATCAAGGACCCAATCATCTGACGATACATCATGGCATCAACCAAATCAGATGAAGCATCACTCAATAGCTTCAGGTTCGATGCCATAGGTGTGGTTAAGGCCTTGCAATCCATCATCCCAAATCTCTTCAAGATCTCTACTGCATACTTCTCTTATTCGAGGAAGATTCCATCTACATTCTGCCACACCTCCATGCCTTGAAAATAATGCATCATTCCCAAGTCCTTCATTTTGAACTTGGAAACAAGCTTTCTCTTTGTATCATCAATCAACCCATCCATACCTGTTACAAACAGATCATCTACATACAGTAGGAGCATCACTAGGTTGCCATCTTCAACCTTGTAGTAGAGGTTGGAATCTGATTT
Source organism: Pseudotsuga menziesii (assembly GCA_001517045.1). Lineage (NCBI taxonomy): Eukaryota > Viridiplantae > Streptophyta > Pinopsida > Pinales > Pinaceae > Pseudotsuga > Pseudotsuga menziesii. Next base: position 12,505 of record LPNX010237884.1, on the reverse strand, counting down.
ACTTTTGGTAAAGCCCAAACTGGATAGAAATACATCAATTATGTCGTTGTCATGGGTGCCTGTTTCAAACCGCACATGGCTTTCTTCAATCTACACACATCAGACTCCCTATCATGTGTCCCAAAACTGAGTGGCTGCTCCACATACACTTCCTCTTCCACTACACCATTCAAGAAAGCAGTCTTGACATCCATCTGGTGTATCTTTCATTTCATCACTGTAGCCAGAGCAAGTACTGATCTGATGGAAGTGTATTTGGATACAGGTGCAAAATTTTCTTCATAATCTATTTCTTCTTTCTGGGAGAAGCAACAAGCCACGAATCTTGCTTTATATTTTTCTATGCTGCCATCTGTAGCATGCTTGATCTTGTAGATCCATTTGGAAGTCACTACAGACTTCCCCTCAGGTCTTGGGATAACATCCCAAACATCATTCTTCATGATCAATTGGTACTCTTCGATCATAGTATCCTTACATTCTTTCTTTTGTGTTGCTTCTTCATAGTTAGAAGGTTCTTTATCAATGAAATCAAATAATAAGGCTACATAACTGGAACAAGACCTAGTTCTTTTCCTTTCTCCGTGTGATTCTACTGGAGCCCCATATCTTTCTGCACCTTGGATAGCTTATCGTACCCAAGCAGGTTTCCTCTTGTGAGGATTCTTCTCCTGAGGTGGATCTACAGGTTCTTGAGGTTCTTCTATTTCTCGATCTTCTTCTTGATATTCTTCGTTCATGGTTGTGTCATGAATTCTGGGTGCTTCTATTTCTTCAGGTTCTTTAGCAGGTCTCTTTTTGGATTTGTTGTAAGTTGAGTCTTTGTCAAAAGTCACATCCCTGCTGATGTTGATCTTCTTGAATCCTGGGAAGTATATTCTGTAAGCCTTTGAGCTTTCAGAGTATCCCACAAATATACCCTTCCTTCTTGAAGGATCTAACTTTGTCCTCATTTCTTTCGAAATGTGTATGTACACTGGACATCCAAATATTCTGAGATGGATGACTTTTGGTTTCTTGCTGGAAAAGACTTCTTCAGTTGTCTTATTCTCAAGTAATCTATGTGGAGTACGGTTCTGTACATACACCGCTATTCTTGAAGCTTCTGCCCATAGATGCATGGGAATATCTTGATCATGAAGCATCGCCCTTGCAGCTTCCATGATTGTTCTATTCTTCCTTTTTGCAACTCCATTCTACTGTGGATTATATGGAGTGGTTAACTCCCTCTTAATCCTTGAATCTTTGCATAAGTCTTTGAATTCATTCAAAGTGAATTCTCCGCCATTATCTGATCGAAAAATATTGATCTTCTTTTCTGTGTGGTTCTCAATCAAGGCTTTGAATTCCTTGAACTTGTTGAATACTTCATCTTTGTTCTTCATAAAGTATATCCATGTCTTCCTAGAAAACTCATCAATAAAAGAAACATAGTATACATACCCGCTTAATGAACTGGATGACATCGAACCGCATACATCGGAGTGGATGATTTCTAAGATTCATTTTGCCTTGCTCTCGCTACTTGGAAATGTCATCTTTGTGTTCTTTCCTTTTGCACATCCTTTAAAAACACCATCATGTTTTGTCTGCATTTCTGGAAGACCTTCAACAGCTTTGCTTGCAAGTGGTAGTGCCCTGTAATGCACATGTGCAAGCCTTCTATGCCAAAGTTCATTTGGTTCTACTGAGTCATGCACCAAAGCTTGTTCTAGTTGGCCCTTCATTTTGTATAGACCTCCTTCATGTTTCCCAATCAGTATTGCATCATCAAAAGTATTTCCCTTTGGCCACATAAGAACTTGGCCATCTACAAAAGCAACCCTCATTCCTTTTTCATCCAATGCAAATATGGAGAGGAGGTTCTTCTTTAGTCCTGGTACAAACAATACATTTTTCATCTTCATAGACTTTCCAGAGTCTAGCTTATAGGAGGATTCACCACTACCTTTTATTGGATACTGGTAGTCATCCCCAAGTTTCACCTTGTGAGGTGACTCATGTTCAGATAGTTTCATAAATGATTCTTTGAATCTCGTCATATGTTTGGAAGCACCACTGTCTATAATCCAATCATTGCTTCCATGTGAGATAGTTCCCATGAGAGCAGAGATCAGCACATATTATTCATCACTTGAAGAATCATCACTTTCTTGTCCGATTCTCTTTGTGGAAGGTTGATCATCTTGTGCAGCATGAGCATGATGCCTTCTCTTGTTTCCCTTTTTCTTCTTTGAGTTCCCTTTGTTAGGGCAGTATTTGGATATGTGACCTTTCTCATCACATGTGTAACATCTAATAGTAGACAAATATCTTCTAGAGTGTGAAATCTTACCTTTGGAGTGATGATGGTCACTTCTAGTTTTCTTGGTGTGGGTTGTGAGAGCTCGATCTTCACTTCCCATCTTTTCTTCTTGAGCTAATATCTGAGCTTCTTCTTGAAAGCATTCTTCCCATAGTCTATTAAACTTTACTAGCTTCTTTCTGGCATAGATCCCTTGAATGAAAGAGTCACATGCCTTAGGTAGACCATTCAAGGTGGTCATCACAATCTCTGCATTTTCCACTTCTTCATCTACTGCTTCCAGTTGTTCCTTGATCTGAGATACCCTTGTAAAGTAAGACTGGATGGTCTCTGCATTCTGGATCTTTACATTCTTCAATTGGTTTCTCAGATTCATCTTCATGTTTATGTTCTTCCCTTTAAATAGTTTGGTTAGGGCATCAAACATAGCTTTAGGTGTCTTTAGGGAGGACACCTATGGTATGAGGTGATCCTTGATTGAATCAGCAATAATCCTCGTAGCCATAACCAACTTCTTCTTGTTTAACACCTTAGCCTCATCTCCCTCTGGAACTAGAACATCCTCATTGATATAGGAGTCCAACTCATTTTCTTCTAGGACCAGGGAGATCATATACTTCCACGCTCGGAAGTTATCAGCTCCCTCAAGCTTTTCATCAAGCTTGGTATGATGAGGCATATTAACTAAGAACCTCAAATGGAAATACAAAAGATTTAGATCTTACCAGGTCAAGATGTCGGATCTGGATTTGGAGCTGAATTTATGCAGTGCTGGTTCAGGAGCAGGTTAGGGTTTGGATTTTTCGGAGTTCTGTCCAACCAATTGCTTTGATCTTGATCTCTAAACTTTGATTTTGAGGAGGAGATCAATCCAGGCATGGGCTCACTCAAAAATTCCACTTCTGTGGAAAGCCCTAATTTTCGGCAGTAGTGTTGGGTCCAAAACTGAAACAGCTCAGAATTAGATTCTGCTTCGACAGAAAGATGTGCCCTAGGGAGGAGAGTCAGCCCAACCTTCTTTTGCTGAAAATCTGTGGAGAGAGATCCAAAAAGTAGGAAGCCCTAGTTCCCACAGTTTTATAGTGTCTTCTTCTCAGGTTAGCTCTGATACCATGTTAGATTTTTATCATTTAAGCTAGCATTATATTAGGATCTTTAACTGATAGAATAACAAGCACAACAATAAACCACAAGAGACAATGAACACAATGTTTTTCCTCGAGGAAACCATAAATGGAGAAAACCACGCAACTTCCCCATTCATCAAAATTAAAACCCCAAAACAGTAAGATGATCTCTCGACAGCAATAACCTCTTTCTTTCTAGCCCCAACAACTTCTTCTTCCTCAGCTATGTGCTACAATTGAGTGTGAGTGAGTACGTGTTAAATAGAGAGGCTCACTCTCTATTTATACTAATTCCTAACTTGACAATAACTCACTAGGGCCGACTTCTCTAGGAGAGTCTAATAACCCTAGGGCCCCGGAACTGCAGGGACTTTAACCCTTGAACAATAGGAGGGTTACGCACAATGACTTGACATGACTTGTTTACATTATTGAATCTCTCGATAGGAACATCGGGGCATGACATGACTCAAATATATTACAGACACTTCCTGGAATAAACATCGAGGTACAAGACATAAGATATACAAGTGAATACATTCTAAAGTTACAAATACATCAACAATAAGGAAACAATAATGATTCAATATAATTTTTCTTTATAGTAGTTTTTATGATGATAACTACTTTGAACAAAACCATTTTAAAGCATAATGGAGTCAAACATATTATACAATTTCTTATGAATATTTCTATGTTAAGCCCTATATATTGTGGAATTATATTTATATTATTATATTAGTATTGTCTTTATTGGTTGGCTAGGACCTTAATTTGTAATTGTGTGGTTGGATAGAATTGTATTGTGCCCCTTGTCTCCTATATACACTAGGGAGACTTAGTTTTAGGATCATCTAACATTGTCTTGTGCATTTGATACATTATATAAGGAGGTTTCCCACTCGATGAGGCTTCTTATTCATCTCTTTATTTCATTCTTGAGGTGTTGGGTCACTCTTTCTTCCCATTTTGATGCTATTTTGAGAATTTAGTGCATAACATTTGGTATTAGAGCTATTCTCGCTACAATTTTTTCCAGGGATGTAGACAACAAAATTTTGAGGATCCCCAAAGGACATAGTGAAGGATCTGTGGTACAAAGTTTAGTTCATGTTTCATTAAAAGTTTGAAGTTATAGACTATTGAAATTAAGGTTTTTTACTATTCCAAAAACTAATCTCAAACATTTGTTCTAAGTAAAATGATTATATCTGGAGATTGAGAGATCCAAATTGAGTGCTACTTATTGCATCATAAGGAAGACAAACCGTAGTTCTTATCATAAAAAAATTAGGATAAGAAAAGGAAAATTAGACACGTGTCATTCCATACAAGTTCAATCTCTTGAAAAACAAAAAACAAAAAAACAAGTTTTGTGAAAGTTACCATAACTCTCTATTTACACATCAAAATTGGGTCAAACCTATGGCATTGTAGAGAATACGTACCAGGATATATAGCAAAAAAATCAAACTTATAAGGGTTGAAGTTTCAGAGATACTTCAGGATCAAGTTCGACCAACAAGACAACCTATAAACCAGGGTCTTAAAGGTATGTTAACTTGAAACTTGCATAAGTTTTGATTGCAATATATGGAAAAGAAAATGTGGTGGAAGATGCACTTTAAATAAAATAATACGACATAAAGTAAGAACATAATGAAATATGATAAAAAATCATGCAAGACTATTCAATAACTATAAGAGGACCCTAGTTCACTAGAGAAATTTGTGTCAAAATGATCCACTACGGTACTAGGATCACCTATATTTATGTAAGAATTCTCAACTCAAACTAAAGGTCCTTTTGGAATTTCACACTTCTCCTATATGAGGGAATTCAATATTCTTACAAACTTACCATGGTATTAAGAAGGATTTTTTTGGGAAGGTCTTAAAACTAATGTCTAAAAGTTTGTGGTAGAATTTTTGCTTTTCCAATAGAACATTGGAGAGACAATCGAGATACTAAGTCTTCTACATCCACTAGCCAAATCAAGTCAGTGTTGGAAAGATGTCTCAATGGATTTCATCATGGGTCTACCAAAGTTAGAAGGAATGATTGCCACCCTAGTATTAGTGGATCAACTCACAAAGTATACCCATTTCTACTATTTTTCTAATTTTTTTAAAGCAAGTACAATAGTTGCAACATCCATGGAAACAATTCGTAAGGTACATAGAATCCCCAAGATTATTGTAAGTGATAGAGAGCCAATTTTCATTGGTAGTTTTTGGAAGGAAATTTTTTCTTGTTTGGGCACTCAGTTGACTCACAACTCCTCTACCATCCTCAATTTGATGGGAAAACTGAGATTGTGAATAAATGCTTAAAAGGGTACCTTTTTTCCTTTGCATTTGATAAACATACACAATGGGTTAAGTGGATGTCCTTAGAAAAATGGTAGTAGAACACATATTTCCATAGTTCATAAAAAATGTCATTGTTTATGGCATGTTGTGGCTATCATCCTCCTTCCATCACATCATCCTTGAAATAGAAAGCTAAGGTTCAAGCAATGGAGGATCATATAGAGCGCCAACAAGAGGTTCTCCAAATCTTGAAATATAACTCGACTATGTCACAAAATAGGATAAAAAAAGAAGCAGATCAACATCACAGTGAAAAGGAAATTTGAAGTGAAAGACTGGGTATTTTTGAGGCTACAACCATACAAATAGATGTCCCTCAAGCAACAAAAGAAGGATAGTAAATTATCACCCAATTACTATGGTCCCTATAACGTGTTACAGAGGATTGGAAGTTTGGATTGCGAATTGGAGTTGCCTCCATATTCACGTCTACATTAAGTCTTCCATGTTTCTTGCGAAAAAAAATAATTTGGTGACAAAATCCAAGTCCATACTATTTTACTAGATATTGATGAAGGAGGGAAATTGATATTAGAATATGAATTATCCTTGACACAAGGCTCAAGCAACTACAAAATCGAGCAATTACTAAGTACCTCTTCCACTAGAAAATTTTCCAATAGTGAGGCGATGTTGAAAGGAATTCTTCATGTAGAAACAACTAGAGTTAATCAAGTGTTGTGGACAACACTTGTTTGAAGGGTATGGGCATGTTAAGCCAATATATATTGTGATATTACATTTCTATTATATATTAGTATTGTATTTATTAGTCGACTATGACCTTAATTGTAATTGCACCCTTTGTATTATATGTATATATATATATCCCAAGGAAACCTGGTTTTAGTATTATCTCAGCTTGTCTTGTGCACAAACATTGCATAAGGAGGTTTCCCCCTCAACATGGCCTCCTATTCATCTAATTATTTCATTCTCAAGGAATTGGGTCACTCTTTCTTTCTATGTTATGATATTTTGTAAATTTGGTGATTAACATTCTATAATTGACACACAAAAAAATCCATCCTCTTCACCTTGAATCCTTTGGGTTGTTCCATGTAAATTACCTACCCAAGATCACCATTAAAGAACATAATCTTCACATTTGTGTGATGTACCACCTGTTCTAATGGAATTGCTACTACCAATAATTTAATGGAGGGCAACCTCATCCATGGTTTATAAGATTCTTGGAATATGTCTTCATCATACATGCATTGTCCCTCGGTAACCAATCTATCCTCTCACTCGTTATTCTTTTCCTTACCAAGAACCTCTAACACACATGTCAAATATTCCATGATGGTTATTAAAACATAAAGTACTAGCTTGTCAAGAGAATATTCACCCCTTGTCAACTTTATCAATGGTACAGTTTGCATGACATTGTCATCCATGATGACTTACTCTACATCTACAAACTTTGCGCTAACTCCTTGTCTTTATTTGAGGATCCATTAAATATTCTCCTATATGAAACATAATAGCTAGTTTTCCCTATTTTCTTGAGTAAATGAATGGCTTTGATTCATACATCAGCATCAACCTCATTAACTCTATTATCAACTATGAAAGTATTTTTGAATTTCAACCTGTTGTGCACCCGCTCAACAACCTTCTAAAGTCATTATTGCACCAAACAAAATGGGATTTTGTTTCATGCAATGTCTTATACTTTAGAAGTGATATGCTAAGCTACTGAATGCTTAAATTTTTGGAACTACTGATTTGTTGAGAAACGCCTTTGTTTTTTTTTCATTACTATGAGACTTCATGAGCAAACTTATAATAATGATGCATATCGTTTAGTTTATGGGTGGGCTGATAGTATCCCTAGGTGTATGAATAAGGATTGGCGGAAGTAATCAAAAGTTAATATCCCATGTTTTAACCTATTGTTACATTGCATACGACATATCACATGTTAAGAGCATAGGTTATAATGTATGGTATGACCTTAGTTCAGCATTAATACGATGGTGATTAAGGGTCGTTTATTGAAACATAAGTATGTCATTGCTAGGTTTATCCTAATGATTGTCCAAGCTATGTTTCAGGGCAAGTCATGTCAATTAATCAACATCGTTAATTGTCTGGGCTATAGTATCGTTCGCCACCTTACTATATATGAATGAACGCATAATTCAGGAAATCTTCGGCACAAGTCACCTTGCTGTAGAATGATGAATGCAAGCATGCTACTTGTATCGCACTCCCCTCCACGTTTTAACGCTCGTGTATAAGCTTGGTCGTGGCGATAGATTATTGGAACGCCTGTCATAAGTACAAACCTGCCACCCTGGTCATTTAAGTGAGAAGACAGGGCGATGATCGCGGTTTTAAACGTTTCGGCCGTCAGTTGTATGTGCCATTCGAAATGTTGATGGCGTCGCTCCCATTCGAAATGTTGATGGCGTCGCTCAGACCGAACCCGCGAGGGTTTTGTATAAATTCTCACATGGCTGGCCTGTCGCCTGGTTTACTGGTTTGTGGATTTAACTCTCAGTGTGCTCAATCCCTGTCTCTGTCATTAAACCTCTGGTGGCAAGTTTGTTGTGCACACTGCCTCGCTCGCGTATTGACAAGAATGGCCCCAGTGGTTCGAGTCGAGCCCCATGAATTGACTTTGCTGGAATCGAATACCGATTTGTTGCACAAAGCC
>LPNX010237830.1:0-14915 GCA_001517045.1 Pseudotsuga menziesii | reverse complement strand
GGATTTTTCATTCACATACTGAAACTGTATATACAAATTTGTTTCAGAACCTGCGTTCTGATATCCTTAGGCCTAATACATCTTTAAGTGGCCTTACTTGATTCTTAGAGGCCCTACTAACCTTCCTATATTTCTATCTCTATCTTCCATCCCTTGTCTACCATATCTATGTCTCATAGGATTACATATATATACAAACAGAACTCTGAAACCAATTCCAGTTCATATCCAATAAACACTCAACAATCTTCTACAATTCATCAAATGTTATCTATTTTAAGTAACTTTCAATCCTATCTCAATGACACGCTACCACTAATTAGGGAGTTGTTACATGACTCATTCATCCTCTTAGTGACTCACCATCTATCTAGAATCACATATTTTACATATATTTACTTACAAAGTGATAGTTCGAAGACCATCAATTCAGAACTTAAGACCCCTTCTATGCCTAATAAGACTTTGAACTTGAATTTTGGATGGAGAGTAGGATGCTCCTGCATAAAATATATTCTCTTCTATCTCTACAAAATTCTCCTCCCTCTCATGCTCTCTGATATTCTCTATCTTTATCACTATACTCTACTCCTACGTAGCGATATGCACACAGCTTGGATCGACTTGAACTTCTCTATTTGTCTGCACACTCAGCTATAGAACCTCTACTTTGATGCACTCAATGATCTAGATTCATTAACCAAAACTATCTACCTCTAGTATATCTCAAGCGTCTTTTCCAAGAGTCTATAGACTAACTCAAAATTTTTGTATCAACTAATCAACTCAAAACTATCTAAGCAAGAACTAGCTAACTGGCTAACCCATTTTTAGTTTGGGTTCCTCCTTTTATAGCCTTATTGAAGACTAGATATATCTCCCATACATGCTTGTTACATACTCAATACTAAATCGATACAGACTCATCTTCGGTCGCTATCCCATCCGACTTACTATTTTCATCCAACAGGTTGTCTTCCCTATTCTAGCAATACATAACCAAAAAGGGGCTATCGACCTAACTTACAAAAATTACTTTACGCGTGTGGTTTCCACCAACTCCATCTGAGCTCGTACCCACGATCGCTAAGGGTTGTTGCTTTCTCATCATTATGCCTTACTGTCACTTTCTGGATGTTACCTTATCTACATGCCTGCTTCTATGAATATTCAGCCATGTCATCTCATCTCTTGCACTGTCCTTCCGTCGTAGCTTACTAAACTGGTGCAACTTCCTCATCCCATGCCTTATCTTTTCCTTCCTCTTTATCTTCCTTCTTCTGTCACAACATCCTTCTCTTCTTCTTTGATGTTGTTCCTTCTGTCACAGATCCTTCTTATTCTTCTTTACCCTCTTCTCTCCTACTTAGGTAGAATTCTACATGAATTGTTCCCTTCTATCCCGAGGCCCAACAGGCCCCCAATACTCACCTGTGGCTCGTCCCGAGCCACACGAGCTACTGCTCCATAAACTGACTTGAGTTGATTTTGTTCTGAAAATCCTCCACAATTTTCAACAACTTCTTTGTTTCAGTGCACACTTCCTCTTCTATTTTCTGCATGTGCTCCACCAAGTTGAAACAGACATGTTCTAGCATGTTTCTTTTTACCGAGCCCGCTACCTCATGCACCTTCTAGTGCACAGGCTGAATTATCCATGTGACCCTTTATGCTTCTACTTGTAACTCCTATACATTTTCCTTGTGCTGCTGCTGTTGTGCACATAACGTAGTAGTTTGTTTTTGCAGTCTGTGCATTTATGTTGTCTTGACATTTTTCTAGGGCCAAGGGAAGCTTCTTTATCTCATTTCACATCTGCATGATATTTGCTTCCATGACAGTGATCTCATTTTCAATCCTCCGTGATTGCTCATCATCTATTAAAGTCTCCCAAGTCTGGGAGACTTGGTCTACAGCCTTAGCACACATCTACTCTATTTCCTCTATCCTTTTTACGACTTGAGTGGCTACATCACATCGGCTTTCCAGCACTTTCAGTAGTTTGCAGGGAATCTGTTGCACTGCTAATTCTGTCACATTCTTCTTAAGGTCAATGACTATCTTTCCCATCCTAAGGACCTTATCTTCTGATGGCATATCATGTAATATTTCGACATCATCCACATTCGAACAAATAATAATAATGACATGGGTGAGCTTCCGCTTACTTCCTTCTTCTCTCCTTGCTTCTTGCGTGGTCTTTTGCATTTTGGCCTTGAGTTTGTTGATCGTATTTCCTAAGTATTTCACCTAATTTTGAATGGTATTTCCCTGTATATGCATCTCTATAGCTACTGATTTCTATAAATCATGCACATGTTTCAATTCTATTTTTTTTAAATCTAAGAAAATCGGGCCAGTAGTGCTGCCCACCTTGCTGGGGTCCAGGATTTCAAACTCCAACACTTCTTTTCCTAGATGTACCTTGTTGGGTGGTCATCTATGGGTCATAGGGTTTCCTATGCCTTTGTCATGCTGGGTGCATCCTGCGAGGGGAGTACCCGCGACATACGTTCTACTACAAGTTTGATTGCTTCAATTGTTTTCCCTAGCTCATTCAACCTATCTGGGATAGTGTTAGTGAGTTGAGTCTGTTTTCGGTCGAGGTCACCAAACCTCATCTACATAGATTTTTGTAGGTCCTATACCAAAGCTGCAACTTTCTCCTCGTTCATACAAGAAGTATTAAATTCTTTATTATCCTTATGCTTCTTGCGAGAAGGTTTTGGTTGAACTTCTTCATTCTGTGCATCCTCTTGTCTCTTCTCTGCAAGAGGTGGTGATCCCTCATGTTTCCAATATTCTAGCCAATCCTTGATAATGGTCTCTATATCCTTCACTATGAGCATATATTGTGTTGGAAACCACTATTTTTGGGGGTCTCTGCGTGATTGGACGTATACGTAGTGGGATGCTAACTGAAAATTAACAAGATGTTGAAATCTAGAGATGGTAGTTCCACTAAGCCTTACATGTTGTTTCACCAAGTTCCTCAAGGCTTCATTATGGATAAAGAATTCAGTGTTTCTACTCAGTTATTGATCTTCATCAGGAGAGAACCACAACTTCTGGTATCTCGCTCCTCTACATTGGATAAGTAAGTCTACCTGGTGATAATTTGTAGGCTCAGACCATACAATAAACGAGATTAGAATTATCAACCAAGCATAGTGGAAAGGAGTACCTTCTTCCTGTGTTAAAGCAACATCCTGGAGCAATTCATTAAGCAAAAAATGGGATAAATTGATTTGCACTCCTTCTACACAGAGTGCAACTAACATTACTATTCCTACAGTACATTGCTTTGGTCTCGAGACATGCAACAGCTTATGTGTCAATATCATGGCTTCCATATGAGTAGTAGGGTCCTTGATGGATGATATTAGATACTCTTTGCCAACGATGACCAGGGTATACTTTTCCTAGGTCTGTGTAATCTTGTCTGGGCATTTTCCTTCCCGAAAGGTCTCTTTAAGGTCCTCCCTAGCTCTTGGCAATCCTGTGATTGCTCAAATGAGATAAACATCAATTGAGTGTAGTTTTTCTAGCCACGGGAAGCCTACATGAAGGAATACCAATAATTATTTTACATAAGTATCCACCTCTCTGGTTCAGCCAAAATGAGGCATGAAGAGAAGTGATAGTAAAAATGACTTCTCTATCCCACTTTCCCATTGCATTGGGACAAACTGGTTTGGAAATTCCGGTAAATCCCGAACCAGGTTCATATAATTCTTCCTGTCCAACTCACTGATTCTACTGGTGTCTGAAACTTGAAAGGTGAGGTTGACCAGCTCAGATATGTTATTCTACAATACTTTCATATCCTTTTGTTTCTTAGGTGCTACCAGTGTAACATGGCATGTGGCAGGGATGGTAACTAGTGGCGCATCGATCCTTCTCAGTGGTTGATATGTCGGTAATAAGTTTCTGGTTTCAAAGTATTCTTGTTCCTCCTGGTTCAGTGGTTTTGCTAGGGTTTTCTCATTCATCGAATTCTTCATTGGTTGCTTCCCTTTAGGTTCTCGAGGCGATTGGTGTTCCTGCACTCTGCATTTTTATAAGGATCGGGGTGGAACCTCGACTGTAGCTGGTCGGGGATATTTTTCCGGGGTTCTATGCACTGTACCACATTACATGGGAGTATTGGATAGAAGTGTCATAGGGTATTTAACACTGACTATCATAATAGAGATGAACTGGTTTCTACTCACTGAGTTACCTATAATACTTGCTCCTTCTGGTTCTGGATATATTGATTCGGGATATGGTAACAATGCATATTATGAAACAACAACTTTTTTACAGTTTCCCTTCACACAAGTATTATGCACTTAGAAGGTACTCCCTCTCTTGAACGACCCGGGGAAGCAGCATGGTTTATTTAAGGAAATTTTCTTGGCATGCCGTCACTTAGTTGGATTTTAGAAAGGCAATTGTTGTTATTTATGGTGGTTATCAATACAAGGTATACCATTTGGTTCTACTGAGATTTCCAAATTAATGACTGATAAATACACTTTCATTACCTTTACTTAATTACCGTTCCAATCATGGCACCGACTTATGATAGTGTTATTTCAATTTATTTTCATATTTTTCGTTGGAGTTCTCCCCTTCTACTGTTGCACTTCTTGCGACTTGGTTCTCTCTTTTCCCCTTGCTACAATGATTTTTTTAATGTCCTATCTAAAAGGGTGCCGTGTATTTTCACAGGTGTGATCTCTTTCCACTTCGCACATTCCTTCTAACACATGGAAATTACGGCGACTGGGTTACTATCCCTCGTATCCTTTGTGATATTATACCATGCCATGTAGTTATGGGTATTTATGTTGTATTGATGGAGGACTGTTTTCGCGATCGGTATTTCTTTATGGATCTTTTCCTTTATTACCTGTAGTGCAACATCGACTGTTGGATTTTCGCTTGTAAATTCAAATGTCCATGTAAAGTTTATAGTTAATATTTCCCACTCAATGGTTCCTTGTCGCATCTCCTCCAAGGTGTACCAACTTCTTGGCACAATTTCCAAGGTGTGGATGAATCAGCGAACCCATTACTATCACGGATATGCTTTCCAAGTTGTGCAATAATGCTCAATATGTTTTTTAGGATCTGAAAATCCTATATATTTTTATCAGCATAACTAGCCTCTTCTCCAAATATGATCTCCATTAATCTTCTACATTGCGGCCATTCGGATATAGTTTATTTATGTGTACTCCACCATCTAGCGGGAGTAACTTTCATCACATAGTCCAAAGCGGACAATCACTGCGATTCTATGACCTTTTCTTCAAATTCTTCCAAAAAGGATGCAAGGTTAGGAAATCCTTCATATGTAGGAAGCGCGCTTTATTCAACTCCTACCCTTCAAACAACTCTTGTAATTCTCAAACATATATGAATGGAGACTTCATGCAGCATGTTCCGCCAATTTTCTAGGGCTTCGACTGATTCGAACGTGCACAGGATTACAAGTCATCAACTCAAGTTTCCATTAGCTGTGGGGTTAGTATAATCTTCCTTCAAATACATAATGTTATACAGTTGGTCTAGATAATTTTCTTACCCTTCGCTATGCACAAGCTCTACATATCGCTACCCTTCAAGGGGATCAATGGGCATAACCACTCTTATTTCAGAATCTTCAGAAGACAAGATCCTTTTCTTGAAGTTTATAATAGTTTGGTTGTCTATTTCCCAATCAATTCCTAGAAGCACAAGATATGGGTTTGTGTCATCGACAATGTCAATAATTTCGAAGTCGACATATGTCCTTAAGCCTTCAACTTCCATAGGTACTTGGGATATCCTACCAATTGGTAGCACCTTTGATTGGTTTGCAAGCCTTAACTAAATAGGAGACTAGTCCAGTCACAGCTTGTTCATCATGCTCTCCCATGTCTATCTTGTCAATATATTGGCATCCGAGCCCAATTCTAGTATGAGATAGTCCATATCATAATCTCCTATCTACATAGTTATTCACAGTTCTGAGCCTCTCTTCACTTTTCTCTTGATATGCTTGACTCTTTTCTCAGGTTGCAGATCTTTTTTTTTGTCTTCTATGAGTGCTATCAATTCTATGATAACACCTTTATCATGGATTAGTCCTAAAAAACTTTTGAAAAAATCTTTGATCTTACTAACCTTTTTAGTGGGAAACCTTCTGATTAGTTGTTCAAATATTTCGGGCATAGCTATCACTTGTCCATATGTTGATCGCTGATTGGTATCAACAAAGTCTTGTTGCACTTCCAAGAATACTTCCTTCTCTTGTTAAACATCTAGCAGAGCTCTCTTTTTTACCGCAGGTCATACCTACTGATGTCCTTGTGGTGTGTTTTGGTCTACTCCTCTCACAGCACCTCCTCGTGTGACTATAACAAGGTTGGGTTGTCTTGGTTCGGTACAAATAATTGGAATATTTAGATTGGGGTTTGGATTCAAATTATGCACCGGTTTGGGGTTAACGACAATTCTATCCAACCATTTCAGAATACTGCAATACCTAGACATTCCCCTACTTATCACATACTTCCCAAAACCTAGACATTCCCCTACTTATCACATATTGTCCAAAACATGGATTTTTCAAGTGGTGGCACTTATCCCCTACTTACACATATTTCCCAAAACCTGTACACTCACATACAACATGTCATCTTGACACCATTTTAAATCATCCAAACATTCAATAGCATTCAATAGAAAAACTTGAAATCTAAAATTTAAAATCTATTCCATTCAAAGGTTAGATTTCAGTTATGATATCTTTCTCATAGAACATGGAAAATTTCTTCTTTGGTTTCATTGGGTAAAATCATACTACTTTGCTCAAGTCATTCTACCTGCAGAATATCCTTCAGTGAAATTCCTGTAATATCCTGCAAGTCCCACAAAATATCTTACACCTGTCATGTTTCTTGGAGTAGGCCAATTCATAATGGCCTCAATCTTTTAAGGGTCTACAAATATACCCTCCTATGAGGTAAGGTGACCTAAATGATGAATCATATCTTTATATAAGTCACATTTTCTAAACTTTACATACAACTTATGCTCCCTGATTAATTTCAAAATCAGCCTCAACTGTTCCACATGTTCTTCCTCATTATTTGAATAAGTAAGAATATCATCAAGGAAAACAAGAACAAGCTTGTCCAAGTACCCGCTGAAAACATTATTCCTAAGGCACATAAATGTAGCTGGTGCATTTGTGAAACCAAATGGTACCACTACAAACTCATAAGGTCCATACCTTGCCCTGAAGGATGTCTTATGAATATCTGTATCCTTGATTCTTACCTGATGGTAACCAGACCTTAATTCAATCTTGGAAAATACCTTTTCTCCTCTCATTTGATCAAATAGGTCATTAATTCTAGGAAAAGGGTATTTGTTCTTCATAGTGACTTTGTTCACTTGTATGTAATCAATACATAACCTGCGTGTACCATCTTTATTCTTCAAAAACAACATAGGTGCTCCCTAAGGGGACACACTTGGTCTGATATACTTATTTTCCAAGAACTCTTGTAGATGCATCTTCGGATCAAGCATCTTTGGTGTACTCATCTTGTAGGATGTCTTAGACACTGATGTTGCCCCTGCCACAAGTTCAATTGTCAAATCAATGTCCCTATTTGGAGGAAGCCCTGGAATCTCATCAGGAAAAACATCCTTGAATTCTTGCAACACATGAAAGTCCTCCAACCTAGGAGTATCATTCTTTATTGCCTCCAAAACATGAGCTGCATATACTCTGCAACCTTTTTCACAGAACTTCTTCAGCTACATTGCTGAAGCCTACCTTCCACAGAGCACTTTTGGAATGCCTTTTACCACCTTTAGTTTTCTTTCTTCATCTAAGCACTCAAAAGTCTTGTTGTAACAATAAATATTTTCTCTATGTGCTTCCAACCAATCCATTCCAATGAGGACATCATAGGAACCAAGTGGCAGAAAATTCATATCTATACAAGTGACTAACCCATCCATGACCAATGGACTTCTCGTTACCACCTTACAAACTTTCCTCCCGGTTCCAATGGCTAGTTGGACAAACCACGATTTTTTATGCTTTGATTTCTTCACAGTTCACATCTAAACAAGTCTAGGGGTGATATATCTATGAGTGGATCTAGGGCCAATCAAAACAAAAACAGTCTACTCAACAATCTCACCCTCAACTTCCACCATAGTTGATTGATTATTTTCCTGTTGGTCTTCTAAAACTGCACAAATTTTAGGAATGGTACCTGCCTCCTGACCCATACTTTCAGCTTCTTGGGTGTTGTGGACTTGAATTTCATTCCTACTCTGATGTGGAAAGTACTTAATCATATGGTCTCCTCCACATCCCCAACACTTGACTGGGTTCCTTGACTTTTCCCTCATCACTCTGGCTGGCTTAATCATAGCTTGTGATGTCTGTCTTTTCTGATTCAGGAGGTGAGAAGGTTTAAAACCTTTGTTCCTTGGGTCAGCTTCACATTCTTCTTGTGGGAATTTATCCTAGTCCCTTCTATCTTTGTTATCTGATGCCCAAAGTTTATCTACCTTTGGAGATCTACCAAAATCTATAGCATGGCTGTAGTCAACTGGTTTTCTCTTCTAGAGCCTTGATCATCCTTTTATTTTCCTCTCTGCATATCTGCAACTCCACCCTCAGGTGCCTTTTGGTAGCTGCAACATCTGGGGAAATATCTTGGTTTCTCTTCTCATCAAATTTTGTTTCATCTTGTTGGATATAGTAAGTTGACCTTACATACCCTTCCCCATGTGGACAACTCATGCGCATATGGGGTGCTCCACATCTCCAACATTGGAGTGGATCTCTATTCTCTTATGGATCTCTTGGCTTTTCCCCCATAGCATCTTCCCCCTATACACATAATCCTGTGCATCATCCATGATGTAGGCCCTCTTAAACGAATAAAAACCCATGTTTTCAATTTGCACTATGACCATGCAAAACATGTTAACATACACCATTGTTATACAATCTCAAAAATTTAAAAATCACTTACGAACTGTTTATTGCAGGCATAAACGGTTAAGATCATAGTAGAATCTTGATCTACGGTCACAGTGCATTTCTCCACTGAAAGAAAGAGATGGATAAAGTCCTTTGAGTTGCGAAATTAGAAACTTAATCACCCCTAAGGAGATTATGATCCACGGATGAGGTTGATCCATAAACAAATAAATGGGTGTCAGCGATTTTGTTGGGTGAACAAACATGGTAGAAGAAAACCTTCACGGGTGCGATGCTTTATGACATCCACCTTGATTTATTTGAATTCCATCGTTGATTTCCATCCAATGGTTGATAGCTCATTTCGTTGGCTAACTAGCAAGTGCATTATTAACATTTTCTAGGCGTGAAATCCTTTATACAATCAATTTCACTTGTTGATTTGAAGTTCACCTCTTTATTAAGCACTTCCAAGGGTATTTTGTCGGGTTGGCTAAGTTTAGCAATTCTAGTAAATAACACTCTTTCTTACTGTAGTTTTATTTCTGCTACTAATTATCTTGGCCCATTATACCAATGCTGCAACCAATAGCTCTGTTAAACCACAAACTAGGTCTTCTTATCTCATTTTAACTGTTCAACTTTGCCCAATTAGACCCTAGTGTTGCAACCTTTTCTCTGATACCAAATTGTCGTGTCTTCATACCCCATAATGCGGATTATTAAAAAAAATTCCTCTTGAACACTTGTTCTCTTTTCAAACACAGGGAATGGATGTTAACACACACTTCATGATACATTATCAGGATTAAGAACCCCTGTACATCACTATAACAGTTGTTCCACCATTGACAGATCCATTCTGTGCATATAAAACCTTCTTTCGCACTAAACTTGTTCTTTCCGCACTCCGCCCTTCGCACTTCTGCTTTTCGCCTTCCACTCCGCAGTTCAAAAATCGAAACATCCTCTTCAATAGAGGTATTTGACCACTCTTCTGTCTTACTCATTCTACTCTTCCTCTTTCTTCCTTTCTGATCTCAAAACTCAGGAATCGAAACTTTAACAAATGACAGAGACATTTAACCATGATTCTGCCTTCCACACTCCCTCTTTTCACCTTCTGCCCAAAAATCAGGAATCAAAACTTTAACAAATGAAGAATTCCTTTATTCATAATTATTCCTTCCACATTATTCATTTCTACCTTCTGCTGCGGAAATCAGGAATCAGAAAACCAACCTTCAGCGGAATCGTTCCATCCACTTTCCATCTTCTACCCTCCGCCTTTTCTCCTTCCGCTACGGAACTCAAGAATCGAAAAACCCATGGAATGATCTCTAAACCTTTTGACTTACCACCTTCTGCATTCCACCTTTCTGCCTTCCGTTGCGGAACTTGGGAGCCAGAAGAATAACGCTTTACCTTAACCATTCTTCATTTTTCCACCTCCTTCCTTCCGTAGGAGGATCTTGGGGTGCGAAAAAACCCACTTTCTTGCTTATATCTTCTCCTGATTTCCACATTCCACCTTTTTCCTTTGGCAGGTGGATGAAGTCGAAAATCCCGCATTCTGCTTCGATTAAA
Organism: Pseudotsuga menziesii; assembly: GCA_001517045.1. Lineage (NCBI taxonomy): Eukaryota > Viridiplantae > Streptophyta > Pinopsida > Pinales > Pinaceae > Pseudotsuga > Pseudotsuga menziesii. The sequence goes on along the minus strand of LPNX010237830.1, from coordinate 4,342 downwards.
CTTCTTTCTCCTTCCTCCCACATTCCTCCTACCGATGCAGATCTTGGGGTGCGGAAACACTTAAATCAGCTTCCAACTGACTCTTTAACCAGGATTTTCTAGCCTTGAAATACTTAAGCAAAATGAATTTAAAATACAAGGAAAATAACGAAGTAAAATGCAGGGAAGTATCCACAAGTGAACCTCTACTTAATCATCATCAAGCATTCAACATGAACATAGTGATTCATACACAAATACATGACATAAACAAGCATAACAAAGATACTTATGTAACAATGACTCCTACTTCATTCATAGCAAGTATTCTTCCTTATCAATTCATCATATTCATTCATAAGCAACTTCAATGCATAAACAAAATAACAAATAATACTTATCTTGATGATGGAGTTGTCCCGCAACTAGCTAGGTGACTGCAACATTCCACGCAACCATAGGCTAGTGTGTTCATTAATATCTAAACACCCTTCCACCCTCGATTTGGGCATGATTTCCATAGGGAACTAGGGAACAACAGGCTTACACACAACCAACACACACCAAGATACATTCAAACCAACCTACAGTTAGGTTTCTCAGACTATCCAAGGCAACAAGTCAAATACCACTGGGTTTATCAGGGCTTACTCAGCCACACTAACACTCACAGAACCAAGTCATATCATACACAGTCACATCATATCACACACAGTCAAGCCAACACATAGTTTGTTTTCATAGACTATCCATCCAAGCCAGTATACAATTGGGTTTCAAAAGCTACTAATGCAATGGAAAGGTAGAATTGTTATGCTAGTGAGCTCAACCACAGAGATATGGACACCTACACTAGATATGGCATGGCATCCTCAATACTTGCACCACCCAACACAAGGAAATATTCCCTTCACTGCTACACTGTCCTTCAGGCCATACCTTCCCTTATAGTGCTCTTCTGGGTGTGCAGAAAGGTTTACCAACCCCCTCTTGATTCGTCTGTGAGGTTCCTCCCTTCACTAGTTTTATTAGCCTATTCTGGGCCTCTTTCACTCCTTGGTCTTCAGAACAAAATAGGGATGCACATCACAACAATCCACAAGAAAACACATCCATAAAGGCTTCACTCTGTAGCTAGAGAAAATAGGGTCTCATACCCATCTATGGTTCAGGATAACACTATAATCCCACAACCAAGGTTCAACAAGGGAGAGTACTTGCAGAAACACATAGAAACACTCTGCTAGCTCATAATGTTATAACACAACAAACATGGTTTCACACACTCTTTCACACAAAGAAATACAAGGTTTACACACATGTCACAATGTCAAGCAGACACACACTACAGAACAACACTTTCGCCACTCCAGACAGTGAATAACATAGAATCACGTTGCACCATAGTGAACAATCTCCTAGGTGAATTGTGATTGATCAATACATGAGTGAATAATAGGATAAATCACAATGAACCACAACGTTCAAATCACGACCGAGTTGACAATCTGGGTACGCATTTACGTGGGTTTACTTGCTGGAGAAGCAAGGATACAGATTTCCCAAACTGTAGACTTGAAGGCTTTCTTAGTCAAGCCATCAGAATACCATGCCTTTCTCTGCCCAAGGCATTAACTGCCTCATCCAACTTTTGGAATAAATTAATGATTTAGGACAGAGGATAAAAGGTAGCCGAGGGTTTCATGGGTTTCCCCATTGACATCTGGTCACACCCTATCCCTTGTGGAATCATGCCCCCATCTCTTTCACATTGTAGTCCCATAACTAGTTGTGGTATTATATTAATTTGTACATCTACATGATATATCAAATATATACAGTGTCTAACTCAACACCAAAACCATAGGTATCATCCTTGATCACCTATCCACAAAACATCAATCAATGGCAGGGCCTTAGCCTTGAGCTCCTCACCATGATCGCAATACAATATATACATCATGTACAATGTTAATACCATGGGGTCAAAACTGGGGTATTACATTCCCCTCCCCTTACAACAACACTTTCCTCAGTGCTTTACAAAGTCAAACAAAAATGTTCCTGGGCACTATCCCTAGTGCTCTGTACAATGGTACGATCTGGAAATCGTCCAGGTCCTTGATTGCATGCATCAATTCATACCACCAGTCTCTTTCTAGTCTTGGAGAACCCTTCTCCTCGTCTTGGAACATTTCTAATTTATTTGACAACCAACAATACCTATGCTCAAGCCCCAAGCAATGAATCAATTCTCATGTCAAATTCATAGGAGTTTTCAAAAAAGCATGGATGAATCACATGCACATGTATATTTACATAAAATCAACAAGTAATTCAAATACTTATCTACATAAGTATCTTCTTTTGGCTCAATAGGTATCTGACTTGGCTTTATGCAACCATGGCACCCACAAGACCTACCCCACCCCACACAAGGATGGTACCTCTTCTCTGCTATACAACCCTTCGAGCGTACCCACCCTTCCTGTGCTCTAGGGTGTGCATTAAAAGGTATCCAAGTTCTTGCAAGCCTCGGATCACCTGTGAAAATATCTCTCAACTGATATCTGACAGCTTTGCTTCAGAGCCTAACACCTCCTCTAGGTGATCACCAAGCTCATGTGCTTCCTTTTCGGACAACAAAATGAATCAATTCACATGTCAGATTCATTCCTATAGGATGCAATCTATAACAAGATTTTCAAATCCATGGCTGCATCATATGCTCATGTGTTTTTATAGAAAATCAACAACAACAAAAATATTGCTTGTAACCAAAATACATCCTTCTAGAGGATCCATCTATCCCAAACACATCCTTTCAAGAAGCTATGTACCCCAAGGGCGTACTTTCATCATCTCACCTACTTTACATACAATCATGCAATTCACATGAGCTAATTTTTTTTCAATCATAAATTTTCAAATCTATTTCATGCATAAATAAATTTCCAAATATCAAATGATCAATAACATTGACAACCAAATAAAAATATGAATCCACAACTCTGATTCCTACAGAAAATTATATTTTTGCAACCATGAGGCCATCCTCATATTGTTTGGCTTTTGCAAGTGGGAGCACTTATCCCTACTTACACATACTACCCAAAACCTGGCCATTCACATACAACATGTCATCTTGACACCATTTTAGATCAGCCAAACAGTCAATAGTATTCAATAGGAAAATTTGAAATCTAAAATTTAAAATCTATTACATTCAAAGGTTATATTTCAATTATGAGATCCTTCTCATAGCACATGGCAGATTTCTACCTTGGTTTCATTGGGTAAAACCATACCGCTCTGTTCAAGTCATTCTACTTGCAGAACATCCTTTAGCGAACTTCCTGTAATATCCTACAAGTCCAACAAAAGATCTTACATATGTCATATTTCTTGGAGTAGGCCAATTAATAATGGCCTCAATCTTCTCAGGGTCTATAAATATACCCTCCTCTAAGGTAAGGTGACCCAAATGATGAATCTTATCTTTATAGAATTCACATTTTCTCAACTTTGCAAACAACTTATGCTCCATGACCAATTTCAAAATCAGCCTCAACTGTTCAACATGTTCTTTTTCATTATTTGAATAAGTAAGAATATCATCAAGGAAAACAAGAAAAAACTTGTCCAAGCACCTGCTGAAAACATTATTCCTAAGGAACATAAATGTACTTGGTGCATTTCTAAAACCAAATGGTACCACTACAAACTCATAAGGTCCATACCTTGCTCTGAAGGTTGTCTTATGAACATATTTATCCTTGATTCTTACCTGATGGTAACCAAACCTTAAGTCAATTGTGGAAAATACATTTTCTCCTCTCATTTGATCAAAGAGGTTATGAATTCTAGGAAAATGGTATTTGTTCTTCATGGTGACTTTTTTCAACTATCCGTAATCAATACACAACATGTGTGTACCATATTTATTCTTCAAAAACAACACAAGTAATCTCCAAGGGGACACACTTGGTCTAATATACTTCTTTTACAACAAATATTGTAGCTGCATCTTCAGATCAAGCATATCTGGTGTACTCATCCTGTAGGGTTTCCTAGACACTGGTACTGTTCCTGGCACAAGTTCAATCTGTTGGTTGTGGAGCCTAATATTCTAGATCCATAGATATTATTCAGTTGTGATTGTAACCCAGGAGTACTGTACACTCATTCCCCCTGCCTTGGGGTTCGGGGGCGAAGCCCCTAAAAAAAAAATTTGGGATGTTTGTTGTCCAACAGTATTGCGAACCCATGGTATTGGGTTAACCCTAGAATTTTCCCATTGTATTTCCCCTATAAAAGAAAGCATTGTAAATCGACTGGGTATTGTATTGGAAGAGAGACTGTG
>LPNX010237765.1:17339-45790 GCA_001517045.1 Pseudotsuga menziesii | reverse complement strand
GCACTCGCATGAAGTTGATTCCACTTTTTATTGCCACTTAAGAAATCAGAAATGCACTTCTGAAGTGTAAATTGAAAACGCATATGCGTTATTGATGGTACATTTGGAATAACCCGAGTGTAAACACAAGGCTAAGGTTGGTAAGGAAGTATTGCATATGTAGTATATATCACAAGTGCAATATATTGCATATGCAATATGGAAACCAAAAATAAAAGAAAACAAAGTCCGTGGGTCTCATTTCTCATTTGCACAAGGACGTTTCAGGAGAGCGATAAAACACACACGCGATAAACTGCATAGGAAATAAATCACACGAGCGATTTGCATTTCACCATTTGGAGGTCGATTTAGATGTGGTTTGGCTCCAATGGCAGGTAACTACTCATATCCCTTACAAAGTGTTTTCAATTCTTTATTGTTTTTCTTAATTTCATAGTTTTGATAATTGTTTAAAACAAATTTAATAAAAAAAATTGAATTAAATCAAAGAATTATAAATTAAAACAATTTGTATTTTTTTGTTTACATCTTAAAAAATAACATAAATGAGCAAGATAATGTGGAAAATGAACCCATTAATAACCCAAAACCTAACCCACACATGAACCCAAACCCAAACCTAGAGGGGGAAGAATATTGAAACTCATAGATTCTAGCGTGTTTGGTATCATTGAGGTGCCTTAGCTCATCTATTAGAGGGGGGGATCAATTGAGGAAGTCTTTAGTGTATGCATTATACACAATAACAAAAAACAATTGCTAATGCCCAAGGAGCTCTGTACAACATTAGCTCATACAGAGAATCCAAGAGGCAATACTACTCCGATGGTTTGAGCTATAAAGACATTGAACACCTAAAGATTATAAAAGACCAATTATTTTCATTATTCTGGAATCCTAGCACCGGATTGGTTCCACCCACCAGTCGAGCACACATTTCCATAAATTGGGGTGTGGAACCAAATATAAAGGCCAATTGGATGGATTGTTGGTATATGGTCTTCAATGAAGACCCTCATGGGAACAGGGACATCCCATTATATTTCCTTAGGAAGTTGTATGCAGAATTCATCCTAGGGAAACATGTTAACTATTTCGATATCTTAGGATTCCAAGGTGTTGGTCATGTGATGCCCCAAGATAGGGAAGGGGCTAGGATGGATCCTAACCGTGTGCCTTTCCATCCATGCACACCCAAACCCTCTTGGATATATCCTCCTGCGGGCCCTGTGATTGAGGATACACAGGAGGCCTTATTTGACTTGGCAGATACACTGCTTCAGCATGGGACTAATGTCCAAGACAATGTAGGCCAAGGGGTTTGCACTTCTTACGCCAGCCCATTGCATAGTAAGGATCCATCTACATATCACACAGGAGATGCAGAGCATTCAGAGTGTCATGTTACTCCACACCCTTGCACATCGTGTGGAGGCATATGCTATGGCCATGCTTCAGACTTTTAGGACAATGGATTACTTCGATTTGTAAGTAAAACTCATTATTTTCATATTATATTTTGTTTCATATCACAATTTTCAGTTTTTTCACAACTTATTTCTATTTAATTATGTAACAAATTATGTGAACAAATATACAGCTGGTGTCCCATGACACACCAGAGTCGCATAGTCCATCAATCAATGTTGAGAACATTGACGCTACTGTCAATATTGCATGTGGGTTTGGTTCTTCACCATTAGCAGTAAGAACTATACTTGTTAATTGTCAATTTTATTTACATATTTATAGTAGAGATTGTAACATTTAATACAGCCTAATTTGGATACAACATGTTTTATGCAGGGTGATTAGGATGAGTACATTGAATCCCAGCTTAGTCCCTCTCATGTAGAGGTAGATTCCGAGACATAGGTATTACTTTAAATATGCTTTTAATTATGTTTCGCTTTCTTTGGAAAAATCATATTCCATACATCATCTATATGTCTTGTTTTCTTTGTATTATTTGACATTGACATATGTTATGTTATGAAGGAATCCATTGAGCCATTGGTGCTTGAAGAGCACCAAAGTGAGGTTGTTTATGACCCACCTCTTCCCCCCACCAGGTACATATATGTTTCGGTTTCTTTGAAAACATCATTTTACGTCGATGTAGTATATATGTCTATGATTATTTTTATTATCTGAATTTGACATATGTTATTTTATGCAGGCTTCTATTGAGGCATCGGTGCTTGAAGAGCACTAGATTGCTGACCACTTATAATGAGCCAACAAGTACATTTATGTATTGCTTTCTTTTAATTGTGATTTTAATGATTCAACATGTACTTTCTTAATTTTTTGAAATTGTCTAATTGTATATTTATCCTTTTGTACCTAGGAACATGAGTTTGATGAATATGTCCAAAAAGCGAACTTCTTCACTAGTAAAAGTAGAATTCCTTTTTTCTCGTTGCTAGTTAATTGATCCACTGGTTACACACCTCCTCATGTCCCCCAGGTATATTTATACATTTCAACTCTTGCTTATATTGCTTTTTGTACATGCAAGTAACTTTTTACTTGTTGCCCCCATTGATATCACTCTTTTACTTTGTATTATCTGACATTGACATATATGTTACTTTATGTAGGAAGCTATTGAGATAGTGGTGCTTTGAAGAGAACACAAGTGAGGTTGTTGTCGACCCACCTCTGATGAGACAATAGGTAAGTTTATGTATCGCTTTCTTTGTACGTTTATGTATGGCTTTACCTGATTGTGTGCTTTCTCTTTGTACGTTTTTGTAGGTTTATGTATCACTTTGATAGATGTTACTTTATGCAAGAATCTATTGAGACAGCGGTTCTTGAAGATCACGAAAGTGAGGTTATTTTTGACCCACCTCTTCCCCTCCGCCAGGTACATGTATGTTTTGCTTTCTTTGGAAACATCATTTTTCGTCCATGTAGTATATATGTCTATGATTCTTTTTATTATCTGAAATTGACATATATGTTACATTATGCATGATTCTAGTGAGGCACTCGTGCTTGAAGAGCACCAAATCAATGGGCCACCTCTAACAAGCCAATAGGTACATTTATGTCTCACTTTCTTTGTACATTTGTGTATCGCTTTCTCTAATTTGGTGCTTGAAGAGACCCAAATCAGTGACCCACCTCTTCCCCCCCAATGTAGATGTATATTTTTTGACATTGGCATATATAGTTTTTTATGCAGCTTGATACTGAGCAAGTGGTGCTTGAAGAACACCCAATTAGGGTCACTGCTAGTGAGGCACCATGGCCCACCATTACTTACTCTTGTACAGAAAGTAAAAATGTTATATTGGTTTTGTAATTTGAACAAATGTAGATAGAATTTTTATAGGTTGGTAAACTAACTTACAGAATTTGGTTTTTCTGTAGTCTCCACTGATGTGACCTATCCCTCTTATTCAGCGATGGGGATCACCAGTGAGTAGTCAGAAAAGAAATCTAGACTTCTCCAAAGACATTGGAAGTGGAAGTGAAAGGGGGGATAACTAGAATAAATGTATAGGGGGATACATAGATGTAACTTTTTGTTTTTATACACATAGATGTACATTTTGATCCACTGTTTTGTATTGTGGCCATGTGGCATGCCAATTTTTGTAACATTATTTCTATACATATATAATATAAAGCAAGGTTCAATTTTATACATATATGGTTGACTTGATCTTGTAACACGATATGTATGGTTCACCTATGTGATGTAATGATATGTGCGGTTCACATGTGTGTTAACTTATGAATTTTCAATACTTAAAGAAAGAATTTATGACTCATCAAATTTTTAACATTATGGCTATCCTCAACTTTTTTAACATCATAACCATACCATGCACTACATAAATTTCATATAAACTAACATCGTAACACTAATTCATGCATGCATGTGTAATATACCATATCATACCCTACAATACCCTATGATACTAACATCATACCATAATAACATACAATAACATACCCTACAATACCCTATGATACTCACATCATAGGATACTAACATACAATAACATACGCTATAATACCCTATGATACTAACATCATACCATACTAGCATACAATAACATACCATAACATAACATACTAACATACCATACCATTGTAATATACCATACAATACCCTACAATACTAACATCATACCCTACAAACCTTAGTTGGTTTTCAATATGTACACATACATCCATGTGTCTCTACTTCCATCTCATAACGTGTAAAGAGGTCACTAAACCATAGTTCCATGTCATAACTTGTCAACCCTAGTGATAGCATGCAAAGTGGTGTTCATGAAACCCTAGTTGGTTTCGAATTTGAACATGCCCATGTGTTTTTAGTTCCATCTCTTAACCTGTAAAGAGGTTACTAAACCCTAGTTCCATCTCATAACTTTTCAACCCTAGTGATAATATGCAAATCGATGTTCATGAAATACTAGTTGGTTTCCAATTTGTACATGTCCATGTCTTTCTAGTTTCGTCTCTTAACTTGTCAAGAGCTCACTAAACCCTAGTTCCATGTCACTATTTGTCAACCCTAGTGATAGAATGCAAATTGGTGTTCATGAAAGCCTAGTTGGTTTCTAATTTGTACCTGTGCATGTGTTTTTAGTTCTAGAGTCATAACTTGTAAATTGCTCACTAAACCCTAGTTCCATGTCATAACTTGTCAATCCTAGTGATAGGATGCAAATTTGTGTTCATGAAACCCTAGTTGGTTTCCAATTTGTACATGTCCATGTGTTTCTAGTTTTGTCTCACAACTTATAAATTTCTCGCTAAACCTAAGTTCCTTGTCATAACTTGCCAACCCTAGTGATAGCATGCAAATTGGTGTTCATGAAACCCTAGTTGGCTTCCAATTTGTACATGTCCATGTGTTTCTAGTTCCATCTCATAACTTGTAAATTGCTCACTAAACCCTAGTTCCATGTCAGAACTTGTCAACCCTAGTGATAGCATGCAAATTCGTGTTTATGAAATCCAAATTGGTTTCCAATTTGTACATGTCCATGCGTTTCTAGTTCCATATGATAACTTGTAAATTTCTCACAAAACCCTAGTTCCATGTCATAACTTGTCAACCCTAGTGATACCATGCAAATTGGTGTTCATGGAAGTCTAGTTGGTTTCCAATTTGTACATGTCCATGTGTTTCTAGTTCCATCTCATAACTTGTAAAGACGTTACTAAACCCTAGTTCCATCTCATTATTTGTCAACCCATGGAAAGTGGTGTTCATGAAACCCTATTTGGTTTCCAATTTGTACATGTACATGTGTTTGTAGTTCCCTCTCTTAACCTTTAAATTGCTCACTAAACCCTAGTTCCATGTCATAACTTGTCAACCCTAGTGATAGCATGAAAAGTGGTGTTCATGAAACCCTAGTTGGTTTCCAATTTGTACATGCCCATGTGTTTTTAGCTCTCTCTCTTAACTTGTAAAGAGGTCATTAAAACCTAGTTCCATCTCTTAATTTGTAAAGAGGTCACTAAACCCTAGCGATAGCATGCACATTGGTGTTCATGAAAGCCTAGTTGGTTTCCAATTTGTACATGTCCATGTGTTTCTAGTTCCCTCTCTTAACTTGTAAATTGCTCACTAAACCCTAGTTCCATCTCATTATTTCTCAACCCTAGTTGGTTTCCAATTTCTTGTTCCCTCTCTTAACTTGTAAATTTCTCACTAAACCCTAGTTCCATCTCTTTACTTGTCAACTCATGCAAAGTGGTGTTCGTGAAGCCCTAATTGGTTTCCAATTTGTACGTGTCCATGTGTTTCTAGTTCCCTCTCTTAACCTGTAAATTGCTCACTAAACCCTAGTTCCATGTCATAACTTGTCAACCATAGTGATAGCATGCAAAGTGGTGTTCATGAAAGCCTAGTTAGTTTCCAATTTGTACATGTCCATGTGTTTCTAGTTCCCTCTCTTAACTTGTAAATTTCTTGCTAAACCCTAATTCCATCTCATTATTTGTCAACGCTAGTTGGTTTCCAAGCTCTAGTTCCCTCTCTTAACTTGTAAATTTATCACTAAATCCTAGTTCCATCTCATTTTTTGTCATCCAATGCAAAGTTGTGTTCATGAAACCCTGGTTGGTTTCCAATTTGTACATGTCCATCTGTTTCTAGTTCCCTCTCTTAACTTGTAAATTGATCAGTAAACCCTAGTTCCATGTTATAACTTTTCAACCGTAGCGATAACATGCAATGTGGTCTTCATGAAAGTGTAGTTAGTTTCCAATTTGTACATGTCTGTGTGTTCCTAGTTCCCTCTCTTAACTTATAAATTGCTCACTAAACGCTAGTTCCATCTCATTATTTGTCAACACTAGTTTGTTTCCCATTTGTGGCTCCCTCTCTTAACTTGTAAATTGCTCACTGAATCCTAGTTCCATCTCATTATTTTTCAACCCATGCAAAGTGGTGTTCATGAATCCCTAGTTGGTTTCCAATTTGTACATTTCCATGTGTTTCTAGTTCCGTCTCTTAACTTGTAAAGAGCTCACTAAACTCTAGTTCCATCTCATAACTTGTCAACCCTAGTAATAGCATGGAAATTGGTGTTCATGAAAGCCTAGTTGGTTTCCAATTTGTACATGTGCATGTGTTTCTAGTTATGTCTCTTAACTTGTAAATTTCTCACTAAACCCTAGTTCCATCTCACATATTTGTCAATCGTGGTGATAGCATGCAAAGCGGTTTTCATGAAACTCTAGCTGGTTTCCAATTTGAACATGGCAATGTAATTAAATGTGCATTAAACTAAAAACATAAAAAAATGTAAATTTCAACACCTCAAGAGCATGTTATTTTATGAATTCTATTTGTTGGTGTCTAAAGACACCATTCTTGGCACCTCCAATGTGCTGTAGATGGTGTTTGTATCCTAGGCACACGAAAGGCTAGACATTTGTAACATCATAAGAAAAAAAAGAGAACCCAATGAAAATGTGCCAACATGATTTCTAGATAACTCACCCGAGGTTGTATGATCTTGTTTATAGTGTCCAGTATCCTTTAAATAATATTATGTCTATGAATGGTATCAGTCAATCACAGGTTTATTTCATTGAGAATAAACTAAGGCTAAATAATTGAAATTGTGCTTCAGAACTCACTTTAAAGGTTAAATAACACACCTGACAATGCACTCATACAAGTAGGCCATTTGGATCATCTATGGTGCTGATGGTGTCCATCATTATTTCATGCTCTATATGAGGTAGAAAGTATCTCACATGTGACCTATTTTTGTGACCAAGTGTGTGCAACTTTATGTTTATACCAAATACTAGGTTGGCAAATTGGTATACAATAGCTCCTCATCTATAATCCTGATATACATACCCACCCTTCCTTTTTCGTTGTGCTATAAGTGTCAAGTACTCCCCTTTTATAACCATCGAGCCAGTTGGGAATTCAATATTTTCATCATATGTCAATATTCAACAATTTACCTGTGAAGTCACCAATTTAATCTTCTTGCTTTCTTTCCCATCATGTAGCTGATATGTCTCATACTGATAGTTCTGCTTCTCGACAATTGCATTCCCAAATGCTTGATATTCACTTTCATTGATGCAATCAGACCATAATGATAGCCCACCACAATTGTTGCAAGAACCTTCTACACATTGTTTTAACTAATGTGTCTACCCATCTCGCCTCGGACACATTATGTTATGGATAAAATCTCTGGATGACATTGGCGGTACTGTACTTGAGCATTCCTACACATGGTTAGGATGTAAAAAACAACGTATCTGAGCAAATTTATGGTAATATAGGTCAAAATCTATGTGGTATATACAACAACAATTGTTTCGGATGGTATTGATTCGAACATACAAAGGTTTGCATTTTTCAAAAGATCTTTGCCCGAGCCTTAGCTCTATGTGGGAAACTTTAAACATCTCGAACAGTTGAGTTTGTGTCATGTTAAGATAATGTTTAACATGAGGTTCATGGTTTCTAGAACCCCTACAATGTTTTAACGCATCCTTCTTGTTAGAAGAAGGCCTAGCGTTATCATGCCAAAACGTGTGCGCTAGGTCCTTCACTCTTTCGACTAAATTCATGTCTTTGTGGGGCATCCTACTACTAAATGCCCATAATGTTTCCCTCTGTCCCTCTACATAAAGGTTGTCTCTTGTTACTGAATATTTATAAGTGTCTTTGGATGTAAAGGCACAATTTGTGATGTGCATTTAAGTAAACAACATTGTCTTGTGGATCTACATAAAATTGATTTAGCCAATACACGACGAGCCACATTACAATATTGTGAATGAGTTTTTTACCAATTGATGTGAATGCAGCAGCAAGAGATTTAACAATGTGATTACTTGATTCGATATTCTTCTTTGTTCTTATGCCTAAATTTCTTCTAACTGTTTCCATATTTCTAGATTTAAGCAAAGCTAAAAACAATTGGCATTTACCAGCTTCAGATTTGTTATCGAAATATTGTTTCATTATTTGAGAACAATGATGAAGGATAGTGCATTTAGCCACCTTACCTTCCATGGAAGTCAATTCACTCTAGTCCACTTGTATGCGTTTAGGAGTTCTCTTCTGTTTTGATGCAAAATTTCTTGTCGTTTGAAATGATGGAGTGACGTTTACATCCACTATAGTCTAACAACTTCGATTAGGAGATCGAACCACCGACCATGGTTATTGCTAAGTCACATTTGCATCAGAAGTAACATAATTATTGAACTCTTTACAAGATTGTCCATTTACTAATGGATCAATAATATCAACTTCCATATAACCAGCTTCCTTTAATGTTGCATTATCATTCCTCAACCTCTACGTCAGGTATCTGTTCAGTGGGAATGGGAACTATTTGCTCATGTAATGAATGTCGATGATTTCTTGAATCTTCCCCCTTTTTTTCTTTTTATATTCAGCTTCTTCCGGTGTAAGCACCTTCCTTGCAGACTTTTGACCTCTATTACATACATTCCCCATTGAAATCCACCCAAACCTGTACAAAACTATGGAACTATGTAAGTAATGATTAAATTGCACGTTGAACAGTTCTCTATGCCTAGGTTCAGACGAATTATGTATTTTGCTACAGTAAACCTGGCCCACATCACACAACCCAACATTTTTTATATAACACATATCATATATGCAATATTGATACAATGCTTTTTAATTAATGGGCAGGTTTTTTACATGATCTTCAAAACGCATATGCGGTATATCACATATGCGATATAGTGCATATGGGATTTAGTGCTCACTGAATTTGCAACTTGACTGATCTAGATGCTTATCAAATATTAAAATATTAAATATCAAATGCATATCAAACATGGATTGAAATATGTTAAACTTCTATAACGAATAGTATGACTATGACGATGATGATTATGAGGATGATGATGACTATGATGGTGATTATAATGATGATGATGATGAAGATGATAATGATGATGATGAGGATGATGACTATGATTATGAGGATGAGGAGGAGGAGGAGGAGGAGGAGGATGAATGTGATGATGATGGTGAGGATGACGATGAGGATGATGATGATGATAATGATGATGGAAATGATGATGATGAGGAGGAGGAGGGCGATGATGATGAGGAGGAGGAGGAGGATGATGATGATGATGATGAAAATGATGATGAACAATGACGGTGATGAGGAGGAGGAGGAGGATGATGACTATGATGATGATGATGAGGATGAGGGTGATGATGATGATGGCGATGATGATGAACAATGATGATGAGGAGGAGGAGGAGGAGGAGGATGACTATGATGATGATGATGAGGATGAGGATGATGATGATAATGATGACAATGATGGTGACGATGAGGATGAGGGTGGTGATGATGATGATGATGATGATGATGATGATGATGATGACGACGATGATGATAAACAATGATGGTGATGATGATAAGGAGGAGGATGATGACTATGTTGATGATGATGAGGATGAGGAAGAGGATGATGATGATGTTGATGGCCATGATGACAAGGAGGAGGATGAGGGTGATGATGATGACGATGTTGATGATGAGGATGAGGGTGAGGATGATGATGATGGTGATGATGATGATGAGGAGGAGGAGGATGGTGATTACGATGATGATGATCATAATTATAATGACGATGATGATGAACAATGATGACGATGATGATGATGGGGATGAGGGTGACGATGATGATGATGAGGATTAGGATGATGAGGATGAGGATGATGATGATGATGATGATGACGATGACGATGACGAACAATGATGGTGATGATAATGAGGAGGAGGAGGATGACTATGATGATGATGATGAGGATCATGGTGATGATGATGATGGTGAACACAAAGATGATGATGATGAGGATGAGGGTGATGATTATGACAATGATGATGATGATGAGGATGAGGGTGATTATGACGACGATGATGATGAGGATGAGGATGAGGGTGATGATGACGATGATGATGATGAACAATGATGATGATGATGAGGAGGAGGAGGAGGATGACTATGATGATGATGATGATGATGATGACGGCGACGATGAGGATGAGGATGAGGGTAGTGATGACGATGATGAGGATGATGATGATGATGATGATGATGAACAATGATGGTGATGATGATGAGGAGGAGGAGGATGACTATGATGACGATGATGAGGATGAGGGTGATAATGATGATGATGATGATGATGATGATGATGGCCACGATGATGATGATGAGGATGAGGGTGCTGAGGATGATGATGATGAGGATGAGGTTGATGATGGTGATGATGATGATGATGATGATTATGGTGATGATGATGACGATGATGACAATGAGGATGATGATGGTGATGATAACGATGATGATGATGACGATGATGACGATGACGATGAACAATGATGATGATGATGAGGATGAGGATGAGGGTGATGATGATGATGATGGTGATGATGATGATGTTGACGATGATGATGAACAATGATGGTGATGATGACGACAAGGAGGACGATGACTATGATGATGATGATGAGGATGAGGGTGATGATGATGAGGATGATGATGATGATGATGATGATGATGACAATGACGATGATGATGAACAATGATGGTGATGATGAGGAGGAGGAGGACGATGGCTATGAAGATGATGACTATAATGATGATGATGATGACCATGAAAGTCAGCATCATCAACATAGTGCATTTAGCCACCTTACCTTCCATGGAAGTCTATTCGCTCTCATCCACTTGTATGCATTTAGGAATTCTCTGTCGTTTTGATGCAAAATTTCTTGTCGTTTGAAATGCTGGAGTGACGTTTTCATCCACTACAAGCTGACAACTTCGATTAGGAGATTGAACCACTAGCCATGGTTGTTGGTGAGTCACATTTGCATTGGGAGTAACACAATTATTGAACTCTTCAAAAGATTGTTGTTTACTAATGGATCAATAATAACAACTTCCGTATAACCATCTTCCTTTATTGTTGCATTAAGTTACTCAACCTCTACATTAGGTATCTGTTGAGGGGGAAGGAGAACTATTTGCTCATGTAATGAATGTCGTCAATTTGTTGAATCTTCCCTCTTTTTTTCTTTATTATTTTTAGATTCTTCCGGTGTAAGCACATTCCTCGCTGACTTTCGACCTCTATTACATACATTCCCCATCAAAATCCACCCAAACCTGTACAAAAGTATGGAATTATGTAAGTAATGATTAAATTGCATGTCGAATAGTTCTCTATGCGCGAGCTCAGAGGAATTATGTATTTTGCTACAGTAAACCTGGCCCACAGAATGCAATGCAACATTTTTTGTATAACACATATCGCATATGCAATTTAACGCACCTCCAATTTATCGCATATGTGATATTGATACAATGCTTTTTAATTAACGGGCATGTTTTTTACATGATCTCCAAAATGAATGTGCGGTATATCGCATATGCAATTTAGTGCATATGGGATATATCGCATATGCGATTTAGTGCATATGGGAGTTAGTGCTCACTGAATATCCAACTTGACGAATCTAGATGATTATCAAATATTAAAATATTAAATATCAAATGCATATCAAACTTGGACTGAAATATGTTAAACTTCTATAACGAATAGTATGACTAGGACGATAATGATTATGACGATGATCATGACTATGATGGTGATTATAATGATGATGATGATGATGATGAGGATGATGATGATGATGAAGATGATGATGATGAGGAGGAGGAGGAGGAGGAGGAGGAGGATGACTATGATGATGAGGATGAGGATGAGGATGAGGATGATGATGATGATGACAATGATGATGATGATGATGATGAGGTTGGTGGTGATGATTATGATGATGAGAATAATGATGATGATGAGGATGAGGATGATGAGGATGAGGATGAAGATGATGATGATGATGACAATGATGATGAACAATTATGGTGATGATGATGAGCAAGAGAATGATGACTATCATGATGATGATGAGGATGAGGGTGATGATGATGATGAAGATGATGATGAACAATGATGATGAGGGGGAGGAGGAGGATGAGGATGATGACTATGATGATGATGATGAGGATGCGGATGATGATGATGATGATGAAAATGATGATGATGATGAGGATGGGCGTGGTGATGATGATAACAAGGATGATGATGGCGATGATGATGATGATGATGGTGATGACGATGATGATGAACAATGATGGTGATGATGAGGAGCAGGAGAAGGATGATTATGTTGATGATGATGAGGATGAGGCTGATGATGATGATGATGAACACAAAGATGATGATGATGAGGATGAAGGTGATGATGATGATGATGATGATGAACAATGATGATGATGAGGAGGAGGAGGAGGAGGATGACTATGATGATGATGATGATGATGATGATGACAATGATGATGAGGATGAGGATGAGGGTGGTCATGATGATGATGAGCATGATGATGATGATGATGACGATGATGATGATGAACAATGATGTTGATGAGGATGAGGAGAAGGATGATGACTATAATGATGATGATGAGGATGAGGGTGATGATGATGATGATAATGGCCACGATGATGATGATGAGGATGAGGGTGATAATGAAGATGATGATGATGATGATAGGGATGAGGATGATGATGGTGATGATGATGACGAGGATGATGAGGATGGTGGTGGTGATGATGATGATGATGATGAGGATCATGATGATGATGATGACGACGATGATGATAATGATCATGATGATGAGCAGGATGAGGGTGATGATGAGGATGATGATGATGATGATGATGATGACGACAACGATGATGATGATGAATAATGATGGTGATGATGAGGAGGAGGAGGATGATTACTATGATGATGATTATGAGGATGAGGGTGATGATGATGATGATGAACAAAAAGATGATGATGATGAGGATGAGGGTGGTGATGATGATGATGATGATGAGGATGATGATGATGATGATGATGACAATGACAATGATGATGAATAATGATGGTGGTGATGATGAGGAGGAATATGATGACTATGATGATGATGACGATGATGATGATGTTTATGATGATGACCATAATGATGATGATGATGATGATGGTGATAATGATGATGAACATGATGGTGATGATGATGCTGATGCTGATGAGGATGAGGATAATGATAGTGATGATGATGATGATTGTGATGAGGATGGTGATGATGATGATGATGATGGTGATGACGATGAGGATGATGATAATGATGGTGATAATGATGATGACCATGATGGTGATGATGAGGGTTTGGGTGATGATGATGCTGATGCTGATGAGGATGAGGATAATGATAGTGATGATGATGATGATTGTGATGAGGATGGTGATGATGACGATGATGTTGTTGATGATGATGAGGAGGATGATGATGGTGATGATGATGATGATTATGATGAAGATGAACAATGATGATGATGATGATGATGATGACGGTGATGATGATGATGATGAGGATGATGATGACGACGATGATGATGATGATAATGATGATGAACAATCATGTTGATGATGATGGGGAGGAGGATGATGACTATGACGATGATGATGATGATGACAATGATGATGATGACGGTGGTGATGATGATGATGATGATGACGATGGCGATGAGGAACAATGATGATAATTTTAGTTGAAACTTTGCTTTTATTTTATTTTCAATCATTTGCAATGGAATGGTGATGATGAACAATGATGAGGAGGAGGAGGAGGATGACAATGATTATGATGAGCACTGACATAAATCAATCTTCATTCTATCTATGAATTTTGCAAATTTTCCCTTGAATTTGAATAGATCGAAGGATAGGAGGAATTATTGTTTTCTTGAAAGCACGGCCCATGGCTTCGTTCACCACCCTTGTTTACATGTATTTATGACTTCTTGTTGTTTTGGTGCTTAAACACAGTGGTATAAATCCAAGTTTCTGCAACTGTTCTATTTATTTAATCAATTGTCCAAGGATGTACGTTTCTTTCTTAGTTTGGTTTTGATATTCCACATTTTATATTTATTCAATTCTGGTAGATATAGACCATTTTAATTATCATTTTATTTTTTCCTTTTATTTACACAATATTCCAAGGATATATATTTCTTTCTTAGTTTTGCTTTGGTATTCTGCACTTTATACTAATTTGACTCTCTCAACATCCAAATTCTCATTGTTTTCTTTTGTTTTCTTTCCACTATCCTGTTGTATCAACATATCGTGTAGCAAGAATGATATTATATTTTTTATTTTAAATCTCTTAATTGCTCATAGATTTCAATAGCCATGCCAACATGAAGTCAAGCATTCAATTCTAGTAATTCCTAAGCTAGTGGCAATTTAATAAATATACAAGAACGATATATACCATGACAAAATTATAACTCACAATACACATAATACACATAGAGACATAGAGTTGTGTGAAATTTTTATTAGTTTAGTAAATATGAATGTAGTCTTTTTTTTTTTAAGACTTTTTTATTAAAATTTAATATTATTATTTTGATTCTGTTTACAATCGATTTGAATCTTAATCTATCGCGGTCGATATATTTTCACCGCAAGATACATATGTGACGCTCACTACAATCTTTTTTAAACTTTTAATATTAATTTTTTTTCCAGCCTCCATTTATGTGGTGTGGTGAGAGTGAAAACTACATGTAAAAGAAAAAATCTTTAAATTATCTCCGTTCACGTCACTCTCATAATCATGATTTCTCTCATCTTCATCTTTCCTTGTCCGAAGGGAAATAGTAATATTATGAATTCTCTATGAACTTGAGCCAGCAAAGACAGAGAATCACAATTATTACAAATGAGGCTGTAAATAAAGACCAAATATAAAGTAAAAGGCATGTTCGTAAACCCTCTTAACAAAGCGAAAAATGGTTCCCCATAGGTATTTCTTTTTTAATAAAGACCGAACGTGAAGTGAAAGACATGTTAAATCCGCTAGCAAAATAAAGTGCAAAGACACACCATAGTTTTTTTTTTCTTGACTCGGAATTTCCAGAGAAAATCGAAAACCTGGGTGAACAATAACAGGGAATGAGAATGATTATTAGGTGAATTCTTTTTGAAGACTATGAACTGAAAGACATGTTGTTTGAAAAATCTATTTTTTGTTGAGTGTTAATTTTTCAGAGAAAATCGAAAACCTAGGTGAACGATAACACGGAATGAGAATAATCATTAAAAAAAATAAACTGAAAAGTGTACTCAAGGAATGTGGATAATCATTAGAAAACAAAATAAACTGAAAACTGTACTAGGTGAATTATTTTTGAAGACTTGCAAAGTAAAGTAAATTGCATTTTACTTGAGTGTTTGATATTATTAATTTTCTTGGATAAAATTATCTCGGTTGTCTGTCTTTTTAATGGACATTATTCTTGGATAATTCTTTACAATTTGGATGGTGAATCTTATGACTTTACATATCTGTTATGGTGACTCATATGGTATTGTATGAACAAATCTTTGTTAACATATGATCAGTCTTTGATTTCCTACATAAATGATATTCCAATATAAAGCTGATGTAACTATTCCAATATCAAGTTGATGTAATTAGTTACCTTTGATTCAATTTAAATAACAAAGAACAACTATTTTTCTTCTGAAAAAAAATAAACAACATATCAACTAAATAAACAATTAAAATAACAAATTTATTGTTGATACATGAGTTGTTTTGTTGATACACGTATCTGTTCACGGGGAATGGGAACTATTTGCTCATGTAATGAATGCCGATGATTTCTTGAATCTTCCCTCTTTTTTTATTTTTTATTTTCAGCTTATTCCTGTGTAAGCACCTTCCTCTCCGACTTTCGACCTCTATTACATACATTCCCCATTGAAATCCTTCCAAACCTGTAAAAAACTATGGAATTATGTAAGTAATGATTAAATTGCACGTTGAACAGTTCTCTGTGCGTAGGTTCAGATGAATTATGTATTTTGCTACAGTAAACTTGGCCCACATCACGTAACCCAACATTTTTTATATAACATATATCGTATATGCAATATTGATACCATGCTTTTTAATTAACGGGCAAGTTTTTTACATGATCTCCAAAACGCATATGCGATATATCGCATATGTGATATAGTGCATATGGGATTTAGTGCTCACTGAATATGCAACTTGACTAATCTAGATGCTTATCAAATATTAACATATTAAATATCAAATGCATATCAAACATGGACTGAAATATGTTAAACTTCTATAACGAATAGTATGACTATGACGATGATGATTATGATGATGATGATGACTATGATGGTGATTATAATGATGATGATGATGAAGATGATAATGATGATGATGAGAATGATGACTATGATGATGAGGATGAGGATGATGGGGAGGAGGAGGAGGAGGAGGAGCATGAATGTGATGATGATGATGAGGATGAGGATGAGGATGAGGATGAGGATGATGATGATGATAATGATGATGGCAATGATGATGATGATGAGGATGAGAGTGGTGATGATGATGATGAGGAGGAGGATGATGAGGAGGATGATGATGATGATGATGATGATGAAAATGATGATGAACAATCATGGTGATAAGGTGGAGGAGGAAGATGATGACTACGATGACGATGATGAGGCCGAGGGTGATGATGATGATGGGGATGATGATGAGGAGGAGGAGGAGGACTATGATGATGATGATGAGGAAGATGAGGATGATGATGATAATGATGACAATGATGATGACGATGAGGATGAGGGTGGTGATGATGATGATGATGATAATGAGGACGACGACGACGGTGATGATGAACAATGATGGTGATGATGATAAGGAGGAGGATGATGGCTATGGTGATGATGATGAGGATGAGGATGATTATGATGATGATGCTGATGGCCATGATGATGAAGAGGAGGATGAGGGTAATGATGATGATGATGTTGATGATGAGGATGAGGATGAGAATGATGATGGTGATGATGAGGATGATGATGATGAGGATGGTGATTATGATGATGATGATGACGATGATGATGATGATGATGACGATGAACAATGATGACAATGATGATGATGAGGCTGAGGGTGATGATGATGATGATGAGGATTAGGATGAGGATGACGATGATGATGATGATGATGATGATGATGATGATGATGACGATGACGAACAATGATGGTGATGATAATGAGGAGGAGGATGATGACTATGATGATGATGAGGAGGATGAGGGTGATGATGACGACGATGATGATGAGGATGAGGATGAGGGTGATGATGATGATGATGAATACAAAGATGATAATGATGGGGATGAGGGTGATGATGATGACGATGATGATGAAAAATGATGATGATGATGAACAATGATGATGATGAGGAGGAGGAGGATGATGACTATGATGATGATGATGAGGATGATGATTATGATGATGATGACAATGACGATGAGGATGAGGATGACGGTGGTGATGGTGATGATGATGATGATGATGATGATGACGGTGATGATGAACAATGATGGTGATGATGATGAGGAGGAGGATGATGACTATGATGATGATGATGAGGATTAGGGTGATGATGATGATGATGATGGCCACGATGATGATGATCAGCTTGAGGGTGTTCAGGATGATGATGATGAGGATGAGGATGATGATGTTGATGATGCTGATGATGATGATGATGATTATGGTGATGAGGATGACGATGGTGACGATGAGGATGATGATGGTGATGATGACAATGATGATGATGATGATGAACAATGATGGTGATGATGATGATGTTGACGATGATGATGAACAATGATGGTGATGAGGAGGAGGAGGAGGATGATGACTACGATGATGATGACGAGGAGGAGGGTGATGATGATGATGATGAGGATGAGGATGAGGGTTGTGATGATGATGCTGATGATGACGATGATGATGATGACAATGATGATGATGATGAACAATGATGGTGATGATGATGAGGAGGAGGAGGATAACTATGATGATGATGATGATGATAATGATGATGATGATGTTGATGATGATGACCATGATGATGATGAGGATGATGGTGATGAGGATGATGATGAGGATGATGATGAGAAGGAAGAGGAGGAGGAGGATGACTATGATGATGTTGATGAGGAAGAGGAGGAGGAGGAGGATGACTATGATGATGTTGATGAGGAGGATGATGGCTATGATGATGAGGATGAAAATGAGGATGATGATGATGATGATGATGATGACAATGATGATGATGACAATGATGACGATTATTAGGATGAGGGTGGTGATGAGGATGATGATGATGATGATGATGATGATGACGACGACGATGATGATGATGAACAATGATGGTGATGGGGAGGAGGATGATGAATATGATGATGATGAAGAGGATGAGGGTGATGATGATGATGGTGATGATGATGATGATGACCATGATGATGATGATGAGGATGAGGGTGATGATGATGCTGCTGATGATGAGGATGAGGATGATGATGGTGATGATGATGTTGATGATGATGATGAAGGTGATGATGATGATGATGATGATGATGATGAGGATGATGATGGCGATGATGATGATGATGATGATGATGATGGTGACGATGATGATGATGATCATGATGAACAATAATGATGATGATGATGAGGATGAGGATGAGGATGAGGATGATGATGATGATGAGGAGGAGGAGGAAGATGATGATGATGATGAGGAGGAGGAGGAGGAGGAGGAGGAGGATGTCGATGATGATGATGACCAATGATGGTGTTGATGATGATGAGGAGGATGATGACTATGATGAGGATGATGAGGATGAGGGTGGTGATGATGATGATGATGAGAATGATGATGATGAGGGTGGTGATGATGATGATGATGACGATGACGATGAGGAACAATGATCATAGGTTTAGTTGAAACTTTTTTTTGATTTTATTTTCAAGCATTTTCAATGGAATAGTGATGATGAACAATGATGATGAGAAGGAGGAGGAGGATGACAATGATTATGATGAGCACTGACATAAATTAATCTTTAATCTCTTTGTGAATGTTGCAAATTTTCCCTTGAAGTTGAATAGATTGAAGGACAAGAGGAATTATTGTTTTCTTGCTTGCACAGCCCATGGCTTCGTTCACCGCCCTTGTTTATAGGCATTTTTGACTTCTTGTTTTTTGGGTGCTTAAATAGAGTGGTATAACTCCATGTTTCTACAACTATTTTGTTTATTTAATTAATTGTCCAAGGATGTATGTTTCTTTCTGAGTTTGATTTTGATATTCCACATTTTATATTTATTCAATTCTGGTAGATATACACCATTTTAATTCTCATTATATTTTTGTGTTTTCTTTGCACAATACTCCAAGGATATATATTTCTTTCTTAGTTTTGTTTTGGTATTCTGCACTTTATACTAATTCGAATCTGTTAGCATCCAAATTCTCATTGTATTCTTTTGTTTTCTTTCCACTAGCATGTTGTACCAACATTTCTTGTATCAAGAATGATATTATATTTTTTCTTTTAAATTTCTTAATTGCTCATAGATTTCAATATCCATGCCAACGCGAAGTCCAGCATTCAATTCTGGTAATTGCTAAGCTAGCGGTAATTTAATATTATTGTCATGAGTGTAAAGTCCAAGACCCCTTAAAAAATATGCCAGCATTGGAATGCCTATGTACATACGTTGAGGGTTAAAACCATATTTCCTAATTTTTATTTCTATGAAATGTGTGTGTACATACATTTAGATTTAAATCCTTATTTCTCAATGTTTCTTTGCTTTCTCTGGCATTTGTGTCCATCATAGTGTTGTCTAAATGGTATTATAATGGGATAAGGATGCCATTAATAATTTTTACTCTCGTACAAAATTAGTTAGGAAAAAATGTGTATGTGTTATAGCTTATTCATATCGCATATGCTTTATATCACATATGCGATATGAATAAGCTATAACGCATATGTTTTTTTTTTAAATTAATAAAATTGAAGGGAATAAGGTTTGGGATTATGTTCGGAAATAGCTTCGGATGACCAAACCTATTGGCTAGGACAAATAAACTAGGGCTATTGCTTGTCTTTTAGAACTCTATCAATATGCTAAGTTTAGATGGCATGTTTTGCTATGGCACACAAAATATTTTTTTAAGAAAAGTTAGAATATTGTAAAGTACGATCTTGCAATTCTGAATCTGTAATTTTTTTCTTCAAAACTATGTTTTATTTATTTATAATTATTTTTCTAAATGACACACGTTAGTTTTTTAAAATAGATACATTGATTTTTTTTTATATAACTTTTTATTTCAATCACCATTTTCAAATAAAACTGTATGTTGGACTAGATGAGATCAATCTCTACGATCTTATATATAGAAATCAATGATTTCATTAATTTTTGCCCCTAAAATGTGTACACTTGCACATAACGTTTTCCTTTCAATCTTTTGTGACTTCAATAATTAATTAAAAATAATAATTCTTGAAAAATTATGAAAAAATATGTCTGCAAGATTTTTTCCCAAATTGACATCATTTACCTCATATATTGCTGCACCCACACAAACATGTCTGTTAAGATGTGGTGAAAATTTGAAACCCAATTTCACAGAAACTAAATTTATAATCATTTACACACATTTTGTCTGCATAAATGCTATATATTATGAAAGTTGATTCAATTACCTATCTTTTCTCTTTTTACTTCATCTTCAAATAAGAAGTACCACTAATTGTTACCTAAAGTCAAAGTTTCCAGGTTTTTCCAGCATTATGTGGCATCTAAAGCGTCTTTAAAGGAGTCAATGATTATGTATGAGCCCATATATGTTTTTGTAATTTAGATTTAGTTTTTTTTCTTAAATTTGTTTTTATAGATTAGAAATAGTTTATTTAAATGAAAATTTAGTTTTATATTGATTATAATTAGTTTATTTTAATGAAAATCTTCTAAAATTAGTTATTTTCATTAGTTATGTTTATTTTTTTAATTTACATTTAGATTTAGTTTATTTGATATAATGATAACAATAAAATTATTAATATCAAAATGTGAATATGACTTTACATATTATAAATTATTATTAAAATCAAATTATCATCATTAAATTATGTATAAAAAAAATTTGAAATTATATGAGGATGGTTGTCTTTTATATATGTGAATTTTCCCACAGAGAACTAGACTTTTTAGTATCTCAAAAAATACATGATCTAGATCAAAGCTAGCCCTAATATATATATATATAGACACACACACTTATGAACACTAACAAATGCAATTAAATTAGATTACACGAGATGTATTTCAAACATCAATATATCATAATTTATGTAATTTTAAAATTACCAATTTTATTACTATATTTCACTAATATAATATTATTTACATAAAATTTACATATTTATTGTGTATTTATTACGATTTTGTTTAAGTAATGATTTATTTATGGGGTTGCATCATTTTATTATTGATATGTATTTATCATCTCCAATACTACTCTTTGTTGTAAGTTTGGATTAAAGAAATGGTTTTCATACAAGCTAAATTTTAATGATTAGAAATCATTATTAGTATTGCTAGTAGAGGATTTTTTTGTTAGGAGTTCCAAGTTGTACTAGAAAAATGTCAAACTAGATATTCCAACTTGATTTTCTTTATTGTACAACCAATCGAAATTTTAGTTCAAAATAAATTATTGATAATGGGAGTAGAGGGATTGTTGTTTAGAGTTCCACAAATTATCAACCAATTCATCTCAATAAAAGGATTGTTGTTTATAGTGGATAGAAGTCATCTAGTTGGATTTTTACCAATTCATAAGATCATTGCAAATTATCAAATCTTGAGAACTACCAAGTTTGATTAGCTCGATCCAAAACAAATTGGCAACCAAGTCTTTAGAGTTTCTTTTGTATAAGCTAGCTAAGACAAGGTCCTCATATAGCTATAACAGATTGGGGTCAGAATCATTGTTTAAGATAATAGCTTGATCTCTTTCTATTTTAGTGTTAAAGTCTCCTAGAAAGAGGATATTGCTTTCATTTCTTAGGTTGGATTATCCCATTCCAAGCCAATGCAAGGAATTTTTTAACCTAGATTGTGGATCTTATAAAAGTTAGAATTAATAAGAACAAAATATCATATTCCTATATAAATATTCTTATCATTGATACTTGAAATCTCCACCCACATGTATTGATTCAAAAGATATTTCTAATCCTAATACAAGTGAAATTATTCTTCTTGATGTTATAAACTATACCTATGATCCCTCTATGATAGGATCTCTTATTCCATGCCATCCATAAAGACAAATCCTCCTATTTTATGGACCTTTGATTCTTCATGCTTCCAAGTTTCAAGCAATATAAAATCTATTACAGTTGGCATCCAACCTAATGTGAGACCCTTGCTCCATCCTGCATCTGCTTCATGAGTTAACAAGATATACTAGATTTGGATGGGTCCATCGTTGGCTATGATATCTAAAACCCACTCCTTTCCCTTGTATTTTCTAGTCTCTCTCTCAAGATTATTGATAAAAAATGCTTCCTCATCATTTGGGTTTTCTGATTGATTTTTTATGCAGGCTTTAAAAGCTGCTTATTTTCTTGAAGATCAATTTTGTCCTGTTCTCATGTCATACACAGTTAGAATTCCATGTAACTCATCCATTGTTTCTTTTTTAAGATCATCTCATTCTTCTAAGGTGGATACATTTGGGTCATATCTCATTGGTAATGTTCTTAGTACCTTTCTTACCACTTCTTTTTCTTTTTATTTTCCTCCAAGCCCTCTGATTGCATTAACAACTTCATCTACATGAAGAAGGTATTCACTAATATTGTCTTCTTATTTATTTTTAAGACTTTCAAATTGACCTTTATATGTTTGAAGTTTGGATTCTTTGACCTTTGATTCTCCTTCATAGATAATTTTCAACTTGTCCCAAGCTTGTTTGGAAGATGTGCATTGCATAACTTTAGTAAATACCGAGTTTGTTAAACCATTTAAGATTATGTTTAGGGATTTGGAATTACCTTCATATTCACCTATTTCAACTGTGTCTGTAGGGTATTGGTTTCCTATTTTAAGCTCCTTTTCTATTGTTTCCCAAACCTTCCATCCCAAGGATATCATATGACACCTCAATCTTACACTCCAGTAAGCATAATTTTCTCTGGTAAATTGTGGAGGTTTGTTAGTGGCCAATCCTTCTTGTTGATCCATTGTCATTTTTGGATGGTATCTTCCTTCTAGTGGTTAAGTTGTTGTGAAGGAACTTCCTTTGATACCAATTGTTGGTTTATCCCAAAATACTGAGAGAGGGGGGAGGGGGGGGGTGAATCAGTATTGTCTTTTCATAAATAAAATACACAAAAATCAACAATGAAGACACAAATTTTATTATGGAAACCTCAAAGAGAAAACCACCAATACAAACTCATTAATGGGATGATTTTTACAAAATTGTTTATCTACTACTATAGAAAGGATGCTAAACACACCCTACTTTTTTTCCTACAACTACAGACAAGGAAGCTACAACAACCCTGTGGTTTTCTTCCTGCTTCAACAAACAAGAATGCTATGACACCCTATTCTCCATCTATGACTAGAAGGAGGCTTCAAACCCCTGTAGACCTGTGGCCTACCCTAGCACCACCCTACCACCCTATTATGATTTTCTCAGTATTTTGCAATAGTTGTAAACTATTCACTTTGGAATCTATCACAATTACTAACAAAGACACTTAATTATTTACACATTCATTTATTTAAATACCCTATACCTATTTTGTATCAATGCATCTCTCCATAGCTATGCTTTTTCGGTTGGAGCGTGACTGTTTAATTACAGATACAACTAATCATGATTTACCTAGTCAACCGTCGCATCACTTCAGCAAAGAAAATGTTTTGTTCTTCCCACAGCTTAGAATTCATTTCCACATCCGTGTTTATTGTTTTCTGGTGCATCCGTAATCTTCTTCACTAGATACACTCAGGATAGTTGATCTTTTGTCTGGATCTCTTTGGACTGTTGGTCTATTCTACAGATTTCCTTTTTACATTGTATTTCCACACCAGGTTTCTATTTCAATGATTCCCCACTGTTAATCCTCATCGAGATTCTTCTTGAGCATTGATTTCCAGATTGTGGGATGTGGGATGTAACATTTTCTCAAATCGTAACTTGACTTCTTGCAAGCTCCTTTTTGCAAGCTCCTTTTCGCAATTTTTCTTCCACACTGTCGATCTCTTGCAAAGTCTTTCCCAACCTTCAATATTTTAGATTGTGGGTTGAGGGTTGCAGGTTCATAGAATCTTTAAACGTTATTTCTGCAATTCCCTTTCTGCATTTTCCTTCTGCACCATCGATCTCTTTTTAGAGGAACTAATCTCAGTCATTCAATTTTTTGGATTGCGGGTTCATAAAATCCTTAAACACTACTTTCGCAACTTGATTTCAACATCGTCGATCTCTTTTAGCAAAACTAATATCGGTCGTCCAATATTTGATTTTTTGCGAAACTTTGGTTTTTCCTCCTGACGGTTGAAACTAATATTTAACCGTTGGATCTAGTGTGGCACTTATATAACCCATCCAATCTTGATTTTCACATAACCTTGTTACTTCTCATGTTTTTAACCTTTACACTAGTTCATTCAACAAGAACATTGTGAGCCATCGATTTACTTAGATAATTGATCTCAGTCATTCAATTTGCTACAGAGTTATTTGTTTGTCATTCAACCTGCAAACCTGCAACCTGTAACAGGGTTATTCCTTTGTTATTTTGGATACCTACAAACTTTAGTATACCACCATATATTTGACCTCCAATAACCAATTTAACATCAATGACAACTATTTTACTCAACACAACTATCACAGGAGGAGCTCCAACTCACTTCCACAAAAGAGGGATGCATTCTCTCATGGATTGTGTTTTTTTCCACTTGGGTGAAGTGGTTAGAGGAGGTATATGCTTTCCAAACCAAGTGGGATACCTCAATAGAGTTGGTCACATCCTCTCCCATAAATTAAAACCTCCTCCCACCTTTTTCTCAACCTCCTCATCCTCAACAGAGGTGGTCACATCCTCTCCCATTTGAAGGCTCCCTTGAAATGAGGTAAGGATAGACAAGTAAGAAACACAATAGAAAAAAATGGTTATCTCTTTAAGGCCTTCCCATTTTAAGGCCTTCCCATTGTCAGTAGACCAATTCTTTATGGATTCAACAAAATATATACACAATAAACCCTTTGAATTTGAAGGTTAGGAGCAATGATGAATAAGTAATTCATTATGTTATTTTCTTCAGTAAAAACCAGTAAGACAAAACCTGAGATATAATCATACATCTCAAACCAATAATTGGAATTGTGCAAAATTTACATCTTGACAACCAACAATAAAATCCACAACAATCCCCCCTAGGAACCCTTGTATTGGTGGAAGCAATTTATTTCGATTTTGATTTATGCTTCAAACTTGCAATTTGTTATAGTGAAGGTGGACCAGAATTATACTTGACCCCAAATCCCCCAGGGTCACCCTTGGTGATCTAGGATTTGAACAAACTTCCTCAAACTGTAGGATGATGAATATTTAATTGATTATGTTATTTTCTTCAGTAAAAACTAGCAAGACAAAACATGAGATATTTTTCAAACCAATTGTTGGAACAATGCAAAATTGACATCCTGACTACCAACAAGATGTGGCACAACAATCCCCTCTAGGGAACCCATGTATTGGTGGATGAAATATCTGTTTTAGTGTTGATTTCTGATTTGGATTTGGAATTCTCTGCAGTCAAGATTAACCAAGAATATGCTTGGCTTGAAATCCCCTAGGGCCACCCTCAGTGTCCTAAGATTTGACCAAAAATTCATCAAACACCCAAAGTTTGGCTTTTCCTTTGAAATGGAATTTTAATAACACTTCAACTAGACATGAAATTAAACCTAACAATTGATGTCACCTAACCCTATGATGACGTCACCTCCTTTAGGGACTTTCAGGGCTAAAAATTGTTTTTTTGCTATATTTTCCAACTTGTTAGAATTTTTCAATATTTTATCAAGATCTGGAATTTATTACTGTAATTGACAACTTTTAAAATTCAAAATTAAAATAACTAAAAATACAAAAAAATTAAAAATTGTGAAAAACCCTCCAAATTCTAAAAATTCTATATTTTTTATATTTTTGCAAACATCCAAAAATTCCATATTTTTTATATTTTTGCAAAAATCCAAAATATGTTATTTTTTAAACAAAACATGTTTTATTTTGATGCCCTAGTTATTTAATTTTTTATTTTTTGAAATATTCAATCGCAACTATGAATCTTAGACTAAATAAAATATTAGAAAATCCCAAAAAGTTAGGAAAAATTGCAAAAGTGCTCTAAAGGATGTGAAGTTTGGGTCAAATTCAATGTTACCCGAGAGGACCTCAGAGAGATTTGAGGTCAAGAGATTTTATGTTTCACCTGGATTATGGTAAATTTCAAACTTCATGCATAAATCAACATCAATCCACATCTTTCATCCATCAAAACAAGGTTTCCCTAAGGGGGATTGTTGCGCCCTTCTTTGCTGTCGTCGAGAGGTATATTTCGTGAAATTTTGATGGTTAGTTTGTGAGATATATTGTGTTTTTTATTGCTGGTTTTTAGCATAGAAATAACATCAAAGGGTTACATATTCATTATTTCTCATAACCTTTCGAGTTAAAGGGTTTATTGTAGACATATATTGTTGACTCCATTATGCACCGATCTACTAACTTTGGCAAGGTCTTGTTGGGATAGAGGTACCTTCTATTGTATTTCATATAGGTCTATCCTTACCTCATTTTAGAGAGCCTCTTGTGGCCGAAGGAGCAGGGTCTAAAAGGAAGGGGGTTGCATTGAGCTAACATTGGGTGTACCTCCTTAAAGAGTTTCTTATTATAGCACTAGGTCCATTAGGTCCACTTGTCATGTTTGGTTCCACTTCTATTTGATCATGGAATAGTGCTGGTTTTTGAGGTAATAACTTCTGGTAAGATAGTCTTGGATTTGTATTTCTCTGTATGCTTTTTGTTTTCCTCCAACCACATTTGGATTTTGTTCATGTCTATGTCATAGTTTAACTCCCTTCCTTTTATCTAGGTATCCATATTTTCAATGGCACTTGAAATCTTCTCTTTCCCTTCATTGAAAAGTTCTTCACATATGTTGAAGCAGACCTCCTTATTGTCCATTAAAGCAGTTTTTGTATTGGGGTGATTCAACAAAAAGGGACTAAAGTCCTAGAGTTTCTAGAGCTAAAAACATTTCTGGCAAGAACTCAACCATTGTTGATAAAATCCCCAAAAAATCAACAACATCATCATTTTTTGCTATGCAAACATCAGAACAAAAAATTGACCCAAAAATATCATGAAATTTTGAAAAATTCGACAAAAATCAACAAAAAAATCAACAAAAGTTAGGAAAAAATTGACAAAGAGGGGAAAAAACCGACATGCAATTTTTGAATCTATTGAAGTGTGGATTTTTTTAAAACTTTAAATATTTATTTATCATTTCAATTGTTGGGGAATGAGGTGGGTGTTTACCTTCATGAACAAACCAAAACCATCGTTCATAAAAAATGAAGATTTTAAGCTTAAATCCATAACTTCAATTATTGTCTTCCACACTTTAAATCATTGCCAGCTTCAGCTTTTGCAACATTATTGTTCACTGGGAAGACTAAAAAATATTAGGATATTATATATACATTCATCCTCATGGATCTAGGGTTTAGATTTTAATTGTTGTTTGTATTCATGGCATGGATAAGATACTTCCAACGAAATCTT
>LPNX010237765.1:0-16862 GCA_001517045.1 Pseudotsuga menziesii | reverse complement strand
CATGAACAAAATTAGAAGAATAAGGTAAATGTACATGTTACTGTATCTTAAACTTGTTGAAACAACAATGAGCTTGGAAGTAGCCACCTTCGAAGCTATTTTCATAGTTTGGAGCTTGTGTTCGCTATTCACCATTACCAATCCCTCAAAATTTTAGGGAAGATAGATTTGACAACTGAAATGCCGAATAGATAATAAAGTCCCACATGCCTTGCATATAGGAGAAAGGGTCATCATTAATTCATCTTGATTACAATGAGATTTGAATGGATTATGGGGTGTGCGAGTTATCTCTTGATCATTCTCAATGGATACTTTACAATGCTTGATGGATCCCATGGTTTACATGCTTATCGTATGACAAGGAGGTGGAACAAGGTTCCCAGGGGATAACAAAATACCCTTCCTTTCTCACTTTTTCAATAAATTTTCTTCTACTTAGATGATTGCTTATATTAGCTTCAATGTTGATGATCTTGTTGAGATCTTGATATACATGGAAACTTTGGATCTCATTGAACATCTTCATTATTGTTTGGATGCGTAAAATTATCCTTATTAGGTGAGTCTCTCTTGGAATAATTCCTTCTTGTATGTGCCTAATGGTGACCAGGGAGTCTCCAATCACTGTCAACACTTTGATTCCTTTTTTTCACAATGCGAAGTCTTGTCCATGGTGTTGGCATTTCAACTTGATTTTTAGTTTTCACTCCTAGATACTAGGTATATATTTCTTCCTCATTTCCCTCAGGGTCACAAAGCACCCCCTTGCTCCTGCCACCTTAGGATCACCTTTAAAGTATCCATCTGAAAATAAGGTGTATTGGATCCTTTGTTGCCGACGCGATCCAAGTTCTTCTTTTGCTATTATGAGTTTCCAATTGTTATCCACCTGAATGGAACCTCTCCGTCCGAGTGACGACATCCCTCATGTTGGCACACAAAAGGACATTTGTGGATTGAGGGTTGCCCAAAACACTATAGATGGGATTATTATGAACTACATTTATCATCCATCCAGCTGGTTATGTTTACCTTTAGATATGTCAAGTCATGTATGTGACTCTCTATATATGCAACTCATGTGTTGTATGTGAGTATCGGTTGTTGCATCTCGCGTACAGATTTGTACGTGGGTTACCCTTAGAGTAACTCGCGGGTCATACATGAGTTGCCAGTATTGATACCCGTGTACATCTTCCTTTGACATTAAAAATAAAAACTCGTGATTACTTGAGATTAGTTAAGCAATTAAACTTAATCACATCAACTATCTCAACCTCCTCAACCTTCGAAACTGCCTTATTTCACCAAGTATAAATATAGGCCTTGGGGAGGGTGTTAATCACATACACTCAAAGAGAAAAGTTATGCTGGTGGAGTTTATACAGAAGTCTTTGGAGCAGTGGAACTCAGAATCCTTTAGCTACAGAGGAGTCCTTGTCTCAGGCATTGGGTTGTAATATGAACTCTTTCATTATTGTTAATAAAGAGAATCCTTCTTCCATATGTGTCTTGAATGTCTCTCATATATTGTGGTATGATACATACTTATGTTTCAGCACTATGTATATGATTTTTCTAACCTATTTATATATATGTATCATCTTGTATTTGGAAGATTGACTCTTGATAGGTGAAGGAGAAGCATCCCTGAAGACTTTGGAGGAGAAGCAAAGTGGAAGAGGACAAGCTAGGATCAACCATCGTGTATCGGGTGATTCTTTCCTATCCTCCTATTTCCTTTACTCCATTCTAGAGTTAATTGCCTGCAAGTTTCACGAGTATGTTGGTAACCCCAGACCTTCAGTTATAAGGTGTTTATTCCTGTACAACAGAATTGGTGACTCTGCTGGGGAGCCCAGACTACTGTAGGTTGTTTCTATCACCCCTGACCAGTCTTTACTTTCAAGTTTGTGTGTGGTCTTCTATCTTGGTTCATACTTATCACAATGTTTAAAAGTCTTGTTGATTTTTCTTATTTTTTGAGAAAAATTTTGTACCTGTACATGGGTTGCTCTTTTGCACAGTCCTGTATATAGTCCTACATATGTGGGTTGCTCTCTTGGACAGTCGCTTACAGTATGCGAGTTGCCCTTGTACACAGTCGCGTACAAGCCTAGAAATAGGGATTTTTTAGGATTGGGTTTGCTTGTCCCTCTCTTTGTGTAATTCATGTTTGTTAGTTGGCTTTCCTTATGAATACTGTGCTATCTATCTGAGGACCTTTGGTGAACACACTTTGTGCTTTTTTTGTAAAGCCCTTGGGTTTCTTTTTCTTGGATTGTCTCCTATTTACATGCTTAAGTAGCTTGGCCTCTTGGGTTATAGGTTGAAGTGTCTCGGTCCAGATCAGTGATCAGGGTCTTGGGCATTGTTTTTTCCAGTCTATCTTTTGATGATGGTTGGTTTGTCACTTACCTTTATGAGTTTACAGTGATATTTTTTGATTGTGTGCACCCAAGCTAGGGTTCCTAGTCTCCCTTTGTTGGTTAATTCTTGGTTCTTTTATCCTGTTTTACTTCATTTTGTTTGTTTATACAGTTGGTTAGATCCAAGTATACTTAAGTTTAGTGCATTTTAGGTGCATGGTAGAGTTTGAGCATTTTTACAAGTGAAGAGAAAACATTGTCAAGATTTTTCATTTGCTTTTGCATAAGTAGTGTTCATTTTAGTTTAAAAATATAATCTCAAAAACTACAAAAAACATAGGCTTAGTTTCTTTTATCATTTGCATTTAGTTCGTCAATATATATTTACAAGAAGAAAAGAAGTTTGCTTTAATAATGGTAATTTGCTTTGAAAAATACACCTTTACTTTTATTTATTTCTTATCGAGTCAAAAACACCATAAGTACATCACTCCATTTCCTTCTGAGTAAGAAACAACCCTTTAAAATGAACGCATAATTAAAATTTACTAGTAATTTTTGTTTTTAGGGGCCTTTCACCTACTAGCTTAGGCTAGACTTTTGGGATAGGAAGTGTAAGATTCCCATAAGTTTTAAAATTCAAACATAGTGGACCTTTATTTAGGTAAATCCTTGACTTTATCGACTGTATCTGGGAAGCTCCTCTCAAACGGGAGTCAAGCACGAGGCCGCATGGAGACATGGACTGAGGAGATAACCCTCTAATTCCTTGTCAAAATGTAAATCAGGACATTTACACATCTGGGGATTCTATCCTAGACAGAGTTTCAGGCTCAGCTACCTTGCCCATGCGTATGAGTCAGGCTTGCGACTGTCCCCCCAGATTGTTGGTATAGCTAAGGTAGCCGTTAGTCTCTTGACATTTAGGGTTCATACCTAGGTAAGCCAAAAGGCTATTTCTGGTTCACCTTGAACGGGCTTGGAAGGTAACCCTTGTTGAAAGTGTAGGAGGGTGGTTGGGTGATTCCTCCACTTATGCCTAAGAACCACTTCAAGGACGCCAAGTAATTGTTCATCATATTTCTTTGGGAAAGTACATCTTTTACCCTAGTTTGATTGTTTGAGGCTTTAGGATTTTTATAGTGTATGCTATGTGGTTTTACCTTTGTTTAGTTGGCCTTAGGGTGTGATTTGTCAAATCGTGGAGGAACAACCTATTAGGAGGTCAAGAAGGTTGAGAAACCTTCCTCCTCTCGTAACATTGGATCCTCCACCTCCACCCCAAAGGCAAAGATTGGACACAGATGGTTCATTTGAACCGATAGGGATAAGTGAAGTTCTAGGTGAACCAAAAATTATAGCTAACCATTTTCATATTGATACAGTTGAGATAGAAGACTTGCAGACTGATGAGTTTATGAGAAACTTTAACACACCCTTGACTGATTTAAACGATCCTGTGATTGTTCAGGTTAGACCTTTTGATTCACCTGTATTAGGTGTCCATGTGGGTAGGATCATGTATTCTACGAAAGAAATTCCTTTTGTGTTCACCTCAACCATTCCAGTTGAAGGGGTACTACCTCCCCTGATAAGTTCCCCTAGATCTAGTATACCTTCTACACCTTTGACTCTAGTGAGCCGGGTGGTCCAACCACCGGTTCACTCAAACCTAGCAGGTACTTTTGGTGACATGGTTACTGGGATCCCCAGTATACTTACTATTCCTTCTTCCTTTCCATATACTACCCACAGTGGTCTGATAGGATCCTTGGCATTCATTCGAGGATTTCCTTGGAATGGGGGGCACATTCCCCCATCCACTCCATACATTGGGCCATCACCTTCTTATGTAGGAGTGTAGTTTGGGAATAATGCCTCTTATGGGAAAAGTTTCCAAACTTCGATTTCGGTCTCGTTTATGAGCTCTCCCCTTTTGTTGTTCAACGGAGGGATACCAGCTCCTGTCTTTCTGTCCCCTGTTTCTATGGGGATGACCCAAACTTCTCATACTGCACCTCCCACACACAATCCTATGGCTTACAGATGGAATCCATTTCAGAGTAATCTACCCACTTCGCAACTGGTGGCTTGGGGAAACCCCACTTTTACCTATGGGAATTGGGGGGCAGGTCCCTCTAATCCCCAGGCTGGCACATTTACTACCCCGTTTTGACTCAAACTTCCATTCCTAGCAACCTTAAACTTTTCATATTTGTCAAAATTGATGAATGACTCGGTGAGGCATGACCCTTTGTGGCCACCTGTTCCCACCAAATTTCCATCGGACCTCCCTAAATTCGAAGGCAAAGTCGGTGAAGATCCCGGGGCTCATGCCACCACATTCCATTTATGGTGCTCTTCGAATTCACTGAATGAAGATTCGGTTAGGTTGAGGCTGTTCCAGAGAACCTCAATAGGTACTGCAGTAAAATGGTATATTGAATTTCCTTCTACTGCTTTCAGTAGTTTCTGGGACTTCGCTAGTGCATTTCTTAGCCACTTTTAGCTTCCGGTCCGATATGATTTCGGAACAGACTTGTTGTCTACCTTTAGGAAGAACAAGGATACCCACATCTCGGATCACATCCAAGAGTGGAGGAGGCAAAAGAGCCTTATAAAAGCCACTATTCCTCCTGATTTTCTTCTAGAGTGGTTCCTTAAATCCCTGTTTCCCTACATATCTAAGGACGTATCCATCTCAGGAGTGACGATTGAAGAAGAAGCCATTCTTAGGGCCCATCAACTAGATTTGATTTATTCACAATCTAGGATATTGTATGAAATTATCCTTGAGGCACCGAGGCCTACGCATGATGCAGAGAAGCCTAAGCCTAGACCCCATGCCAATGGTGTGGTTGGGTCTGTTAACTCTCCCACCGTACAATATTTGGCTAAGCAACTTCATCAATTGTCCATCAAGCAGTCTATGATGGAGGTAGCAAAGGATACCACCTCCCCCCAGAGTGCAAATGTTTTTATAGAAACCTCTCAGAAGGGCAATCAGCAGCCCAATAGGAAGAAAAAGAAAGGAAAGAAGGGAGAGGGAAACCAAAACAAGAAAAATACCACAAACAATGCTGATGGGGGCAAGAAAGAAAAGAAGAAAGTCAAGTTCCCATGTAAGTTGTGCAACGAGGACCACCTTACTCACCTTTGTCCCCTTATGGATCAAGCTCAGAAGCTGCTTAAAGCTCAACAACCGGTTGTCCTAAAGGATCCTTTTCCCCAAGGATAGAACTCTGCTTCAGCTTCTAACGTAGCAGGGGGCACTCAAATTGCTCTTGACCCAAACTATATCAACATGGTTCAATCTTTGAATTTGTTGCAAACAAGGAACACAAATTATGAAAAAGAGACTCTTGAGAAGGGTAAAGATGTAGGTGAAACTTTTAACCCTCTCACAATAGAGAATCCTGCTGAAATTATACTGAAGATACCGAAAGGTGTCTTCAAGAAGACCTTGCATAACCCTAACTCTAGGACTGCTTCAAACTACTCCGTGGTTGAATATTTAGCTCAAAACCCATGTGCAATGTCAGCTTTAGAGGTGTTATAGAGTTGTCCTGCTTAGCGGGATGCCCTCTTAGCAGCTTTAGGCAGCATCAACTCTTCGAGTCTTATGGAGAAATTTCATTTGTCTGATGTTAAAATTCGCCTGCCTTGCCATGTAGCCTTATCAATATATTTCACCCATGGTGGTAAGACCATTGGACGGGAAGTTGTTGATGAGGATGCTTCTATATGTGTTATGTCCTTGACCTGTTGGAAAGCTCTCAGATCCCCAGAGTTGGTCCCATCAAACACTTTGCTTATTTCTTTCGATGGAAGATCCTTCCATCCACATGGTATCCTGTCGGATTTTGAAATTAAGTTGGATGGAAAAGCAGTGTCTGTTGAAGTAGAATTGATTGATGCTCCTTTGGACTACAATCTTCTTTTGGGAAGGAACTGGACTTATGTGATATCTGCTATTGCGTTGGCCATTTTTCATGTCGTGGTTTTTCCACATGAGGGAAAGTTGGTTACTATTGATCAAGTTGATTATACTCGAAAAGGTCATTTAGAGTCTAATGATTCTATTGTTCCATTGGTTGATTAGGTCAAACCTGCTGCACAAATCTTGGGGGCTAGAATGTACACATCACTGATGGGCACATTTGATCTTCCAGCCCCGGTAAATTATATCGGTTCTACTAGTGTGGGGAAGTCCATAGCTACGGTTGTCGATAGGATTGATCCTTGGGTTCTCCCAACCCCCCATGAACTGGAATTTCCCTTATCAGCAGTGGAGGTGGCTTATCAAGCTATCACTCAAGCCACTATTGATCGCATTCCAGATCCTCTAACAGTCTCGAAAGATCTGGAGAAAAAATCTTTGCACTCTATAGATTATTTAGACATGGTTTTACCTTTTGATGAAGCCATTTTGGAAGCCATGAGTGGATGTGGTAATATTTGTGAGGATCTTCATCATCGATCCTATTTTCTTCCAAAACTAAGCAGAATAGAAAACCAAGAGTTTCGTTTAAGACTGTCAGAAGCTGTTGATATACCTATCAATCCCTTTCCTACGGAAGGAATGTTTGATGAGGGAAATATGGAAAATATTTCCACCACTATACCTATTAACATCTCAATGAACCCTGATGTCGTGGAAAACATATATATAGGTGCAAATTGCTCTCCTAAAGAGATTGCCATCTATACTGCCTTTTTTAAGGAATTCCGCCATGTTTTTGCCTGGTCATATGAGGAGATTCTAGGCATAGATCCATCGATTGTTGAACATGAAATCCGAACATATCCTGATGCCAAGCCGGTTTGACAAAAGTTAAGACCTGTTAACCTGTGCAAAGGGGCGACTGTGAAGGTAGAAGTTGAAAAGTTGTTGAAGGCTAGTTTTATCTATCCCATAGCTTTGACAGAATGGGTATCTAATCCTGTTCCTGTTGATAAGAAGCAAGGGACTATTCATGTCTGTACAAACTTTAGAGACCTCAATAAATCCTGTCCTAAGGACAACTATCCCACACCATTTATAGACTAGATCATAGATTCTTATGTGGGAAGCGAGGTGTTTTTCGTTTATGGATGGTTTCTTTGGATACAATCAAATTCAAATAAAACCGGAATACCAACATAAAACTGCTTTAATTTGTCCTTGGGGTACCTTCACGTATAAGAAAATGCCCTTTGGATTGAAAAATGCTGGGGAAACCTTTCAACAGGCTATGAACTTTGCGTTCCATGACATTAAAGCCATTGTCGAACCATACCTTGATGATCTTCCTACACATTCTCATAAGAGGATTCAACATCCATATCATTTACGGTTGATATTTGAAATATGCAGACATTATAAAATCCGCTTGAGTCCCCACAAGTGTGTATTTTGTTTCTATTCAGGAAGATTACTCGGGTTCATTGTCTCTAGTAGAGGCATCCAGGTGGATCCATTGAAAGTTGAGGCCATTGTAAATCTG
Organism: Pseudotsuga menziesii; assembly: GCA_001517045.1. NCBI lineage: Eukaryota > Viridiplantae > Streptophyta > Pinopsida > Pinales > Pinaceae > Pseudotsuga > Pseudotsuga menziesii. Next base: position 9,004 of record LPNX010237765.1, on the reverse strand, counting down.
CCTCCTCCTCGTTCTCTCAGGCAAATTCAAAGCCTGCAAGGAAAGTCTAATTTTCTTCGATGTTTTATTGTTAACTATGCCAAGATTAATAAGGGTTTCATGTGCCTACTCAAATAGGACACCCCATTTGTATGGGATGAAACCACACAACTTGCTTTCGAGGCATTGGAAAAAGCTTTGCTGTCGGCACCCTTATTACATCCACTAGATTATTCTAGGGATTTTATATTATATCTGGCTACGTCAGAGTTGACCATTAAGGTAGTACTAGTCCAGGAGGACGATAAGCTTGTAGAGCATGTCATTTATTATCTTAGTTGTGCTTTGTTTGGACTGAACTTAGATACTCCCATGTTGAGAAATTAGCCTTAATAGCTGTTTATGCTGTGCAGAGGTTACGTCACTACATTTTACTGAGGACCACCACAGTAGTGGCGGATGTGAATCCATTCCAAAATGTTTTATCCTGATGGATTCTTGGGGGAAAATTTAACAAATGGATAGTCATTCTCCAAGAGTTTGACTTGGATTTCCAGTCCGCTAAGTCTAAGAAGTCCTTAGTTTTTGCTGAACTTATAGTAGAATTTCCTACTAAAAAAGATGTAGTGGTTGAAGATGACTCATTCCCAGATGAGCACATCTTCTTGATATCCACCTCTGATCCTTGGTATGGAGATATTCTTATATATCTCCAGAATTTGAAGTACCCTACAACTTCCTCAAGGGAGGAACGACGTAAATTACGCCTTCATGCAAAAAACTACCTCATTATAGGAGATACCTTATATCAACGAGGGGTAGATTGTGTCTTGCGTTGTTGCCTTACCCATGAGGAAGCGAAAATCGTCCTAAATGATCCCCATAGCAGAGCATGTGGGGGTCATTTATCTGGGTTAGCAACGGCCCATAAGATATTACATGTTGGTTATTTCTGGCCCACAATCTTTAAAGATTGTGTGGAAGCAGTGAAACGCTATCATCCATGTCATCTTTACACCAAAAAAATGTGGTCACATCCTACTCCGTTATTTCCCGTTGTCTTGGTAGGCCCCTTCATGAAATGGGGGATTGATTACGTGACATGCAACCCAGCCTCAGCTGGGGGGCATAAATACATTATTGTTACTGTTGACTATTTCACAAACAAGGCAGAGGCAATGCCTACTTTCAAAGCCGACGGGGAAACAACAACTTTCTTTGTTTTCAATCAGATTATCACATGGTTTGGTATACCCAAAGTGATTTTCACTGACCATGGAAGTCATTTTCAAAATAACATGATGACGGAACTGACTACTATGCTCGGATTCAGACAAGAACATTCATCTCCGTACTATCCGCAAGCAAATGGTTAGGTTGAGGCTATCAACAAAACTTCAAAAACTATTCTTAAACGTACAATTGATGCTGCCCACTCTACTGGTAAATCATGTTATATCCTGCTCTTTGGGCCTACTGAACTAACGTAAAAATTGCTACGGGTTTCTCCCCTTTCCAACTTGTTCATGGAGTGGAAGCAGTTACTCTGATTGAGTGTGAAATCCCATCTCTAAAGATAACCATTCATGTGTTACCTGATACGACTGAGCTTGAAGAATGTCTGGTACATTTAGAACACCTTGATGAACAATGTAGAGATGCGCTGACTACTAATCAAGCTCATAAAAATAGGGTCAAAACTCAGTATGATAAATTGGTCAAACCTCGGGTTTTCTCTGAGGGGGAACTTGTCTTGCATTGGGACCAAGACAAAGAACCCCTGGGGGCAGGAAAATTCAAGTCCATGTGGTTAGGACCTTATGTCATGTTGAAAGTATTGAGTAAGGGCACATATGAGTTAGTTTATTTTGATGGGAACAAGCTACCTGAGCCTAGAAATGGGCTCTACCTGAAAAAGTACTATGCTTAGGCCTAACACTTTTTCTTGTATCTTTATTGTATGTATTTTTCATGTACATTAGGTTGTTAGTCTTTCTTTTTATACTATCTGCTGGTTGTTGTAGATGTCTTCTGAAAGGTATATAGGGTTTGTTTATGGTGCCAACCATCATACCTGTAACCTAGCTTCAGCAACATGGGTTATTTACTCTCCCTTAGGACAACTTGTGGTCGTGGGAGGCGCTTGTTTAGGTCCTGATTCTAATAATGTTGCTAAGTATAGGGCTGTAATTGAGCTCCTATGGGATGCTTTGTCACGTGGTATCACCCAACTTGAGGTCCGTCTGGACTCTCAGTTGGTGGTTTCCCAGCTCAATCGGGCTTATCAGGTACGAAATCCTATTTTACTACGTCAGTTCATGCAAATCGTTTATTGGAAAGAAATTTTGAGGTTATTGCATTCAATCATATTCCATGAAATCAGAATTCATTGACTGATGCATATGCTAATTACATTTTAGATTGGCATCTCACGTACATTTTATAAAGATATACAACAAACATATGAAAAACATTTGTAAAAAAACTGACAACAAACAACAATATATATATATATATATATATATATGTCCATAGATAGGTCAACTCTGATCCTCAGATCCCGTCATATACAAAATATACAAAAATGTGGATCGTAGTCCATCACAATGTCCTATATCTATGCAAGACCACCCTTGTCACTAGGACCACCTTGGTCCCCATGGTCCGTGTGCACCCTAGCTTCCTCAGCCTCCTCGGCTTCGGCAGCCTCCATAGCCTCTATAAAATTCATAAAAATTTGAAAAATTAAAAAAATAAAAAATTATTTACCTAGCTCTCCCCATGCTCCTCCTGGAGGGAGGACAAGGTCTGGGTCACCTCGTAAGTCCATACCGGCATATGGAAACTGCTCTAGTGCTAGCAGCTATCGTTCCCACTAGGTATAGAAATTATCATCATATACAATGTGTACTATGTCTCCTCCTCCTTGACGGAGGAAGATGTCTCCCCACCTGCTCAGCCTCGTCTAACGTGCAGATCTGACTTGTAGAGGTTCGGCAAGGCTCAATGCTGGTACTCTCTCTCGAAGAAGGCCACTAATATACTCGCATAACCAAAGTTTTTCCACCTTCCTCTCTTGCAATCGAATAGTTTTATCTTCATGATAGGGACAACTCCTGAACACCAATCATAGAGAGCACCATGAAAACAATCAACTGCCGGCCTCATTTGGTTCCATGTAGCCAAATGTAAAGATGACAATCCTGAAATCCTCACAATGGTGCTAGCAAGTACCTATAGAGTAAATTCATGAATATGTACAACAAGGACACAACTCCCTCTCTTTTGAGTACCCGATGTGCAAAATACATTCATGTAGTTCTAAACATTTAAAGGGTCACCGCCTCGGCCAATTCCCTCTAAGTTCACCGGTGCTCCTCGTCATGACAGACTGGTAGTGAAATATATGTCTTCAGTAGTAATCTCCAAGGTTTCCCCTATAGGTTGAACATCCCCAAATCATGATCCCAATAATTTACCATGAACTCAAGTAGGCAGACATTGGCTTGCATGGGTGACGTACAAAATAATTTTAGTAGCCCACTCGTTCGCAATGCCTGTATAGTGGGCACACTTTGGAGTGCTACTTGGTCCATTATTTCATGCTCTCGTTCCCTCCATTCCAAAACCATTTTTCACCTAGCAAAACAAGTAATTTGATTCAGTAATTCCATATAAAAATTCGATTTTTTTTTACTATTTTTAGCCTTATATCCTTCGCGCAGCACATGCGACTGTCTAGTTAGACATGTCACATACTGTACGCGACTGTCTAGTTAGACATGTCACATACTGTACGCGACTGTCTAGTTAGGCAACTCATGTATAGAATGTGTGTACATGAGTCTTCACACAGTCAACCCGTGTACGTGTCGTGCCATCTTTAGGATGCTTTTAATAATGGAATTAAGACTCAAAATTCATAATTCCTTGGATCAAAATGAAGAGCTCAGGGTGTAGGCTTACCTGTAACTTGCGGAATTCGATTCCGTCGGTTCAATTGTCCACAATGATCGAACACAGGTAGAAGGACAAACTTGCTTTTTATGGCTCAAAATTTCAAATGGCGAGTTTTGTTTTGATTTTAAACTATTTATAGAAATTATATTTCTTTAAGTGGGTCTTTTTCTATAGTTTGAAAATTCATTCAACTAATACCATCTTTCTTTGTGCCTTGGACCAGGTTTGTCACTATTACAAAGTGTTGTTGCTCCAATAGGGTGGTTTTGTCATTTCCAATACATTTTGGCATCTTTATTCAATCCACATAAACCTTTGCTTTCAACATTTTTCCATGGACTATGGTATTCTAAGCCATTAGTTCCCTATTTTTTACAATTGTTCTTCTGTGGATAGGACCCTTTTTCATGAGTATTCTTCTTCTAAGCCTAAGTTGTTATTTGGTACTCATGCCGCAATTGTTTCAGGTACAGGGGTATCCTCTTAGCTATTTTTTACGCAAAATAGAGCTTCTTTTGAATCTATTTTTACAATCTATCACTTTATAGGACTCCCCTCCCTTATGGAGTTTCTTTAGGCCCAGGTCTGAATCGTTCAAAACAGACTTGACTGCTGAGTTAACTCGCCCATTCAAGCTCGTTAAGAATATGTGAATGGGCATCTGCATTGGTGGTAGGTTATCTCTTTCTCGGACCATGCAGAATAATATGAGAAAGGATCACTCTCTTTTTTTTTGAATTTAGAAAGAGTATTCTCAGGTATAGGTTTATCACTTTTTCGGACCTAAGGGACTAAATTTACGGAAAAGGAACACCCGGTATGAGCTTAGTTTTCTCTTTTTCGTGCTCTGGACCTAAACATGAAAAAGATTCTGAGTGTACTTTGTGTCTTTGTCATGCTCGTTAAACACTTAAGAACAAAGAAACAAGTTTATTGTTGTAAGCTCCATTTCTCAAAACAAAATGGATATTTTCGAGTGATCTTTCTTTCCTTCACACTTGTAAAACTCAAGCTATTTTATGCTGTTCTGGAAGGAGCGTTGGGTAGGTGGTAATTTAACCTTTTTTGGACCTCCCTAAGTACGAAAAAGGTTCACCTTTTCTTATACGAAAGTTAAGAGAGTTCTTCAGTGGTATGTTTTATACTTTTTCGGCCTCAGGAGACTAAATTGGACGAAAAGGGACCCCCCTAGAGTCTTCTTTGGAGTTTTTAGAATCTCTAAATGTGAAAACACCAACTGAGCATGTACTAGTTCGGGCTCATTAAATCCACGAATTAGTGACACTATCAAGCATTATTTTCTCATCTCTTCAAGCTTGTTAAAAAATGAAGAGGGATCCGAGTTGACTTTCCTAGACTCGTTAAAATTTAATAGGGAAGGTAAGGAAGAAGTTTTCTCTTGTTTTCAGTAATGGCAGACTGTCCTCCTTGAACAAAGCACTCTTTGTTTTTTCCAATATCCATGTCTTAGTGATTACTTTTCCATTCAGCTATTACTTTTAGTTTCTTACTCCTCCTCTTGTCTGTTATACATGGGGAATCTGATCATGTCTCCTACATGACAGATAGGTCTAGTTGTTCTATCTATAAGTTATATGCTACCTTGGGTCATCTCTGTGTTGTGCTCATTGTTCAAGGACTTCACACAATGTCTGATCTATAGCCTGATCCCATCATTCTTATATATGTTATCTATTGTGTCTCCCTTCTTTTTCCTAGTTCCTAGTCACTCTTGTGATACGTTGGAGGATTTATTACCTTCCTTATCACAGCATGGTTCCATTTCAGTACTTCCTGATGACGAAGAACTAGATTTTTGATGATCATACCTCAGGATTCACTTTCATCATTGGTGAATTCCTTTGCTTCAGTTGTCAAGTATCACCTATTGATTGACAAACTATTGAATCCTTTCCATGTTTGAATTCAGCTTACCCTTATTCACATGGCTTGTATTGTACTAGTTCTTTGGGATTAATTATGAAGACCTTAGTTCCTCACCTATGGAATAAGTTGTGCAAGATTATGTTCTATTCATATACACAGATTCCAAATCTTTGAAGACTCATCATTATTGTATATTGTGGCTTCGATCCACCTTTGTAATATATGAGGTTTCATACCTGTATCATATGATGTACTCAAAAAGTTTAAAGGAGCTAGTGTTCCAGTAAATTGAACATAGCATCCTCAGATGTAACTTTGTATATGACGTTACTATGTATTTGTTTCAAGTACTCTCTCTGATCCATTGGATTTGTGAGTTCTCCAAAGATAAAGATTATAATGTATTTCGACCATCGCTTCCCTCTGACCTCACACATTAGGGGGCATCTGTTATCCACCTGAATGGCACCTTTCTGTCCGAGTGCTGGCATCCCTCATGTTGGCTCACAAAAGGACATTTATGGATTGAGGGCTTCCCAAAACACTATAGATGGGCTTACTATGAACTACATTTATCATCCATCTAGCTGGTTATTTTTACCTTTAGATATGTCAAGTCATGTACGCGACTCTCTATATATGCAACTCCCATGTTGTACATGAGTATCGGTTGTTGCATCTCATGTACATATTTGTACATGGGTTACCCTTAGAGCAACTCATGGGTCATACGTGAGTTTCCAGTATTGATACCCACATACATATTCCTTTGACATTAAAAATAAAAACTCACAATTACTTGGGATTAGTTAAGCACTTAACCTTAATCACCTTAATTGTCTCAACCTCCTCAACCTTCGAAACTGCCTTATTTCACCAAGTATAAATCCAGGCATTGGGGAGGGTGTTAATCACATACACTTGGATAGAAAAGTTATGCTGGTGGAGTTTATATAGAAGTCTTTGGAGCAATGGAAATCAGAATCCTTTCCCTGCAGAGGAGTCCTTGTCTCAGGCATTGGTTTGTAATCTGAACTCTTTCATTATTGTTAATAAAGAGAATCCTTCTTCCATATGTGTCTTGAATGTCTCTCATATATTGTGGTTTGATAAATACTTATGTTTCAGCACTCTGTATATGATTTATCTAACCTATTGATATATATGTATCATCTTGTATTTGGAAGATTGACTCTTGACAAGTGAAGGAGAAGCATCCCTGAAGACTTTGGAGGAGAAGCAGAGTGGAAGAGGACAAGCTAGGATCAACTATCGTGTATCAGGTGAGTCTTTCCTATCCTCCTATTTTCTTTACTAGATTCTAGAGTCAATTACCTGCAAGTTTCATGAGTATGTTGGTAACCCCAGACCTTCGGTTATAAGGTGTTTATTCCTGTACAACACCAATCTTGATGAGAGAGAAGTTTGTGGCCTCGCATTAGTTTGAAAGTAGGTTTATATTGAAGGATTCCCCTAATCCATATTTTCTTTTATAATTTCAAACATGGAATATTTTGGTCGTTGCATGCTTTCTCTCATATTACCTCACTTAGCATTCCCTATGCTTGGGATGCAACCTTCCTAACAGTGGTTTCCTCATTCTGGAAAATTCCTTTATTAAAATCCAACTAGAGTTTTCAACATATGAAGTATTCCATAGCTTTCCATATCCGTTTAATGAGAAGTTTATTTTGAAAGGATTTAGGATATTACTTGTACCGGGTTAAGAACATTTATGGCTATCTTTTTGGAGTTCTAACATGGGTGTTTAAGTTTTCTATCATATACCACCAGGTAAAAACTATGAATTCACATTCTAGAAATAGATGATTGGATATTTCGTATTTTGTTTTGCATAGTTGACATCTTGAAGAGAGTTGAAATATTTTGGTTGATGTAGCCTTCCTCTCATAATACCTCTCATAACATTCTCTAGTCTTGGGATGCAACCTTCCTAGCATTGGTTTTTTTGTTCTTGAAAATTCGTTTATTATGAGCCAATTAGAGTTATCAACATATGTAGTATGGCATATTCTTCCATATCCATTTAATGAGAGGTTTATTTTGAAAGCATTTAAGATATTGCTTGTACTAGTTTTAGAACATTTTTTGCTAGCTTTTTGGAGTTCTAACATGGATGTTTAAGTTTGTTATCATATAACTCCAAGTCAAAATTGTGAATTCACATTTCATGAAGAGATGATTGGAGCTTTCTTATGTTGTTTTACATAGTTTACATTTTGAAGGACTGCGATAGCCCTTTTATGCAAATTTTCTACAATAAGAATCTTCTTGTGAATAACTAGCCAACCGAAAAAATTTATTTTAGAAACGCTCCACTTTTGAGTAATTTCCTTCCATATAGTTGACTGAGTTAGCACACTTCTTTCCTTGATTTGTATTTTGTATCGTTTTTAAACTGTCCTCCCCCCCCACCCTCTTCAAACTTGGAAATCTGTCTCTATAGGCGCCACTCTAGCAAGTTGTTGTTGAATATTTTTCCACCTTTCTTAAAGATGATTTTGTAATCGTTCCATATTCCATAATTGTTAGGTTTTTCCTTCATAATTCCATTCTATATTGTTTGAAAAGGGGTTCCTAGAAATCCGAGTTTTTGATTGGTGGGGAGGATAAGATACCCAAGAATGTTGTCATTCCATATATTAAAATTTTCACCATTTATAAGGACATTGTTAGAGAAAAAAAACCTATCCAAAGAATCATTATCCTACTTAGTGATTTATATATTGAATTCATGACTCTAGTGGGCCAATGCCCTTTCAATTTGACTACTTGAGTGACCTTGAAGCTTCTTTCAAAGCTCCAAAAGGCCTAATCAGTTATTTTTAGAACTTCTGAAGTCTATTTTGGCATATGAGGTTGAATTCCTTTATTTTATGCTTCTACATTGCAAGTTAGAGTTGTGGAGTGAATATGGGTAGTTTACTCCACTATTTAGGGACTTCATGCATACTGTTTTAGCTATTATGAGAAATTAGCGCCCTCCTTGAGTGTTTTTTTTTTCGATTTTTTCCTCATGCATGTGCCTCATTTAGTTAGAACTAGTGATTGGAAATTCTAGAGTCATTGTAACTCAGTTTGGAGTGTGCACGACTAAGGGTTTTTAGATCTAATTAAGCCTCACTAGCACCTCTTGTAGTGCATGAACAATTAGAAC
>LPNX010237764.1:62743-118596 GCA_001517045.1 Pseudotsuga menziesii | reverse complement strand
TATATATATATATATATATATATATATTGGGATATAGATATTAATGACGTGTAAAAATAAAATGCACTTTAAGTGAAATTAAAATTCACACTTCATTTCATGATGTTTAATTTTATGAAGTGACAGTATTTTGACATGTAAAATGGAAAACTAACGCTATTTACCCCTCAAATTTCAACGCTATGAACTATTTTTTTATATTTGAAGTCCATGATAGAAAGAGAGTATCATGACAAGTCACGACACATTTTAATAACTTACTAATAACATATCCTAAAGTCACTTTAACACATCAAATTTTTTTCATATTAATTTTATTTAAAAAGGTAAATACAAAACATTTTAGAAAATCAAATTTATGTTGGTTTTGAATCACTAATTATTAATTATTAGCATTGATAAGACATTTTAAAACCACTTATTTTGAGGGTGGAAAACATTATATATCAAGAGAGATATGGAAGGGACTAGTGGTAACATTGACAAGTGGAAGGTAGTAACAAAGGGTGTTTAATTCATCTATACTCAAGGCACCCTCTTTTTAATGTATTTAATGGAGACACATCTTTCACATTTGTTAGGTCATATTTCTAGTATTGTGAGGCATCCGATTTTGTTTAAGTAATATCTAGGGTTTATACTTCTTGTCATATGTGATCAAATTTAGTGCTTGACCAATTATATATACTGTCCTCCTCTATTATTTTCCATGGCTACCATTTTGATAGTTTATTTAATTTGTCTTGATGAGTTGCGTGGTTCTAATTCTTGTATTGTTTATTCAAGGTTTGGGAAGTGAAATGTGGCCCTTATTCCAACAAGGTGTGGTTTTCATATAGATAGATCCTAAGTTCACTCATTGACATTATAATATAATGTTTGAAACGACTAAATATGCACAAAGCACTTAAAGAACACTCTCTCCTTGCTTTCAATTAAAAATGCATTTGCCCAAATAACTTATACACGGGTTGTTTTGAAATTCTATTTAGCAATAGGGTAGGGACATTACCACCATATGGTTCTTGTTTATTAACTCTTTATATATATATATAATTTGAAATTTTATATTTTTAGTTTTATTTGACTTCAAATTTTTAAATAGTACTAATTATATGTTATTTTGTGTTTTTCATGGCTTTCCTCCCAGCTCCTTTTGACTACTCTTTTCTACTTCCTATATTTTTTAAAATATTATTACTTCTAAGTTTAAGGAGAAATTGTGGTGTGAGGAAAATTTAGAGGTTAAGAGAAAATTAAGATACTATAAGGAGTTCATTAATCCTAATTTGGAAGATCAGAAGTATCTCTCGGTAATGACTAGCTCACAGAAGAAAATTAATATAGCCAAGATTAGAACGAACTCTCATGAACTCCATAGAAAAATATGGCATTGGTCTATTCCTAAAACTCCATGACTCCTTGGGCGAAAAGGGTTTTGCATTTGTGTGATTCTATGAGCGTTGAGGATAAACATCAATTTCTCTTAGAGTGCCATACTTACACCCACATTAGATCTCAGTTTCATAGTATTTTTACAATACAAACCTTTATAACCTTGTAACTTGCCAAAACTATAGTGAGCTTGGAAAGCTTTTTGAGCACATGAACCAGCATTTTAAAGTAAACCAAGTAGTATCGTGGTCTCAGTGGACCACCACCACCACCATCTTAACCATTATTTTCTTTCAACTATTTATCTTCCTTTTAGTTAATTTTTTCTAAATATGATATATAAACTTTTTCTTTGAAAAAAACTAAAATAAAATTTTTGAATTTGATTATACAACTTCTCTAGAAAATTTTAAAATAAATTGATTTCCATAAAATAAATTAATAAGTAAATAAAAGTTGTCATGTCCCCTCCCATCCGAGAGGACACGACTGCGGCATTGGTGCTATCATTTAAACATTGAAACTAGCCCCATGAACATAAACATAATAAAAAGGCATTGAACATAAAACATTTACAGATGAATAATGCAATATACAACGGATAAAAACACATTTCATTCAACACATTAATCATGTTCATCGTAATTCATTAAAACAAGCAAATACAGTTGCTGAGACGAATACACAAGAATACTTATCTTGAAAGGAGCGTGTCACGCAACCAGCTATGTCGTTGCAACGTTCCACCCAACCATAGGCCAGTGTGCTCATCAATCTCTTAGCAACACTGCCACCCTTGAGTTGGGCATCATTCCCACAAGGAATAAAGAAACTACAGCAGGATCACACATAGCCAAAGACATATTAAAATCCATCCAAGCCAAAACTACATTTGGGTTTATCAAGATGCTAAGGAGGTCGAAGGTTGATTTACTAAGCTAGTGAGCTCAACCACAGAGCTATGGACACCTACACAAGATCTGGCTTGACTTTCCCAACACCTACACACCCAACACAAGGAAGCATCCCCTTCTCTACTACACAGACCCTCAGGCTATGCCTTCCATTACAGTGCTCTTCACGGTGTGCAAAGAAGAAAAACGATCTCCCCTTGATCTGTCTGTGAGGTTCCTTTCCCCACTAGGTTTATCAAGCTAATACTTCCCCAATTCCACTCCAACTAGTTCATACCAAAACAAAGGATGCACACAAAACAAAATGCAAGATCTGGGTTTGAGTAAAAACATTTTTCAACCAAAAAGGTATTGGTAAAATAAATAAAATCGACCCCTGGTTGAGCAATTCGACTCAACAACGATTCTGGGCAGTGCATGAGCAAAACGATTGCTATAACCCCCAAAATCGCGAATCCTTGCTCGCCATTGACTCAACAACACAAAAACGAAATTCCTCGGCATGGAAAACTAAGGAAACAACTGAAAACATGAAGGATAAAAACCCAAGAAGGTTCAGCTGCATGAGAGCTCAACGTGAATGAAGGATGGATGATGAAAAATGTCTAGGAGCTCCCAAAAATGTGACAAAGAGAAAAACGTGAATGCATGCTCGAACGGGCAGACGTTTTTGTGTTTTTAATTGCCCAAGGAGTCAAAGCACGTTTTTCAAAAATGGGTGCTGTGCCCAATTCAAATTTTGACCTCCATACCTTTCCCATCCCAAGGAAATAACTTTTTCAACCAATTTTTGGCAATAATAAATGATTGGGTGAATAAGACAAGAAAGATAGTTGACATCTTGATGGGTTTTGCCTTTGACATTTGGCTTTTCCCCATTGGTTCAAAGGTTTGAATATTCCCCGCCTTATCCTTAGGAAATCATGCCCCCATCTCTTTAATGTTGCATTGACATAGTTGGTTGTGGGTATTTTAAGTAAATTGCATATTTACATGATGCCCAAAATTATAATGTGCCTCGCTAGAACGAAATACCATGGAGATCGATTTTAATCGCCAAAACATAAAACGGTAAATCAATGATGGGCCTTTTTCCTCTAACTCCTCACCATGATTAATTACAATATATATATCATATACATTTTTAATGCAAACATGGTCAAAATAGCAATGTTACAAATCAAAATAATGGTGTTACAAAGACAAATCTAAAATAAGTTAATAAATATACAAACTTAACCATTTTTAATTATTTTTTCTATAAATACTTTCATATTTAAATAGTTAAACTTCCTCATATTTTTAAAATTCTTAAATCATCCCAAACTTTAAAAATAATTAATCATCATAAAACTTTATTTTGAATTGCCCTTGCCCTTGTCCCAAACAACGGAATCATCGAAAATTTAAATTTATCCATTTTAAATAGCCCTCCATCAGCCCTATATACTTTCTACGTTAATGCCACCAAACTGCAATAACTTTAAAAATAAATTGTTGACCGTAAAACTTTATTTTACCTTACCCAATAGAATCATTGAAAAATTAAATTTGTCCATTGTAAATCCCTCCATCATCCCCATATACTTTTTTAATGCCACCAAACTTCAAATAAGAGCCGACAAACTGTAAGCCTTGAACCCCCACCTATCATAGCGCTCTCACTATAAAAAAAAATTCACCCTCGTCCAGTCAGGTGTCTTAATCGAAATTACAAGGGTTTAATCGCGCACTGTGTCCAGTCAGGTCTCTTAATCCAAAATGATAAGGGTTTGATCGGGCAGGGTGTTCAAGCAGGTCTCTCTATAAGAAATTACAATTAAGGTTTTAACCGACCGGGCAGGGTGTAGACAGAAACTGAGAATGACGGCACTGGCTAAAATGATCGAAGAAGTATATCCGGACCTGGAGATCGGGGTTCCGACTGCCTACATGACCAAAAAAACCCACGGACGGTTAAGTGACGCAATTTTCGGTCTGCATTGCTTCCTGATGCTTGCCTTTGTTGCCCTTGGCTTCTCTCCTAGATTCGATGATTTCTTTTTAACGCATATGGTGGTAGGGTACGCAATTGTCGCTTACCTTTGCGGTTTCCCTTTCATCTGTAAGTTGCTCACTTTTCTATTCTTTAATTCTTGTCTCACTCACTCCAATCTTGTGGCATATTCTACCTAAACCTAATATTTATGTTTTCTTCTTGAACACGCAGTTATGTATTTCTTCTTGCACAAGCAGTACACGGGACAACTTGCACTCGTCGTGCTTCTTACCATATACAGCAGCTTTGCTGTTGGATTCACTTGTGCTGTTACCAATGGTGAGTTTCTGCTTTCTTCCGTTTGCTTGCAGCTACTATTTGATATATTGAAGTAACTGTGGAAATATAAATATAATATTGAATGAATGAAACAGGGAGAGTGATAATGGAGTCTGCCATTTTAACGGCTGTAGTTGTGATAAGCGTTTCTCTCTTTACATTTCGGGCAGCAAGAAAACGTAGCGATTCCACACTTCCTGCACGCATCATTTTCGGTGGATTCGTGGTGCTTCTCGTTTTCATTATCATTCAGGTAGTTCTCAATACTAAGCGTTATTATCATTATCAATGTTTGCTTATCCTGATCTCTCCATAGTATTCAGCTATGTATTAGGGTTTCATTATTTATTGGGCCGTCGATTGTGGATTCGTGGTGCCAAATCGTGATTTGAATGCTTATTTTTAGGTTCTGGGCATTGGGCCACAGAATTGTATTTACTCATACTCTACTCACATTTCATGGCAGGTAATCGTGCCGTTGGAGAAGCTCAAAACGATCCTCTATGATCGTTGACTCAATTCGATTTTGATTGTTAGACGTTTGTTTCGATAAAGCTATGTGAATTTGGTTTTATCGTTTAAATATTTTCACTGGCATGACTCTGGTTTTGAATTTGGTTTTATTGTTTAAATATCTTTAGTGTCACGATTCTGGTTATGTTGATAGACATTTATATATTATTTCATATTTTGGATTTATTTGAGTAGTTTAATGTTGATAGACATTTAGATATTATTTCATATTTTGGATTTATTTGAGTAGTTTAACCGGATTATGTTAACTGTATTGTCACGGTGTATAAGTCTACAAGTCTACAGTGAGGATTTATTTTATGGTCATTCTATTTTGTTATGCTTAAATTTATCTTGATTAATTAAGATTTAAATAAGATTCACTTAAAATATGGTTAAAAAAATGGGTAACAATTTGCTTTTGGATTTTTATATTAGTTTTTTGTTTATTAAATAGTATTTGTTTTGTGCTTATTAACTATGGTATGAATAATGGATATAAAATTATATATTATAGCTTTTGTTTAAGAGATAATTATCTTCACAAAGCTAAATGTTTGGTTGTGCTTATTTGCATTCATCAGCCATTGCTTTTGTTTAACAGATAATTATCTTCACAGAGCTAAGTGGTTGGTTGTGCCTATTAGCATTCATCATTCATGAGCATTATAATTTTACACACATTATTGTTTACATTTACCAATAGTTACTATTTGGTTGATGTTTCTATTTTATAATGCTAAATGTTACAAATTTCACTTGTAACCTCAATGACTACATTATTTTTCTTTTTTGTTTTCCTTATAAAAGGTTACCATTTTGAACTTTTGAAATTTTCTTATATCTCTTAATGTGGTAGGCATCTAACTTAGTGGAATTGTGACCACTATGAAAAGTGGTGTGCCTCATTGTTATGTTGAGAGAAGGAATCTAGGAAGGTGAAATGAATTGCTTGGCATAGAATTGGTTGTGGATCAATGTATGAAAAGTGGTGTGCCTCATTGTTATGTTGAGAGAAGGAATCTAGGATGGTGAAATGCATTGTTTGGCATGGAATTGGTTGTAGATCAGTGTTCGTGATTGGCAAGTGTTAAACTATTAAAATAAATTATGATTCTGGGGTTGGTGAGAAAACTAAGTGGTGAATGCATGGGTCTTAGCTCAAGGGAGGTATTTTGTCGAGAGACTAATGAGAAAGATTTCCTACGGTTTGGTGGAGCATGGCTTACAAGCAATCAGTTTCCCAATTCAATTGTTATTAGATAAGTTTAATTGTTGGTATATATGTTGTTATTTTGTAATGTTTATTCATGTTTGGAATCAAGTTTATTGTCTCTTGTTCAATTTCCATGTATGGAACGTACATAATAAAATTACATTTATTTTGTTGAATTCATGAGTGTTAGAGAATTATAATTTTGGAGAGGTAAATGGTTAAGCTCATAAGGAAATCTCATAGTCATTTGGTTTCATAAATTATTAGGTAATCTCTGTTCAAAAGTTGTTTTGGATAATTGTTAAGTAAATTCTATGTTTGGGAGTTGTTGAATGCCTTGTGTCTTTATGAGTGCTTGCATAGCCATTGAGGATTATGGCTCGATATCGACATGTTTATCATGTTGTCTGTTTTTAATTCAATTTATTTGAGAGGATAATGAGGCCATTGTTTTGGTTGCTCATCTTCATTTTGAATTGCATGAAAAAGACACAAGTAGAATAACATTGTAATTAGTGTGAAGTTTGTGTTCCCTTAATTGTTAACTCTCGCTATGAGAATGTTGTTTCTGAATGCATAAAGTGGATAGTTGGTTTATGTAGTTGAACCTTGATGGTCATGTGGGTTCTAAAAAATATTGTGTTAAAATCGATTAAAGACTATTTATTTTCACTCCTTTGGAGAAAGGTAATTCTTGTTTGAGAAAGGACTATTGCAGTTTCTAAATGTTAAAAAAATGGAATGAATGACTATAGCTTATGGATGTGTCTAATTTAACTAAGTTTCAATGCCGAGTTAAGATAGAAAACTTGTGAAGTTTTAGTCTAAATAATGCCTTAGTTGTTTTCTTAAAAATGACTTAGTCCTTAACCTTTAAAGTAGAAGATTAGTTACCAAGGTTTTGATTCCAAAGTACCTATACCAACTTCTAAGGTCGAAGGGAAATCTCACTGGAATTTGTTGTTAAATAAAATGTTAATTATCGAAGTATCGAGGTATTGATGCCAAGGAATTGACGTTGGGATCAACATATTGTTAGTGAATAGATCATGATACTCGTGTTGATGCCAAGGTGCCAACATCGAAGTACCGACATAGGAATCAGGGATTTACTTGAGGAGCTACGGTTGCGTTATGATTTCTAGCTTCCAAATTTCGAGTCGGGGGGTGATAGCACCTAGTGCATGTGAACAACGAAGTTTCGATCCCAAGGTGGCGATGTTGATGTTATCCTCAAAAGGGTCATTGATAAAATTTGTTAAATCGGTACCAAATTTCAAGGTCCAACATGTTGACGTCGGGTAACTCAGGTTTCGGACATCAGGGTGGGCATTTCAGGACTATTTCGTTATCAACTAGTTATGTGGTTTCGCTATCCACTCTCGATGTCGAAAATGTCATGAAGGTATGGTCAGTTCGAGAAGATGGAAATAATCCATGAAGACCATTATAACTGTCAATTAATTAACTGATTAACTTAAACTAATCAATAACTGAGAAATCTAGCTTATAGTTAGCTATGCTTCCACACTCGTGAGTTGAGTGATGCTCAATATTAATGTTTAAATAATTTTAACCAAATTTCATGAAAATTAATCAATAATTCGTAAGATTCCACTGTGGAGAGCCAAAATATCCCTCCATACATTTTAAATGAATTTTTTTGTGTGTGGCACGTATTGTGCTTTTGTGTTATAGATTGGTATTAGAACATTTATGGTGCTATATGTGTCATTCTAGCTATAGATTGGTATCTGTGTAGCTGTGTAATGTGTGGGTGCGTTAAAGATTGGTATTAGAGATAAGGTTTTTACACTTAGCCTCTCTCGATTTTTTTAATTTTACAAATAGTAGCAATCCTTTGGCCTATTTGATCTGGTAGTATTTCTTTGTCTAAAATATTTAAATGTTCACAATGTAAATTATATTATGCATATGAATATTGATGTTAACTAATAATCATGGATTAATTATCATATTGGTGGTGAAGTATTTCTTTGTCTAAAATATTTAAATGTTCACAATGTAAATTATATTATGCATATGAATATTGATGTTAACTAATAATCATGGATTAATTATCATATTGGTGGTGACAATCCAATTTTCAGGCCATTGTACTTTTTGATTTCCTATGTAGGAGGCAAGCGGTACTGAAAGGATGGTAGAAGAGCCTACAATTTCCAACTTTACTCAAGAGGTCGACATAGATATTCAAAGAAATAAATATAATGGTCATCAAACTAATACGAGAACAATGGAAGTTTCCCAAACTTTAAAGGATATACAAATTGGGAATGGAAAGATTCTACAGATTCTAGAAGGGTATAAATATACAAGATGTGCTTAAAGTATGGAAGGGTCAACAAAAAGGAGATTCAAGCCTCTTGATGTTTAGCATGACTAGTATAACTATTCGAACAACCCACTCTAAAAGGTGAGTCAAGAGTGACTTAATATAGAGGACAAAAGAAACCATTACAAGTTAAATGCTGGAAATGTAGAGGTGACCACTATCTGAGTAAATGTACTAAAGAAAAAATAGAAATTGCTAGTATGTATAATGTGAACTAAACATATACAATGGAAGGTGTTTCTTGAAGCATTCTTTGTATATATTCATCCTTGGACAATTGCTATGAAGACCGTGGGTCTTCAATGATTGAAATTGAAGGTAAAATAAAGGTAAATTTTTTATCGCTCTTAAAGATTTTTTTTAGTGCTTGTTAAATTAGCTTGTGTAGTGCCTACCCTACTGTTTAAAACTCTTTAACGAGCAATAAAAAGAAATAAAGAAGAAGAATCAATGAGATTTCAATGTTATTATTATTAGACTATTTTTAGTTTCTTAAAATATTATAATGAGTAGATATGTAGCATCATTTTTATTATCAATCTTATAAAATTTAATATGGATCTATTTATTTAATATTAGTTTTTATTTAGTACTTATATTTATTTTTGAATAATTTGATATATATGTTTTTTAAATTTTAATTGTGAGTTTTTATAAATTTGTATGGTAATTTATTTTTAAATGGGCATACTTTCTAGATATGACACTTCTTACCTACATGGGACAAGTGTGGCTAAGCACTTCTCACTATGGATTGTTTATGTCATGAGATATGCCTACATAAGAAACATAAAAAAATGATCTCTAACATTTTTTTTCTAGTACTACATGACTATCCAAAGAGCCCTAGTAATAGAAAAATAACAATCTTATGGGACCTTATATCCTTTGTGTGGTGGTGTAGTGACAAATTAACAATGAACTTAGTGATTATTCTAGATGTAGTGATGTTGTGGCATTAAAAACTTAGACTTATGAGTGAAAAGGGTTTGAAAATTTTGCATGACCAAAGTATGATTTTTGGGATTAATTAGTGTAAGGTAGAATTGTGTGAGCACTGCATTTTTACTAAACAAAATATTATTTGGTTTAATGTTAGATTTGGTAAAAATTTATATATTTTGCAACTTATTAATTTTAAGAAGGAATCAAGCACCAAAAGGATACTCCATATACTCGACACAACAAAATGGTGTGGCTAAGAAGATGAATCTACAATCATGGAATGTGGAAGAAGTATTAGAAAACAAGATCACAAAGCAATAAAATAAAATAGATGTGGAAATAAAACACATTTACGAAAAAAATAACAAGAAAACAAAATAACAAGAAAGACACCCATATGGGTGGTTCACATGATATGGGATACATCCATGGTGAAACAACTAGTCCTTCCTTTTTTTCCATTCGACAAAATGAAGGGATACAACTTGTATCACATATGCTGCAATCTCCTCTTCACTCTCTCACAGATAATACTACACAATCATAATGCCATGCTATATTTACAATGGGGTTTACTTCTATGGAAAATGTAACATCCCTTGCTTGAAACCCCTAGTTTGATTGGGTCCCAATGTAGTTCTTTACTATTAATGCTTGAAAGGTTGAAAGTCTTGTATTTTGCAATTAAGTAATATTAAAATCCACAAGTGACTGCGCTGAGGCAATATGTTGAAGAGATTAGGGACCCAAGTATGCTCTAGAGGTTGAAAGGGAGATTAGAAGTGTCTTAGTTGTAAAAACCATGTTATGACCTTGTTAAATCCTTAAGTCCCTAAAATTACCTTTAAGTCATGGTTTCAGCCTAATTCCTTCGTGATTAATGTAAAACATGTTTTATGCTAAGATGGAGATTAAATGTGATTAAGGAGAATAATTAATTGTTAATTAAAGTGGGAAATGTGCCATGTGGGAGATACTATGTGGGGAAAAATATTTTCATGCAATTATGATGGACGTCTATGGGGGTTTCATAGAGGAAGATAAAAGAGAGAAGAACCAACCAAGGTTTGTGTGGAGAGAGTCTAAGTGAAAAGGATATTTTTTGGTCGATAGAAGAAAACGATTGTCGATTTTGAACCTATGAATCTCATTGGGAAACATTTTTTGTTGAAATTGTATCCATTTTGTCTTTAGTCATTCCACTGAAATGAAAAATAGTGTAGGCACTTAACTTAGTGGAATTATGACCACTATGAAAAGTGGTGTGCCTCACTTTTACGTTGAGAAAAGGAAGCTAGGAAGGTGAAATGCACTATTTGGCTTGGAATTGGTTGTAGACCAATGTTCCTGATTGCCAACTGTTAAACCATTGAAATGATATGGGGTTGGTCAGAAAATTGACTGGTGAATGCATGGGTCTGAGCTCAAGGGTGGTATTTTGCTGAGAGACTAATGAACAAGATTTCCTAGGGTTTGGTGGAGCATGGATCACAAGCAATCAGTTTCACAATTCAATTGTTATTAGATAAGTTTAATTGTCGGTATATATGTTGTTATTTTGAAATGTTTATTCATGCTTGGAATCAAGTTTATTGTCTCTTGTTCAATTTCCATGTATGTAACGTGCATAATAAAATTACATTTATTTTGTTGATTTCATGAGTGTTACAGAATTATGATTGTAGAGAGGTAAATGGTTAAGCTAGGAAGGAAATCTCATAGTCATATGGTTTCCTGAATTAATAGGTAATCTCTGTTCAAAATTTGTTTGGGATAATTGTTAAGTAAATTTTATGTTTGAAAACCAATGGTTCTGAAAGACTAATTAAAGGGGTTAAATGCCTTACGTATTTATGAGTTCTTGCATAGCCATTGAGGATTATGGTTGGATATCCACATGTTTATCATGTTCTATGTTTTTAATTCAATTTATTTGAGAAGATAAGGAGGCCATTGTTTTGGTTGCCCATCATCATTTTGAATTGCATGAAAAAGGCACAAGTAGAATAACATTGTAATTAGTGTGAAGTTCGTGTTCCCTTAATTGTTAAATCCTTCTATAAGAATGTTGTTGTTTGTGAATGGATAAAGTGGATAGTTGATTTATGCAGTTGAACCTTGATGGTCATGTTGGTTCTGAAATCTATTGTGTTAAAATAGTTTGAAGATGATTTATTTTCACTCCTTTGGAGAAAGGTAATTCGTGTTTGAGAAAGGACTGTTGCAGTTTCTAAATGTTAAAAAAATGTAATGAATGACTATAAATTATGGATGTGTTTAACTAAATTAAGTTTCAATTCTGATTTGAGGAAAAAAACTTGTTAAGTTTCACTCTAAATAATGCTTTAGTTGTTTTCTTAAAAATGGGTTAGTCCTTAACCCTAAAATCGGATGAGTAGTTACCATGGTTTTGATGTTGATGTACCTATGCCAATGTCTAAGGTTGAAAGGGAAATATCAGTGGAATTTGTTGTTAAATAACAAGTTAATTGTTGAAGTGTCGAGGTATTGATGCCAAGGTGTCAATGTTGGGATCAACATATTGTTAGTGAATAGATCATCCTATTGGTGTCGATGCCAAGGTGTGAACATCAAAGTACCAATGTAGGAATTAGGGATTTCCTTGAGGAGCTATGGTTTCATTCTGATTTCTAGCTTCCAAATTTTGAGTTGGAGGGTGATATCGCCCAGTACATGTGAACGACGAAGTTTCAATTCCAAGGTGTTGATGTTGACGATAGCGTGAGAAGGGTCGTTGATAAATTTTGTTAATTGAGTACCAACTTTCGAGGTCCAACATGTTGACATCAGATAAATCAGGGCGGGCGTCTCAGGATTGTTTCGTTAGGAACTAGTTATTTGGTTTCGATATCCAGTTCTCGATGTCAAAAATACCAGGAAGGTATGGTGAGTTCAGGAAGATGGAAATAATCCATAAAGACCGTTATGATTGTTAATTAATAAACTAATCAATAACTAAGAAATCTAGCTTATTGTTATCTATGCTTCCACAATGGTGAATTGAGGGATGCTTAGTATTAATGTTTAAATAATTTTAACCAAATTTCATGAAATTAATCTATAATTCATAATCTTTCATTGTGGAGAGCCAAAATATCCCTCCATACATTTTAAGAGAATTTTTTTGTGTGGCACGTATTGTGATCATGTGTTATAGATTGATATTAGAGCACATGTAGTGCTCTATGTGTCATTATAGCTATAGATTGGTATCTATGTAGCTGTGTAAAGCATGGGTGTGTCAAAAATTGGTATTAGAGAGAAGGTTTTCACACTTAGCCTCTTTGAAGTTTTTTTTATTTTACAAAGAGTAGCAACCCTTTAGCCTATTTGATCGCGTAGTATTTCTTTGTATGAAATATTTGAATGTTGATAATGTAAATTATATTATGCATATTCAAATATTGATGTGAACTAATAATCATGGATGAATTATCATATTGGTGGTGACAACCCAATTTCAGGCCATTGTACTTGTTGATTTCCTACGTAGTTAATGAAAGGATGGCAGAAGAGCCTACAAGTTCCAACTTTACTAAAGAATTCAGCATGGATATTCAAAGAAATAAATCTAAGGGTCATCAAATTGATATGGGAACAATGGAAGTTTCCCAAACTTTAAAACATATACAAATTGGGAATTGAAAGATTCTAAAGAGTTTGGAACAACAAAATCAAATAAATCAACAAGTGATGCAGAATCTTGTACAAATACAAAATTAGATGCAACAAGTAACTTCTGTGATAAGAAGCAAAGGAAACGATCAATCAATAGAGTAATTCCTAATAGATATCAACATTCCATAGATAAAGATGTACAAGAGAAATGGGATTGGATTATCACTATCATTGAGTTGAAATTAACTGTACGAAAAAGGTTCCTATATTCGTCATGATGTTCATCCCAGAAGACATCCAAGATAAAGTCTTATGGGAATGAATTATATGGTGCACTCAAGAGAAACCAACCTCCTACTTTTGATAGATAAAAATATGGGAAAATTGCAGACGTTTGGCTATTGGAAATGAATAAATATCTACATCTACATGATTATTTTGAGAATGAAGCAGCTCGTATTGCTATATACAATATTCAAGGAAAATCTTATAGGTTTTAGAAGCATTTGAAGTAGGTAGAAAGTCTAGATGAGAGGAAAATATCATGGAAAAGGTTTCAAAGGTATTTCAAGAATGAATACCTATCATACAAATATTGTGATAAAAAAATACAAGAATTATTTGAACTCAAATTGGGAAATGTGACGATGGAAGAATATGAGAAATGATTCCTGGAGTTACCAAGTTATGTTGAATTCATCCAAGATGAAAAAGTTAAGAATCAATGATTCCTCAATGGCTTACCAACATTCTATAAGGACCAAATAACTTATGGTGAACCTCACACTTTGAAGGAATGCATTAGGAAAGAAAAAAATTGTATGAGAAAGGTAAAACTAGAAAAAATGTGCATAAAGTATGGAAGGGTCAACATAAAGATAAGCATGATAAGAGGAAAAGCAGATTTAACCCTCTTGATGTTAAGCATGATCAGTATAACTATTTCAAACAACCCACTCTAAAAGGTGATTCAAGAGTGACTGAATATACAAGACAAAAGAAACCATTACAAGTTAAATGTTGGAAATGTAGAGGTGACCACGACCTTAGTAAATGTCTTGAGAGGAAAAATAGAAATTGCTAGTATGTATAATGTGCAAGAAGCATCTACAGTGGAAGGTGTTGCTAGAAGCATTCCTTGTATATATGCATCCTTGAACAATTACCAGGAATACCACTAGTCTTTACTGATTGAAATTGAAGGTAAATATTATGGAACTTCTTAAGTCTATGTAAATATTAATCTGGTTGAAAGAAGCAATTTAGAAAGCGATAAACTGTCTAAGTATAGAATGGTACAATGGGCTACCAAGATGAAAAGGAAAATTACTTCCATGGTTAAAAATTCTTGTTTGGAAATGAATGCATTAGAGGAAATTTCAACTAAAAATGGGCCTCCTAAAATGAACTAATAAAATAATAGTTAAAATAATAAAATAATATTTATCAATTTTGGAGGAAGAAAAGAAAAAAACTACTTTTTTGTTTGTATTTTTGACATATCTCCCTGTGTTTTTACTCAAATTTCAATCGGGAGAGCTCGTTGGATGCGGAATTAAATTCCGCATCCAACGAGTACCCACTCGGCATACTTTTGACCGACCCCGCTACCACAAAAACAAGAAATACCTGAAAAAATGGAATCATGATGTCATCATTCCATTTTTTCAGGTATTTCTTGTTTTTGGGGTAGCAGGGTCCGTCAAAAGTATGCCGAGTGGGTACTCGTTGGATGCGGAATTTAATTCCGCATCCAACGAGCTCTCCCGATCAAAATTTGAGTAAAAACACAGGGAGATATGTAAAAAATACAAACAAAAAAAGTAGTTTTTTTTATGATACCTATCCCCAAATTTATATTAAAAAAGTGTTTTAAGACCTATACGGTATTTCAAATTTAAAGCAATTTCATTGGCTAACACATGATGACATGGAATCTGAAGAAAAGTTAAAAGGCCCATTTTGAGTTGAAATTTCCTCTAATGGGTGTCATACCAACGCTCACTTGGATATTATTCCTCTTGGTTGATATGATGTGTTGATTGGAATAGATTGGATAGAATTGCATCATGGTATTATTGATTTCCATAATAAAAGTATGATTGTCCTCAACCACGATGGTAAAACCATTTAGGTTAAAGGAAATCCAAGTCCGATCTCAATAAGTAAAATATCAGTTGTACAAATGAAGAAATATCTCGGAAAGGGATGTCAATTATATGTGATGCAAGTGGAAGAAGTATCAGCTGATATGGAGCCATGCAGTGAAGAAATTCCAGTGTTGCAGAATTTCAAGATGTGTTCCAGTAAGTGCTTTGGCTATTTCCTAAACATGACATTTATTTTACAATTGATCTAGTATTAGAAAAATTGTTAGCATCTAGGAGGTAGATCTTCTTTGGAATGAGTACCCCACAACTGAGAGAATTGCAATTGCAATTGGAAGAGTTGTTAAATAAGGGTTATATATTCCCTATTGTTTATGCATGGGATCACTTGCTTTGTTTCTATTAAAGAAATATGGCACACTGATCTCATGTGTGGATTACACAAAACTAAACAAGGTTGTGATTAAGAACATGTATCAATTGTCGAGGATCGATGCCATTGCTCGATCAGTTGCATGAAGCTAGATTTTTCTCAAAGATTGACTTAAGGTCAGGTTACCATCAAGTATGCATTCAAGATGAAGATATCAGTTTTAATTCCTTCATGACCATGTATGGGAAACATGAACATAAATTAATACCTTTTGGTTTGGTGAATGTGCCAACTACACTCATGTGTTTGATGAATGGTGTATTCAAAGAAATTTTGCATAAATTTGTTATAATATTTTTGGATGATATATTGATTTATTCCAAGACATAAGAGGAACATGAAGAATATCTTAATATTACTTTGTATATTCTAAGAGAGAATCTATTATATGCCAAGCTTAGCATATGCTCTTTTTAACAGAATCAAGGGTCACATTATTTCTAAGGAAGGAGTGACCGTGGACCCTACTAAAATAAAACCCATACAAGAATGTCCTACTCCAAGAAATGTCACAAAAGTAAGATCATTTATGGGAATAGAAGGTTATTACCAAAGTTTTATAGAATATTTCTCCCAATTTGCAATTCTGATAACGTATTTACAAAATAAGGATGTGAAATTCATATGGAACCATAAGTGTGAATACAACTTCACAGTCTTGAAAGAGTTACTCACATGTGCTTTATTATTAAAAGTTCTATATCAAAACAAAGGATATGTGGTATGTACATATGCATCTCTCACAATCGATGGATTTCTGATGCAAGATGGACATATGATTTGTTACGAATCATGGAAACTGAAGTAATAGGAAAAGAAATATGCTACTCATGACCTGAAGTTAGTTTAGTTTCCATAGTTCATGCACTCCGGATGTGGAGGAATTATCTCATAAGTAACAAATTTAAATTAAATATGGATCATTATAGCCTGAAATATTTGTTTGAGAAGTCACATTTGAATTCGAGACAAGTTAGATGGATTGAATTCCCAAGTGAGTTTAATTTTGAAATTGAGTACATAAAAGGTAAAGAGAACTGGATGGAATATGGACTCAGTAGAGTAAGTCAAATAATGTAGCTTTCATCCATCATGAATAGGAATTTTGATTTAAAAATCAAGTTGCAAGAGGCATTGAAAGTAAATAATCATTATCTATAGGTCGTGGAAATGATGCAGGTGTTGACCCTATAAAGTTTTGCTAAGTTTTGAGAAAAACATTTTGGTGTGAATAGGGTTAAACAGAAGTGGTCCATTGAGGTCAACTTCAACGTGGCTTCCATGAAATAAGGAAGATGGGTTTTTGAAACTGTCAACTACAAATTTGGTTAGAGAGAGGTTACAGTTTGTATCCACTTACATTAATATGTCTAAGTAGTGGGAGTACGGGTTAAGGGGACGAGGTATTCACTTAGTGAAACCATTTCATAACAATTTCGTTCATGGGATATTAAAGAATATCCCTAATTTCACTAGATATTTATATGGACTTACAAAAATCCTTTTGTTGAGGCCTCCTCTAAATACATATTTCCAATTAAAAAACTCTTATTTTTACAATATATTTATTATTTTTACACCTCCAATACCTATAAATCCCCATTACCCTATTCCTGATCTATATATTACCATGATTTATATATTATCATTTCATAGTATTCCCCTATTTATCAGGGTTTGATTATTTATTCAGCAGTGGATTGTGGATTCGTAGTGCCAAATCATGATTTGAATGCTTATTTTTAGTTTCTGGGCAATGGGCCACAAAATTGTATTTACTCATACTCTAATCGCATTTCATGGCAGGTAATCGTTACGTTGGAAAAGTTCAAAACGATCCTCTATGATCGTTGACTCAATTCGTTTTTGATCGTTGACGTTTGTTTCGATAAAGCGATGTGAATTTAGTTTTATCGTTTAAATATTTTCATTGGCATGACTCTGAATGTGATTTAGGTTAAATATAATTTTACATTGCTTATATAAAGAAATATGGTATTTCAAGTTTGGATCTACTAAGTTCACGAGAAGAATTAAACAACTTCAGATGTAAATCCTTTTTAAAATGTAGAACTTAGAAAAAGCTTTATCTTTGTTAAGGATTTGATCTTCTTAGAGCTTGTTTAATCAGCGTGTGCAATGCTTACACTTACCTATTTTATCTAGAATACCATAGAGTTAAAAATTCTTCTCCAATCGGCAATAATGAGAAATAAAGGAAACATATCAATGAGATTTCAATGTTATTATTATTACATTTCTAAAAATATTATATGGGTTCTTATTTTTACATTATATTGAGTCAATATATAGTATTTTTTTGCTATCAATCTTATAAATTTTAATATAAATCTATTTATTTAATATCACTCTTTATTTAGTAATTATATTTATTTTTGGATAATTTAATATATATCTTTTTCAAATTTAAATTATTATTTTTAAATGGACATACTTTCTAGATGTCACACTTATTATCCACATGGGCTAACCACCTCTCCCTATGGATTTTATATGTGATGAGATATGCATATAGATAAGAAACATTAAAAATGATCAAGCAAAAATGGAAACCATGTCATGAGAGAATTCAAGCACATTTTTTAATTTAAAATATCCATATCTTAATTAATTATTAACCATTAAGTTTTGAACATGGAAACTACTAGGAGGTGAAGTCAAGAGTCTAGATCTCTAACATTCTCTTTTCTAGTAGTATATGACTATCCAAAGATCCCTAGTAATATCCCTAGTAATAGCAAAATAAGAATCTTATGGGACCTTATATTGTTTGTGTGGTGGTACAGTGATAAATTAACAACAAACTCACTGAATATTCTAGATGTAGTGATGTTGTGGCATAAAAAACTTAGACTTATGAGTGAAAATGGTTTGAAAATTTTGCATGACCAAAGTATGCTTTCTGGGATTAATTAGTAAAATGTAGAATTGTGTGAGCAGTGTATTTTTACTAAACAAAAGATAACTTGGCTTAATGTTAGATTTGGTAAAAATTTATATTTTGAAACTTATTCGTTTTAAGAAGGAATCAAGCACCAAAAGACTACTCCATATACCCGACACAACAAAATGGTGTGGCTAAGAAGATGAATCTATGATCATGGAATGTGGAAGAAGTATTAGAAAACAAGATTGCAAAGTAATAAAATAAAATAGATGTGGAAATAATAACACATTTAAGAACAAAATTATAAGAGAGACACCAATAAACGTGGTTACCTTGATATGGGATACATCCATGGAGAAACAACCAATACTTTCTCTCATAGATACTACTACACAAAATGTAATGTCATGTTTAAAATAGGGTTTCCTTCTATGGAAAATGTAACATCCGTGGCTTGAAACCCCTAGTTTGATTGGGTCCAAATGTAATTATTGACTATGAATGCCTGAACGGTTGAAAGTCTTGTATTGCAATTAGTAACATTAAAATCCACAAGTGTGGTGATGGGGTGATATTTTGCAATTATAAATACTATTCTCTATTTGGAAGTTGTTGTAGGTAATGTTAATTGTATTTAATGGTTGTAGCATACCATTGGTTTCCCAGTACTAAAAGACTAATTAAAGGGGTTGAATTCCTTATGTCTTTATGAGTGCTTGCATAGCCATTGAGAATTATAGCTCGATATTTAGATGTTTATCATGTTATCTATTTATAATTCAATTTATTTGAGAATATAATGAGGCCATTGTTTTGGTTACTCATATTCATGTTGAATTGCATGAAAAAGGCACAAGTAGAATAACATTGTAATTAGTGTGAATTTCTTGTTCCCTTGATTGTTAACTCGTGCTATGAGAATGTTGTTGTTTGTGAATGCATAAAGAGGACAATTTATTTATGCAGTTGAACCTTGATGGTCATGTTGGTTCCGAAAACAATTGTGTTAAATAACTTAAACATGGTTTATTTTCACTCCTTAGGAGAAAGGTAATTCTTGTTTGAGAAAGGATTGTTAAAGTCTCTAAATGTTAAAAAAAAAGGAATGAATAACTATAGCTTATGGATGTGTCTATTTGAACTAAGTTTCAATGTAATTAGTGTGAAGTTCTTGTTCCCTTGATTATTAACTCCTGTTATGAGAATGCTGTTGTTTTTGAATGCATAAAGTGGACAGTTGATTTATGTAGTTGAACCTTGATGTTCATGTTGGTTCTAAAAACTATTGTGTTAAATATCTTAAAGACAGTTTATTTTCACTCCTTTGGAGAAAGGTAATTATTGTTTGAGAAAGGACTGTTACAGTCTCTAAATGTTAAAAAAATGGAATGCATAACTATACCTTATGGATGTGTCTAATTGATCTAAGTTCCAATGTTGAGTTGAGGCATAAAAGTTGTTAAGTCTCACCGTTAAATAATGCCTTAGTTTTTTTCTTAAAAATGTCTTAGTCCTTAACCTTTAAAATCAAAAGAGTAGTTACCAAGGTTTTGATGTCGAAGTACCTATGCCAACGTATAAGGTCAAAAGGGAAATATCAGTAGAATTTGTTGTTAAATAACAAGTTAATTGTTGAAGTCTCGAGGTATCGATGCCAAGGTGTCGATGTTGGGATCAACATATTATTAGTGAATGTAACATCATACGAGTGTTGATGCCAAAGCACTGACAACAAAGTACAGGTGTCAGAATAAGGGATTTCCTTGAGGATCTATGGTTGCATTATGATTTCTAGCTTCTGAGTTTTGAGTCAGAGAGTGATAGCGCCCAATGCATGTGAACACTGGAATTTCAATGTGAAGGTGGTGATGTCAACGTCAACACTAGAAGGGTCATTGATAAATTTTGTTAAGACAGTACCAACTTTCTACGTCCAACATGTCAACATCAAGGGGGGGGGGGGTCATGTTAGGATTGTTTCGTTGGGAACTAGTTATGCGCTTTCAATATCTAGATCTCGATGCAAAAAATGTTAGGAAGGTACAGTAAGTTCGAGAAAATGGAAATAATCCATCATGACCATTATAAATGATAATTAATTAACCAATTAACTTAAATTAATCAATAACTAGGAAATTATATTAAGGTTAGATATGCTTCCACAATGTTGAGTTGAGTGATGATCACCATTAATGTTTAAATAATTTTAACCAAATTTCATGAAAATTAATCTATAATTCATAAGATTTCGTTGTGGAGAGCCAAAAGATCCCTCCCTACATTTTAAGTGATAACTTTTTTGTGTGGCACATATTGTGCTTTTGTGTTATAGATTCGTATTAGAGCACTTGTAGTGCTCTATGTGCCATTCTAGCTATATATTGGTATATGTGTAGCTGTGTAATGTATCGATGTGTCAAATATTGGTATTAGAGCTAAGGTTTTGACACTTAGCCTCTATGATTTTTTTTTATTCTACAAAGAGTAGCAACCCTTGAGCCTATTTGATCTCGTAATTTATTTATTTGTATGAAATATTTGAATGTTGATAATGTAAATTATATTATGCAAATGAATATTGATGTGAACTACTAATCATGAATGGATTATCATTTTGGTGGCGACAACCAAATTTTCAGGACATTGTACTTGTTGATTTCCTATGTAGTAGGTAAGCAGAAAGGATGGAAAAAGAGCCTATAATTTCTAGCTTTACTGAATACTTCGACATGTATATTCAAAGAAACTAAATCTAGTGGTCATGAAACTGATATGGGAACAATGGAATTTTTTCAAAATTTTAAAGGATATACCAATTGGGAATGGAAAAAATCTACCAAGTCTAGAACAAAAATATCAAGGAAATCAACAAGTGATGCAAAATATGGTACATTTACAAATTCAGATGCAACAAGTAACTTTCGTCATAAGAAGCGAAGGAGAAGAATCAATTAATAGAGGAATTCCTAATAGATATCAACATTCCATAGATAAATATGTAAGAGAAATGGAATTGCATTCACAATATCATTTAGTTAAAAGTCATCATAGGAATGAGGTGCCTATATTCGACATGATGTTCATCCTAGAAGACATCCAAAGAGAAAGTGTTATGGGACTGCATTACAAGAGAATGCAAGAGAATCCAACCTCCTACTTTTGATAGAGAAACATATGGGAATATTGTAGAGATTTGGTTGTCAGAAATGAAGAAATATCTACATCTACATGATTATTTTGAGAATCAAAAAGCTCATATTGTTATATACAATCTTCAGGGAAAAGATTATGGGTTATGGAAGCATTTGAAGTAGGTAGAAAATTTGGATGAGAGGAAAATCTCATGGAAAAGGTTTCAAAGGTATTTCAAGCATGAATACCTATCATAGAAATATTGTGATAAGAAAATGAAAGAATTATTTGAACTCAAATTGGGAAATATCAGGATGGAAGAAGATGATAATTGATTCTTGGACTTACCAATTTATATTGAATTCATATAAGATGAAGAAGCTAAGAATCAATGATTCCTCAATGGTTTACCGACATTCTATCAGGACCAAATAACTTATGATTAAACTCACACTTTGAAGGAATGCATTAGGAAAGATATTTTTTTGTATGAGAAAGGTAAAAATAGACAAGATGTGCATAAAGTATGGAAGGGTCAACTGAAAGATAAGAATGATCAGACGAAAATGAGGTTTATGCCTCTTGATGTTAAGCATGATTAGTATAAATATTTCAAACAACCCACTCTAAAAGGTGATTCAAGGGTGACTGAGTATACAAGACAAAATAAACCATTATAAGTTAAATGTTGGAAATGTAGATACGACCACTACCTCAATAAGTGTCATGAGAGGAAAAATAGAAATGCTAGTATGTATAATGTGCAAGAAGCATCTACAGTGGAAGGTATTTCTAAAGCATTCCTTATATATATGCATTCTTGTACAATTGCTAGGAATAGCACCAATATTCAATGATTGAAATTGAAGGTAAAATAAATTATTTGTCACTTTCAATTTTGATTGATTCTGGAACTTCTTAAAGCTATGCAAATATTAATCTTGTTGAAAGATGCAATTAGAAAGTGATAAAATGCCTAAGAATAGAATGGTACAATTGACTACCAAGATGAAAAGGAAAATTACTTCCATGCTTAAAAATGGTTGTTTGGAAATGAATGGGTGTCATACCAAACATGACTTGGACATCATTCCTATTGGTTCATATGATGTGTTGATTGGAATGGATTGGATAGAATTGCATCATGCTATTCTTGATTTCCATAATAAAAGTATGATGTGTCTCAATGAGGATGGTAAAAAAATTTAAGTGAAAGGAAATCCAAGGTCGATATCAATAAGACAAATCTCAGTTGTGCAGATGAAGAAATATCTTGGAAAGGGATGTCAATTATATGTGATCCAAGTGGAAGAAGTATTAGCTGATATGGAGCCACGCATTGAAGAAATTCCAGTGTTGCCTAATTTCAAGATGTGTTCTAGTAAGTGCTTGCTCTATTTTTATAAATGAGACAATGATTTTACAATTGATATAGTATTAATAAAATTGCTAGTGTCTAGAGATCCTTTAGAATGAGTATCCCACAACTGATAGAATTGAAATTGGAAGAGTTGTTAAAGATGAATATATTAAGTGAGGTCACCATTAGGCACATATTAAGGATGAATATATTAGTAACACTACCTTCAAGACTAGGTATGGGAAATATGAATATAAAATAATACATTTTGGTTGACGAATGCACCAACTACATTCATGTTCTTGATGAATGGTGTATTCAAAGAATTTTTGGATAAATTTGTTATAATATTTTTGGATGATATATTGATTTATTCCAAGAAAAAAGAGGAACATGAAGAATATCTCAAGACTACTTTGTATATTATGAGAGAGAATTTGTTATTTGCCAAGCTTAGCATATGTTATTACTGAAGGTTCCAAAAAGTAAGATCATTTATGGGACTAGAAGGTTATTACCGAAGGTTCACAAAATCTTTCTCCCAATTTACAATTTCGATTACATATCATTAATATAAGGATGTGAATATCATATGGAACCATAAGTGTGAATACAAATTCACACTCTTGAAATTGTTACTCACATGTGCTTCAATATTAAAAATTATGGATCCAAACAAAGAATATGTGGTATGTACATATGCATCTCTCACAGGAAT
This sequence comes from Pseudotsuga menziesii, assembly GCA_001517045.1. Classification (NCBI taxonomy): domain Eukaryota; kingdom Viridiplantae; phylum Streptophyta; class Pinopsida; order Pinales; family Pinaceae; genus Pseudotsuga; species Pseudotsuga menziesii. Next base: position 94,642 of record LPNX010237764.1, on the reverse strand, counting down.
CGATGGAGTTCTTATGCAATATGGACATGTGATTTATAACGAATCTTGGAAACTGAAGTAATAGGAAAAGAAATATGCTACTCATGACTTGGAGTTAGCTTCCATAGTTCATGCACTCTCGATGTGGAGGAATTACCTCATAAGTAACAAGTTTAAATTAAATATGGATAATCATAGCCTGGAATATTTGTTTGAGCAACCTCTTTTAATTCCAGACAAGTTAGATGGATTGAATTCCCAAGCAAGTTTAATTTTTAAATTGAGTACACAAAAGGTAAAGAAAAAATGATGGAATATGCACTCAACAAAAGAAGTCAAATAATGCAGTTTTCATCCATTAACAATCGAAATTCTGATTTAAAAATAATGTTACAAGAGGCATTGAAAGTAAATTATCATTATCTATAGGTTGTGGCATGGATGCAAGTGTTGACCCTAGAAATTTTTTACCAGTACGTTTTGAGAAAACAATTTTGGTGTGAATTGGGATAAACGGAAGTGGTGTGTCGAAGCAAGGACAACTCTGACATGGATTCCATGAAATAAGGAAGATCAATATTTTGAAATAGTCAACTACAAAGTNTATATATATATATATATATATATATATATATATATATATATCCAATGATTGGTTTGTAATTTTGGGGTTACCTAGTTACCCAATTAGCAAGTTAGTGAATTAATTAAGATGGTGAGCAAGTAAGAGAGAATTTGAGTCTTTGTGTAGAAGTTATGTGCTATGAAGGAAATGTGATATGAAGATGTTGTAAGAGAGAATCACATGGATGTTGCAATGATCTACATGATGTGTACATAAATCCATTGTAATATAGGTAGAAGCGAAGTTTGTAGGTTATGTGCATAAAGATGAAATCATTATTTACTGTGACTCATTAATAAGAAAAGTGCTTCTATGATTTTATCTCATCCTAGGTTTTCGCATAAAATATGGTGTTAAATGTGTGTGAATGATGTTATGATTTGTTTTGTTACTTTGTTCCATTCTACTTAGTAATAACAAATGTTGTTTGATGAAAAAGTTTATGAATTATATGAACACTACATAATTAATGAATATATGTCATATCTTCTTAAGTGCTTTTTATGGAAACATTATGATCCGTCGAAGCTATGTTATGTTGAATCATATGGATGTTGGATTTCTCCCCTTCATTATTGTAGAAGTTTGGTTCTTGCAGTTCCCATAGGTACCTTGGGTGAGACTTCATTTGCTTTGCAGCTGATGCTGAAGGGGTTCGTATCTAGAGATTTGTTAGTGCATGTTTAGATGAATCTGGGCCAAAGTAGAATTATGCAAACAAATGGTTTCATTTACAAGGCCCTGATATGTGTCGAATGGGGACGTAGCACCCATATAAGCTTGATATTAAGGATTGGGTTGATTGGAAGACGATGGAATTTGCTAAAAAATTTAATAAATATTAGTGACTAGACTGGAAAGAATGGCTAGATAAGTGTGTTTACTTATATATTTATGAAATTTTCTTTTTCAAGTTCCCCACTATATTGACTGAATTGTTGTAAAGTTTAACCTTCCAAAAGAAGTGCTTTCAAGGAGGTGAGCCTAGATTTTGGACACTTAATTAGTTGATTCAAACCCTTAACAATGTTAACAATATGATATCTCATTAGAGGAAATTTCAACTCAGAATGGGCCTTTCAACCCTAATTCAAATTCCATGTCATCATGTGTTAGCCAATGAAATTGCTTTAAATTTGAAATACCGTATAGGTATTAAACAAATTTTTAATATAAATTTTGGGATAGGTATCATAAAACAACTACTTTTTTTGTTCGTATTTCCGACATATCTCCCTATATTTTTACTCAGATTTCGAGTGGGAGATCTCCTTGGATGCATAATTAAATTCTGCATCCAACGAGTACCCACTATGCATACTTTCAATGGAACCTGCTACCCCAAAAACAAGAAATACCTAAAAAAACATGATTTTCACATCATCATCATGTTTTTTTAGGTATTTCTTGTTTTTGGGGTAGCGGGGTCCATCAAAAGTATACAGTGTGGGTACTTGTTGGATGTATAATTTAATTTTGGACCCAACGAGCTCTCCCGATCAAAATTTGAGTAAAAACATAGGGAGATATGTTGAAAATACGAACAAAAAAAAGTAGTTTGTTTCTTTTCTTCCTCCAGAATTAATAAATATTATTTTATTATTTTCCTTAGGAGGCCCATATTGAGTGGAAATTTCCTCTAATGTATGTCGTTAATTACTTGATGAATAGCATATTGGAGGGGTAAATTACTGAGTTTGTTGTAGACACTATGAATTCATACAACATAACAAAAATATAATTTTTCAAGGGACCACAAGGTAAGTATGTGAAATCACTAGACTTTTGGATTAAAATTTTTCTTTGTGAAAAAGGGATTTTGAGGATAAAATTTTAGGAGTAAAGAGTTTGTGCGTGGTAGATTTGGGAATTGAATATAGGATGGTATGGGAGAATTTATAGAATGAGATGAGATGTTAAGGGGAGAGAAGAGTGTGATGGACTAAGAGTGTGGTTTCCTGTGAAGTGGGAGAATATTTTTATTAAACAAGAGAAGGAGAACTAGGACAAGGAAAAAGGTTTGTAGTGTGATCAAAGGATGGGACTATGAACTAGTGCCATAGCTCGAAGCAAACTCCTATGATAGAGAGGAGGAAGAAGAGGAATATTATTAGCTCATTTTAGAATAAGAACAAATAGATCTATCCCAAACCAGAGGCTGCGACATACCCACGGCCCTGTGTACATCTCTAGAAACTGAGGTAATATATAGTAGTTAGTCATAGTTTTTGTAAGCAAGCAACAATAGTGTAGTAGTTAGAATAGTGCTTCAACTACTAAAACCGTTCCAATTGTCAATGCTTTAGTATTAAGTTAGCCAGTACCCCCTAGGACCATAATGGATAGAGATGATATGAAGTTACCAATTTTTCATGGGAATGTATTATAAGGTCGAGAAAAAAATTGTTTTTTATGTGAAGTAATATGAATTGTTAATAAAGTCGAAGATGAAAATGTGAAAAGAGCAGAGATAGTTACGACCTTTCAAGGTCGTGCTTTGGAGTAATTCATGAAATTTACCAATGTATTGGTTGAAACGAAACACAATACATTAGAATAATAAAAAATGGTTTAAAAGATGAATTTTGAAAGAAAAATTTCAAGTCCTAGTGCATTACTAAATTGAAGGAAATCAAACAGTTAACAACTAACTCAATATGGGACTTCGACTAGTGGTTTCAAACATTGATGGTGTGAGCTTCCAAATGTTTGATGTTCAACCTAAGGAGTGGACAATAGTTTCTTTCCTGCCACATATCATATTTCCATTGATATAACATAATATTTTGTCATTTTCTGAGGCCCTAGAGATTTCTATGAAACTAGAAGCATCACCTATCAGAGAAACTAGTGTAGGTATGGTTTAAATCCAGTCGCATCTTGAAAACTTGTCATTGCGGATTCAATATATTAAGGAAGGAAAATACATAAGAGATGAATTTTGGTGTAAAACGTGTCAAATAGAGGGACATCATAAGGATTAATGCCGAATATTCAAGGACTATATAGTTATGGGAGCTCCTAATCGTTTGAACCATGGAGCTAGAGACTGGTGTGGAATATGCCATAATATAGGACATTGACTAGAGGAATTCTATCTACTGTAGAAAACTTTAATTAATTTGAGAAATATATTTTGTAAATTATTTAGATCAGTGGGTGATGATAAAAAATATTGTTGATCCTATGAGATTCTCACAAAACATACAATAGACACATATAAAATTAAATGGGAAGAGAAAGATGAAGTAAGTTGAGTGCAATTCAATCAATCACGAGGCAAATTCCATGGATGTGGACAACCACGGCTTGGTCGAAGTAAATTCTACATAATATGTTATAAATTTGGTCAACCAAGGAAATTCACAATATATTGTCAAAACCAATGCTCGACATGCACATATTGTAGAGCACTAAATCATACCATTGAATATTTCCGATAACTTATAGCAAAGTGGTAAGAGAAGCCTAACCAAAACCAAAGCCACAATGTTCAAAAGATATCATCCGAACCAAGACAAAAGTATCTTACTGCCACTGTAGTAACACATGAGGGAGCTACAACAAGGGATGATAAAGTAATTTATAATAACATGAAGGACACGACGGTTCGACTAGCTATGCAACGACCACTACATATGCTCCACCTCCACATTTTTCTTTGAAGCCAAGAACGATTTTATGACAAAAAAAGGGAGCCTTGACATATACACTGCCTACAAATCCATTTTTGATGAAGTTCCTACCTACAATATGCTACCCTATTTTGATCGCTCGGTTCCAAACAAACCTCCAAACAAGGTAAGAGAAATCACAAGATTTTTGAAGGGTTGTCTAACTTTAATTAAAAATGAAGATGCATTACGGGAATTGCAAAGTCTACTTAATGAACCAAAAATAGAACCTAACTAGGAAATGGTTGTAAACCATGTACAAAAGAAGATAAAAACTAGAAGGAAATTGGACTAAATGCACATATTAGAGACTATGCCATGGAGTTTCCATTCTTGATCTCGGGTTTGATGTAAATATTATTACTAAGAAAACTTGGGAGATTATGGGAAAACCTAAATTAGTATGGTTACCCGTTCATATGAGATTTTCCAACCAGCATAAAGTAATTACATTTGGAAGACTGGTAGGTGTCCGTGTCGAAGTGGAGGTATTGAAAAATTTTGTAGACTTTGAAGTTATATATATTGTGGATGATATAAATCCATATCTTACTCTTCTTGGTATAAATTTGGAAATTCAGAACTAGACTATCATAACTTTTAAGAAAATATTGATAACATTTGAGAATGGAGATATTAGACTTGTCGTGCCCTTGGATCCTATGAAGGGTCTGAGGTATGTTTAACCTGTTAGGGAGGAATAGATTGCCCAAGACTTGGAGAATATTTGTAACATTACTTCAAGAGTAGATTCTTATGTCAACCCTATAGTTGATGGTACCTTGAGTTGGAGAATCATTTTCTCGTGTTCATTAGAATATGGTAAAGCTTTGGAAACTTGGAAAAATGGCTACATGAAGTCTCCATGAGGAGGTGTGGTGGAGTTACAAAGTCAATAAGTTGGCTTAGTGAAGAGATATGCAATTTTGCTACTTATGAGGGACTACCTAATTTAAATTATTGTATTACTGATTTTGAAGTAAAATTTCATGAGTAACAACATTTGTTAGCATTAAACATAGCCTTGAAGGCTACTGCGATTGTTCATAGTGCAGAAGCATGCTAGATATTTAGATTGGGAAAGGAATCCCATATGTCAAGATAAAATACAATGGTTTAACTATTGATGTCAACCATTTGACAGCCTGTACTATGACATGGAGAAGCATACCTAAGAAAGAATGGGTCCATATGTTTATCCATACATTAGACACTATAATTGGGAATTAGTATACATCGATGGAGCTTCGACAAGGTACTATAGAATGGGACAATCTCGCTATGATTTTTATACAAGCATTCAGTTATGAATATGAGAGTCCAATAGTGGACAAATCCCTTCAAGTTATTAAAGAAAAAAATTGAAGAAATACCAGTACCTCTATCTAAAGTGCCGCATTGGAATACGAATCTTGAACAAGTGATGAAATGATACAACATTACGGGAGACTCATATTATGATAATCCAAGATATGTGCATATCCCAGAAAATGAAGGTAGCCGAGATATAGAGGGTCCATAGATTTCGTATAATAAATTTTGTGGTCGTTGAAGTCAAAGAAGCTAACCATTGGTCCTAGTAAAATCCCTAAACTTGTTAATATTCGAGACTATTGGGATGATGAGGTTGTAGGTAAAATCACTGACTTATTGCATGAATACCAAGATTTGATTCCTACTAATTTTTACAAAGATAAAGGGTATTATTTGGGATTTAGGATAAGCAAAGATGCTATTGAATCTTGATGCAAAAATTATCAGGAAAAAACCTTATATATTTAATCCTGGGTACAAAGAAAAAATTAAGGAAAATCTCGAAAGAATATTGGATGCAAGAATGATCGCACCTATCATAGAGTCTGAATGGATCAGTCCAATGGTAGTTCAAGAAAAAAATACTAGTGAAGTTTGAATTTGTGTGGATTTGAGGAAACTTAATGCTTCATGCTTACATGATCCATTTCCTACACCATTTACGAACAAAGTCTTAGAGAATTTCAGAAGTCAAGAAGATTACAACTTCATTGATGGGTTTTATGGATATTTTCATATCAATATTGCTAAGGAGGATCAACACAATACTACTTTTGTGACTGAATGGAGTTGTTACTTATATAGAGTCATGCCATTTGGATTAAAGAAAACCGCATCTATTTTTTCTAGAGTGGCTTTCATAGATTTTAAAGAGTTCATTCATAAGATTTTAGAGGTTTACTTTGACAACTTGACAATGTATGGTCTACTTAAGATCCATATTGAAAGCTTCTGATTAATGTTACACCATTGTATATAGTATCAAATTTCCATAAACTTTAAGAAGTGAAATTTTTGTGCTCCATTCAATATATTGTTGGGTCACATGGTTTGTACACATGGGCTATTGGTGGACCCCATGAATATTTCCATTATAGTAGACATGCCACCACTAACATCGATTCAACAACTAAGAAAAAATTTCGGACATACTAGCTTCTACGAAAAAAATTATCAAAGGATATGCGCATATCACAGCACCAATGGAGAAGTTATCAAAGAAAGATTCCAAGTTCTAATGGAATGAAAAATATCAGTAGAGGCTTGAAACATTGAAGGAGGAGATGCTGATAATGCTTATTTTAATGTTTCCATATTGGAAAAAAGAGTTCCATGTTCATGTTGGTGCATCGTCCATTGCTTTGGGTGTAGTTCTTGCTCATGTAGGTGAAGGATCTATTGACCATCCAATAGCATTCGCTAGCATAAAATTGCCAATAGTAGAATGAAGTTACACTACGACAGAATGCGAAGGTTTAGATTTGGTATATGCCTTACAAATCAAAAATTACTTGTTAGGAGTTAATTTTAAAATTTCCACTAATCATTCTGCTTTGAAGTACCTGGTCAACAAGCCAATGTTGGGGGGGTATATGCAGATGGTTTCTCCTATTTCAAGTGTATGAATTTGAAATTATGGTTAATCTAGGATGGATAAATGTAGGACTCGACCATCTTTCAAGGTTAGAAACATGATAATAACCACCTAATCTATATGACAACCTTTGATATGTGCAACTCTTTTCAGTAAGAATGCTAGATGAATACTTTCAAAATATTGTGAATTTTCTGAATATGGGTATGGAACCACAAGGATACACTATAGAAAAAAAGAAACAGTTGTGTTTTAAGGTTGCAGAATACCAACTAACAGCAGGTCAATTATATAAATTGGGACCAGATGAAGTATTAAGACGTTGTGTTCTAGAGCATGAGTGACCAATGATATTGATTTAATATCAGGAAGGTGTCATGGGGGCCCACTACGCAGGAAAGGACACAACACAAAATATACTAGGAGAAGGGTTGTGGTGGCCTACACTCCATAAATATGTTAAGGAATATTATAGGTCCTAAAATGTATGTCGAAAGATAGGAAAATATGTAAGGAGAGATGAGATTCCATTAGTGTCATAGGTGATGTTGTAAGCCTTAGACAAGTGGGATGTTGAATGTTTCAATCCAATCAATCCACCTGGGAAGAGGACCAGAGTGAAGTACACTATAACTATGACAAATTACCTGACTATATGGGTTGAAGCTACGCTAGTGAAAGATTGCAGTGCTGCAACTACTATGAAGTTCCTATGTGAAAATTTAGTTACAATACTTGGTTACCGTCATGTTTTATTGAATAATCAAGGAACTAACTTTGTCAACAAGACAATTAAAGCACTTACACGAGAGTTTCAAATTTATCATCAGAAAATTACTATGTATCATCCACAAGATAATGGGATTGTCGAAGCTTTCAAAAAAATTCTACAACATGCTTTTACAAAGGTCTATAATGTGAACCATGATGATTTGGATCTGAAGATCCCTGTAGTTTTATGGGTGTATAGAATACATTTCAAAATGTTGATGGGTAAAACACCCTTTAGGTTGGTATATGGTGAAGAAGTTGTCATGTTAATGGAATACATTGTACCAATTTTAAGGATTGCTTCATTCACATGTATGTATGTGTCAAGTAAAATATGCACTATCTAATTCAACACTTAATTGTCAACCCATGGGCTCGTAAGCTTAGAGATGCCGACACATTATGTGCAGGATTGAAGGATAACCTAATCTAACCTATCCTAGTTTAATGTTGATAAACACACTTTAAAAATATGAACTATGAACTACAAATGTAAATTCTATATTCCTATTTCAAATTGCAAAATTTTTTAATCCACAAACTAACCTTAATCTAATTACAAATTACAAATTAAAGAGAACTTTATTGAATAAACTAATATAGACTATGAACTAAACAAATATAAATTAACTAAATTGATATAAACTTCATACTAAAGAAATTAATCTAATTAACCAAACTAATCAATTGAAAACTAAGGAACTAAAACAACAAACTAAATTAAAACAAAGCTTTGACATGAAAAAGGTTTTATAAATCATGTTCAAACTAAAATAAATAAACTAAATAAAATGCCTAATTTACCACTAATAGTATGTCTACTTTATTATTCATCATATAAAATAGTTCCTGCCTTACTGAAACATAAAATTCATTTCCTTCTACAACAAGCTGGAAGAAAACCAATAATATTTATAATGGGTATGAATTTCATTTGAACGAATTCCAAGGTTTATGTTAATCTTGAATATAAACATTTGGAGCTTCATACGACGGATTCAAACTACACATCAATCGTATGAATTTTGTGATCAGATTTAACTTTGAATATATAAATAAACTCCAAAGGTGTAATCGTAAAGTATATGATGCTAAGGAATTAAAATGTGTTTGTATTTTATTATTTTTACAGATGGTGAAGTCAAGCCAAATAGAAATTATATCTAATCAATGAAACTATCTATTGGAGCCAAGGTGCAACGAAATAGAAATGAATTCGAACACATGAAAAGAAAATTCAAGTTCAAATCTTAATCTACACTAAGAGCATTAATGTAATCACACAAAGAAAACTAAAACAAAGAGATCTTTCTATCTACAGGCAATGAATTCAAATACATAGAAAGTAAACCTAGTTTCAAACCCTATTCTACACTAAGAATATTAATGCAATCGCACAATGCGAATTAAAATGAAGATATCTTCCTATATGTGTACGATGAGCTCAGATGGACACAAAACGCATGGAATAAGAGAAAGAACATTTACGTTTCATACAGAGAAATGAAGAAGGAATATTATAGTCACACGATTTAATAGAGAAAATTTCTATGCAATAATGAACAAGGAAAACACAGGGACTTAGCTAACCGTTGACAACAAAAATAAAACACAAGGAAACCAACTGCTGCTGAGGGGCCCTCCTAGGAACAGTGGTCAATTCTTCACGAACTACTCAGTCGCCAGAGCATAAAAATGAAATTGAACCAACAACAATTATCAATATTTCAAAATTTGTACATTGCAATCCCTCCTCAATACCTCTGAGGTCGAATTTATGCATGAAAATGATAGTGGGGAAGGATAGACCGGGAATCCCCAAATCCCTGGACTGTTACAACTAATTTCTATATTTAAAAAAATGACCAACCACTTTTTCTCAGCAAGTCCATTTCAAAGAATCACGAAGTGATTCCAAATGGATTTGAATTTCCACAAAATTATTCACTTGAACCTAAATAGGCCTATTCTATACAAAACCCATGTGCTAGAATTTATAATTTTGCCTCCATTTGCCCAGAAATGAAGACCGAAATTTGTTGTCTGTTAAAAACATGTTTTTGACAAAATTGATGCTGGTTTGTTTGTCAAATTGATGGCTGGATGATAGGTTCCATTGTTGTTGGGTTCCATTTGCTTTATCATGTGATCCTATGCTCCTTCATCCTCATGATGTGCACCCTCCTTCTCCTCATGGTGTGTGATTTTCAAATGGCGATGATGCATTGAACACATCCTCCTTTAATGCATTACATCCTGCACATTAAAACAACAACGAATCAAAAAAATTAGCAAACATCATATTATGGAAAGCCATGTTATATATTAAATGGTTGGGACGTGATATATCAACATTACTTTCTTTCAATGCTTAAATGGACATTTAATTCAAATGAATATTTTAATCTTTAATTCAAATGGTTTTGTTTAATGATTTAAACTAATTCTTTAATAAGATTTTAGTATTTGTTCATTTTGTTAAAAAATTAAAACAAAAAGTTTAACATTAACACATGCTTTTCATTTTCATTTGTAGGATCAACAGGACTAGCAAGAATCAGAAGATAAAGGTATTATGGGATCAACAAGAGCTGTAAGACAAAGGAAAGCCAACTTAGTGAACCAATAAGAAACATGCAATCAAACCCAGTGTGAAACTTAGGGCTGGAAGAGACACCCAATAGAGTACCAAAATGAGGGTTGTATGGACCATAATACATCAAAAAGAAGTATATTAGGTTTTCTTTACATTTAAGAGTTTTCATTAATAAAAATAGAGTAAATATAGCCTCATTGAACATAGATGTACTAAATTATGGTAGATATGATGGGAAATTAATGTAAATAACATCATTATAAAAGACAATTCCAGATCCCAACAATATGACACCGTAACAAACATAAATAATAACAATAATTAAATAAATATAAACAATTAATAAATTAAAAGTCAATTAAGAGACACATCCATTGGTGAATAGTCACCAAAAATGCCCATTAATACGACTTTCAATTATTCAATATGTGGGTTATTTCAGAAATGATGGGTTTAATCTAAATTATTTGAGAATATCTGGATAAAGATGTTATTCCGAATCATTTGATAATATCTAGTAAATATGTTTCATTTGTAGTAAAAGGTTTTTTACCGTTACAGTGATATGAGAGCTTAAGGCTTCCTTGAATTAGGTATTTGACCTTAGTAAAAAAAAGAGAAAGTTAAAAAAAAGCACAAAACAAAGAGTGAAAAAAAGTAAAAAGTAAAAACTAAAAGAAGTAAAGAGAAAATACAATATAGAAACGACACATGGTTTCTTCTCCAACAACAAACAACACATAATTTAATAAATTCAATATTACACAATAATATTCATATTATTAATATTGAATTTTTAAAATTCTATTTTTCTAAACTTCGTATATATTAGTTTATAATAATAAAGTTTATTATTATAAAATTACTCAATCCAAAATCATTAAAATATTGCTATTAATTATAACAACAAATATTATTATTAGTATAGATATAGTTATTAATTTTAATAACTATTGGGAAACAAAAAAAAGGAAAAAAAAACCAAAAGGGATTAATAAATATTATTATAATTATTATTTTGGAAAAATAAAGAAGAAAGAAAATACCAGAAAGAGAAAAGTCAAAATTTCTCCAAGAACTAGATGAAGGATTATTACACTTTTGTACCTACTTATTGTCGAATAAAAGAAGACAATTGAAGCAAAGTCGTAATCGCAAATATGAAAAACTCACATTCAATGATTAAGTCACAGTTACAAGAAACATTGGAAGAGTTAGAGCAATATAAGGCGACCAATAAATGTCTACACATTGAGGTCAAAACATAGAAGTTGATCAAAGAGTTGAGAGACAATGATAATTGTCGCTTTAGGGATCAAAATTGACAGTTGGAACTAACCAAGAGAGATAACGAGAAAATTTTATCTAATAAGAATAAAGAAATCTCATGTTTAAACGTTCACAGCCAAAACCTTGAATACCATATTAGAAATTCAAAGAATGACAAAGAAACACCTTATAAAAGTAATCACAAATTAGAAGAAGAAACTAAATGTTTAAAACAACTCATCATGGACAAGGATAATGAATTGGCACAAGTGCAGAGAAAGTTGGAAAGTCAAGAATCAAAGAAGTGTCTCCTTCAGCAATAGATTAATGAACTCCAACAAAAAGAGGAAAACACTAAAATATGCACAGGTTGGATATTACAGCTATCAAAAGTATGGTATTAAATAACACTGAAGAAATTTTCAGATTAAAGAACCATAACAAGACGTTAGTCACAAAAATTAAGAAGTTGAAAAATATTCTGAAGGCAGAACACTCTACTCAAGACATTGAAGGAAAAATTTTAGACAAGAAAGAAGAAAATAGATGCATCAGAAATCATAAAAAATATCTTAAGGAGCAACTTAAAAAGTCCAAAGATGACAGAAAATCGCAAGTAGAATTGATTAAAAATTTAAAAAATGAAAACATACAATTAGAAAACAAGTTGGAAAAATTACAGACTGAAACATTAAAAACTCAAGGAACAAAAATACAACACCCAACACAGGTCAATGCTCAAAAGACGATGCTCGTAAAAGAAAATAACATTGCGAAAATTCCCTATCGACACCCCAACAATATAAACCGGGATCCTAGAAAGTAGGATTTCTTTAAAGATAATGATACTAATGTAATCAAAACTCCTGAAGACAGATCAGTGGGGAATCCAAACTATCAACAACAAATCAATTTGGGATGTATTGATCCGTCAACATATTGGAAGTTATGCTTGGCACTTAGAAGTTCGTATCGACATGTTTCATTAGCTACAATGTCAAAAGGAACAATGTGACCACTTTATAAGGCTTTGAGGACAAGGCCTTTCTAAGAGAGAGGCAATGTAACAAACATAAGTAATAACAATAATTAAATAAATATAAAATAATTAATAAATTAAAAGTCAATTAAGAGACATGTCCCTTGGTGAATATTCACCAATAAGGCCTATCAATACGACTTTCATTATCAATGTAAATCATCAATATATTTATCAATTATTCGATATGTGGGTTATTTCCGAAATGATGGGTTTATTCTGAATTATTTGAGAATATCTGGTAAAGATGTTTCATTGGTAGTAAACATATTTTTACCATTACGCACACTGGTGTTGTTGAGGAAAGTTTGTCACAGTTGCTCCAATTTGAAGAAGATAGACTTATTGCATAATTTCAACAACATGTCTAGAAAGAACAAGAAAAGGCCCAACATGATTGCCACATCACAAACAATTAGTTTCAATGAGGGGATCTAGTGATTCTATATGATAGTAAGTTCTTCAAACATCTTGGTAATCTAGGGATGCATTGGCTAGGACCTTATGTGATTAACTATGTAACATAAGGAGGCATTGTACAACCATGAAATATAGATGTCAATCCCCTAAGAGGATTATTAAACAAAAGTCATCCGAAACCTTACAGGGATAGCCAAGAGTTACCCTCATTTGTTTCCTGTCAAAGTTTTGTATGTGTGTCAAAGAGTTTATTTTTGTACATGTAGAAATATTGTATATATACAAGTGTGCTTTTTTAAAGGTTTTTTTTGTCAAGCTAAATATTTTTTATGAAGTAGGAATTTTGTACAAAGAAGGCAGTGTTTCATGAAATTTAGTAATATGTCGTAGTTGCAATTAACAATAATTAATGACTGCATTTATGGAAAAAGTAGTGATGGTGTTGGTAGAGTTTCTATCATAAATGCATGAAAAATACTTAATTGAGTGAATAGATTGGATGGCATCACCGTAATCATTGCAAGGATTTGGCCTTATTAATTGAACCTTGGTATTGATTGTGAAAAAAAACGTGGGAGAAATATTAAAATCACATCGGGTGGGAATTTGAGTCCATTATTTGTCGAGACCTTGAGTGTATTGAGAGAGACAAATAATGAATATTAATGTATGGGGATCCCCAAGAATAATTATGCAAGTATGGAAGTTAATTTATCATCTATGATTAAGGAACGAGGATGTGTTGAAGAAATTGAAATACAAAAATCTATTCTAGTCATCCAAGAATAGATAAAAATATTATCAAAACAGATTTCAATTGAAATGATGAAGAAGAAAAGAACATCATCTCACACAGTGAACCCCGATACAAAAATTAAGAGAATGTGTGATGTCAAAGACCCAGGGTCTGGCTCTATGACTCTATTGCTCAACTAAATAAAACCGAAGAAGATGAATGCATAGACAACTAGGATACTAGGAATGCTAAGTAAACCATGGTAACTCCATCCATTCCAAAGGGTGTTGTAGTACAAGGGGATATGTTGGGTAATATTAATAAGTTATCATACACAAACGATGACCTTGCAAAATTTCCCAAATTTCAGGTAAAGAACTGCATGCAAATATTATGTTCAACAAATGGCGTGTCTCTTTCCCTTGAGCCCATAAGTAAATTTAAACCAAAAATCCGATGGAATGTTTTCTAAATTTTGACAAGGCTTTGTCTAACATTCCACAAGGTTGAATATTTTTAAATGTCAGTTGTCTTGAGTCGAATATCTGACAACCCAAACAATGCATCGTAAATATGACCACAATTAGTCACATGTTCAATAGGTAAATATATCGGTAATTCGTCAAATATTCGACACATATCTCATCGAGTAACCGACACATATATCGTTAATTAACCGACTTAGATCTCTAGTACCATCATCAGAAATGAGATGGAATCCTGGTTGATTACCTTACAATATAATCCAACCATGTTGTCGGTTAACTGACATAAGTTTTGTTGATTAACTGACTTACATCTATATCTTGACTATCATCAGAAATGAGATAGAATACTAGTCGATTAATCGATAATATGATCCCACCATGTTGTTGGTTAATTGACATCAGTTTCTAGAAATGGAATTCAATAAAAAATGACTAATAGTCAGAAATGCAACAGACATGTTGACACAAAATTGGAAAATATCTGATGTCTTTGCATCGGTTGTATGGAAATATCATTGGATATATTCATTTTTCCGTCGTAAATGCAACGATTGTATGTAATTTTTCTTCCCATCTTGAAATGCAGACCCATGTGTGATAATATCTCATGAAAACTGATAAATAATTTGAATCAAACATGCGTGGGTGAGTGTATATTTCAATATGGGCATGGACTTAACCATTAT
The DNA here is from genome assembly GCA_001517045.1 of Pseudotsuga menziesii. Lineage (NCBI taxonomy): Eukaryota > Viridiplantae > Streptophyta > Pinopsida > Pinales > Pinaceae > Pseudotsuga > Pseudotsuga menziesii. The sequence continues at coordinate 79,451 of LPNX010237764.1, read as the reverse complement.
AAATTGTTGGAAATCAATACCTATGTCTCCATTCTAACACACATGTTGTTTAGTCTCATTTCAATGTATCCTTAAATATCAACATTGATATAACTATTTGATAATAGAATCTAGGAACTACAATAAAGAAAAAAATATCACTAAGCCACTTTATAGATCTTCTAAGAAAAACATCAGTATGACATGATGGGAGAGATAATAGCAATCTAAAATTACTAGAGATATTGTCTACAATTACCGAAATTAAACATAATTGGTCATGTTTTGAAACCAAACAAAATATAAATTTTGCACCTTCCAAAAAAATAATGTGTACTTGCTGCCACTTATATAATGAAATTGTCTACAAGAGAGAGGCACCATCTGCTATGTCAAAAAGGTCTACATTTCCCTTCTTAGAGACAATGGAAAGTATTTATTGTTCTTACCCTACTGAAACACCTACAACATCATATAGACCTAACCATATTTTATCTATGATGCCATCCATTTACCTTAAACCCTTATTATTTTTTCAACATAACAAAACATGCCCATCATCAAAAACCACCAGTAGAAGTCTTACTGCTAGAGAAAGTTCAAGGTATCAGATACTAGGGAAGATATTCACATTCTTTTCAGTATGGTTTTGGAATGAATTTTACATCAGGATATATAATTATTATTGAATGATGATATTTACAAGAGTACAATGTGGCTTTATACAAATCAAAGTTCACCATTAAATGGTGTGACCTATGAAGCTGACATTAATTAATAACTATTAACTAACTAGGTTTACTACCTGTTTAGTTTTTATTACAAGTTATCCCTCTCTAGAATACTTCGTCCATGAAGTATTGGCAAGGATGGGTGGTGCAAACAAAATTATTCATTCTCCCATGTAGCTTCATCATCTGGTAAGTTTATCCACTTGATAAGGTATTCCTTAACTGATCTAGAGCAAAGTTTTCTGGTTTTAATTTCCAAAATGCATTCTGGTTCCAACACTATTTTTCCTTCATCATATAACATAGGCAATTTAGTTTTTATGTGAGTGGTTGAGCCTAATTTCTTCTTTAGGCATGACACATGGAATATGTCATGTATTTTTCCTTTATTTGGTATGTATAGAGCATATGCCACTTGTCCCAATCACTTTCAAACATGGTATGGGCCATATAAATTGGGTGCAAGTTTATGATTTTTGGAATTTTTTAGTGAATTTTGTTTGTATGGTTGAATGTGAACAAACACCCAGTCACCCACTTCAAATTCTCAATCGGTTCCTTTTGGGTCTGCTTCTTGTTTCATGTTGTTTGTTTCTTGTTCAAGATGGTTCTTCAAAATATGGATGACCTCATCAGATGTTGTTAGGTAATCTCTTGCTTCTGGAAATTTGAAATTGTTGATGACATATTATCTTGTTGTAGGATGTGGGTACCCATATAAGGATTCAAAAGGTGACATTTTTGTTGATGTATGATATGTACTATTGTACCACTATTCTGCAAGGTGTAGGCATTGTACCCATTGGAATGAATTTTCGAATAGGATATATATTTATTATTGGATGATGACATTTACAAGAGTAGAATGCGGCTTTATACAAATGAAGGGTAAACATTAAATGGTGTGACCTAACAAGCTGACATTAATTAATAACTACTAATTAACTAGGTTTACTAACTACTTAGTTTTATTACATGTATTTTGAATTTTTTGAAGTTAATCTAGAGTGAAATTAAGTGCCATTATCCGAGGATTAAAAATCACCTTGTGCAGAGACAAGATCTTGAAGAAGATAAGAATCCCTTATAAACTGGATAAAAATAGTCAAAATTAAAAGATAACATATGAACAAAAAATTCATAACATCAAACCTATAGATTATATCTAGAAATAAAATAGAAATATATGGTCAATGATGAATGATAGGTATTAACTAGAAATAGTTTATATTAGTATATAAAAAGAAAAATCTATGGTATCTTTACTAGAAACTATGTATGATATACCACACCATTTCATGTTAAAATATGGAGAAATCCATTTGAAAGACCCAAATGAATATGCTTGTCGTCACTAATAATATTGCTTCTGCAACATACAAAGAGAACAAATAAATGTTTATCACTAAGTTCTACATGAATATTGAAAACAAGAAAAATGTGTAGAAATGAGGGTGTTGTCGATAATTTACACCTCAAAAATAGGGGAAGAGAGATTCATACATTGTGACATTCTCACCATCAAAGTGTTCCTTCTTACTGAAATGTACTTAATATTTAAAAGGGATAAACTAGAAACCTCTTTCCCTTCAAGGAATAGTAGTGTTCAGAAGACACAACTTTGTAAATGTGGAAGAAATAGGATGAGTTATGTAGATAAATGAAAATAATTTAGCTGTGTCAAGCCACTCCATATGCAATATCTTCAATTTTAAAAAATGTTGAATTTGTGGTTAGGTTAGGGTTAGATATGTAGAAAACAAATAAAAATTTACACTTTCATGCACAAGATAGAATTGAAGAAAATCTAGAATCAAAACATTATTGTTGTAATAAATTTAAAACATAATATTTATCTCTTTCAACTTCAATACTCCAATGGTCACTGTGTTAAAGTTGGTAATTCAGATGATTTACCAATTTCCATGTACAAAACATAAACAATAACAATATTATAATGAATTGAAACTAATAGCAATGTACATGAAATAAAGCAGTAATAGCAGTACTAGGAAAACATTTAACAAAGAACAATAATAACATTGGTGTAGGACTGTTTTGAATCACCCTTATACTCATATACTTTTCGGTTCATATATTGTCACTAAAATGAGAATTCACCAGTGTAACATATGACATACCTTTAGAGAGAAAGGGTTAAGAATAAGTTTAGGCACACATAGTAGCAGTCAATATGACTTAGCTCGTTGTTCCCAAAATCTTGTATGTATTTTGGATCTCCATCATTTTCATTTTCCAAAAATAAATCATTATATTCTATATTTCAAAGTTTGAAATAAAATAATACATTCATATAGTCGTAGGTAGAATCACAAGCAAGGAGTGTATAGTTGATCCTTAACATAGTGCAAAAATAAGCAGTCCTATGTATTTAAAAACTAAAAGGAAGCACCCTTCAAAGGACAATAAACATGCGATTGGTTGCTTTAATAACAACATATAATAATTCATATGAATAAGCTCTTACAAAATGCCTAAGACAATAATTCCTCTTTGAAAGATGTTGGTTTAATCACTAAACCACTCACAAGCATCTCGAGCATTATTTTTCCAATACTTTAGTCTATTTCCTGAAACCCCATTTTAGAAAAATAATAACTTTACCCTCGGAGAATATTTGGAAAAACTAATCAAATGCTTAGATGAAAAGATAAACATTCTAGATTCCTATACCCTCATAATACATTAATCCTTCAAATATAGAGGATGGTGTGCATTTTCCTGAGGCCACTTAGCCAGTTTTAACAACAAATTGTATACCTAGTCAAATTGTGCCATCTCCGGGGTCAATTTTTTACTTCCCAAAAATAATAAACCAATGATACTAGATAATGTAAGACATCTAACGGATCACAACAAAACTGGTTTCACCTTCATATTGAACATCCTCTTACCTAGGTGTGCATTTTACTGAACTAAGCAAAACAACCTGAAACCCCATCTTGGCAGACCTATAACTTTATCTTCAAGCACTCTTTAGGAAATTTGAGACCATGGTCAGATAAATAATTCAACAAGATATATCCTGATGCTCACAGATAATTTTTATCATTAACCTATGAGATATGGAGGTCATTTTCTCAGGGAAACTTAGACTAATTTTCGAATACTTTAGTCAATTTCCTAAAACCCCATTTTGCAAACCTATAACTTCACCCTTAGAGAATTTTTGGACAAAATAATAATATATTTATATGCATATATAAAAATTCTAGAGTCATTTATCCTCATAAAAAATTAATCCTTCAAATATCCAGGATGGCGTTCGTTTTCCTGAGGCCACTGAGCCAGTTTTAGTAGCAGATTTTGTACTTAGTCAAATTTTTCCATCTCCGGGGTGGCTTTTTTACTTCACCAAAATAATGAACAATGATATCAAATTATATAAGACATCTAACTGAGCACAAAAAAATTGGTTTCACCTTCATGTTCAACATCCTATGACCTAGGTGTGCATTTTACTGAATTGAACAAAATAACTTGAAACCCCATTTTGGAAGACCTATAACTTTGTCTTCAAGAACTCTTTAGGAAAAATGAGACCATCGTTAGATAAAAAATTCAACAATTTATAGCTCGATACCCACATATAAATTTTATCATTAACCTATGATATATTGAGGGCATTTTCTTAGGACAACTTAAACTAATTTTCCAATACTTTAGTCAATTTCCTGAAACCCCATTTTGGCAAACCTATAACTTCACTTTTAGATATTTTTTGGAAAAACTGATCACATGGTTAGATGCATAGGTCAACATTATAGAGTTCTATATCTCGATGGTCAATTGATCCTTCAAATATAGAGTATGCCATGCAGTTTCCTGAGGCCACTTATCCAATTTTAGCATCAGATTTTATACTTAGCCAAGTTGTGCCATCTCTAGGGTGGATTTTTTACTTAAACAAAATAATGAACAAATGATACCAAATGATGTAATACATCTAACTGAGCACAACAAAATTGGTTTCACCTTCAAATTCGACATCCTATGACCTAGGTGTGGATTTTACTGAACTGAGCAAAACAAATTGAAACCCCATCTTGGCAGACCCAAAACTTTGTCTTTAAGAACTCTTTAGGTATACAAATACCATGGTAAGATAAACATGTCAATAATATATCTCTTAATATTCAAATATCTTTTTTACCATTAACCTATGAGATATGGCAAGCATTTTCTTAGGGAAACTTAGACTAATTTTCCAATACTTAAGTCAATTTCCTGAAACCCCATTTTGGCAGACCTATAAATTCACCCTTAGAGACTGTTTAGACAAATAATCATATGGATAGATGCAAAGATCAACATTATAGAATCCTGTATCTGCATAATAAATGGCAGTCCAATCCACCAGCAAACATATGTGGAGGAAAGTGACCACTATAACCTTAGTCATGTCTTCTAGATGCTTTGGAAGCCTAAGCCTCCTAGGGGAGATCCCTAATGACTATCTTTACAAAAGACACTAAAGCACAAAAATATGTATTGCATATGTTTATAAGTGAGTGAACAGTGCCTAATGGAGTCGATAAGATGGTTTGAATATGGTAAGTACATTCACCATGAGTAATCCAATAAAGGAACCTATTACTTCCAATGTACGGATAATAGGGGTGCAATGAAGACNTAGTAAGTCGTAAAAAGAGTGCAACCAGTCTGATATCGATGATTACCCACACTACTTTGCAATGACCAAACAGTTTAACAACATCAATGATTACACCATAGGATCATGCATGCATTTACTATGTTGTGTGGGCATTTTCCACCAAATATTAGAATGTGTGTGCATTTAACAGTAACTATTGGATTGTGTGTGCATTTATCATACACTGTGCATTCGTTTATAATGGGTAGATAATCATGAATGACATGCAAATATTACCAAATCACTTATAGTGCACATGTATACCAACATATATCAACATTATATCATTTTTGTTTCAATAGGGTTTGTTCAATGAATGAGGTCATGAAATGATGTATTTGCAGAACTACAACAATGAACACCACATACTTTATATAAATTTCATGAGAAATTTTAGTACAAAATGAACACAATTCCAATATTTCATAGTTTTAATGATAACAAATTATTATTTAAAGTGTTAACATTTCACCCTTGAAGCCTATATGCGGGTGATCATCATTGAAGTGGCTTAAGGAAATGCTTGCCTGGAAAATAAAAATGCCTCCAGGATCATCAAAAATTCCCACAAACAGAGGATAGAAATGTTCACACATGGAGTAGAGAAATTCCTACACTTGAAGAGGAGAAATGCCTGTGCTTGAGAAGAGATTATGCTCGCAAAATTCCTAACGAAAGATGCTTGCAAGCCTAAGGAAAATTCCCATGGACCTAAGGAAAATGTCTCCAGGCATAAGGAAAATTCTTGCAGGCCTAAGGAAGGATTCTTGAGGCCCTAAAAAAAATTCCCGCAGGCCTAGAGAAAATGCTCGTAGGCCTAAGGAAGGATACCTGCATGCCTAAGGAAAATGCATGCAATCCTAGAGAAAATTCCCTCATGCGTAAGGAAATATGCATGGAGGCCTTGGAGAAAATGCCCATATAAAATTCTTGTAGACCATTGAATACTCCCACACTATTGAAGTGAATGTGCCTATAATCCTAGAATTTTTTCATTGACCCCTTGTCACTAATGTCAAAGGGGGAGATTATTTGAAGAGGTGTTTCTATCAATGACAAAGGGGGAGTTTCTGGATGATGGTTGTCATTGATAACAAACCATTAATGGAAAATGCGTAATGAAGGTTGATGACATGTCAAGAAGGATATGGAAGTTTGGGCATTGGAGCCATGATATGTGCCTTGGAGCACTAGGTGGCACAAATGACCCATTGTGGGGTCATTTGTTGAAGATGATGTCACCCATATGTATGTGGAGCCCTTGAAGTGGGAATGATATTCTTGAGAAAACCCTAGAGAAAGTGTAAGATCATATCCTCAATTTTATATTGTGAACACACACTCCAAAATTAAATTGATGACTTGAGTTTATAATCTTAACAAGCCTTCTAGAAAGGTCAGTCCACTAACCCCTAGATTTTAGGGTTGTTACCAAAAAAACATAAAATAATGTTAGGTTGAGTTAGGATAGGGTACTAAAGGTCATATGGTCCATAAAAATAAAACAATAAAATACAATTCATCATACCAAAGGTATACATAATAAGGATGCTAGGACCAAATAAAAGATAAAGGACCATAAGTCAACCAAAGGGGTCATAAAAATAAGTTAAGACATGTAGCATACCCCTCATACCTCAATGTTGTTATGTGTGAAAGGGGTAAGGTTTTTCTTCTGTTGCTACTGCAAAATGAGACAAATCCTGTTAGGGGCATATTTTTATGGCATTCCAATGGAACCTATATAATTAAATTGAAAACAACGTCAAACTGCATGCATTTTACAACTATCATTTGGAAATATCCCCTACCAAAAAGAACTTGGAGATATCATCCAATTTACTAGCACTTTACATTGATAACATACTCCATTGTTCTCTTAACCTTATCTTATCTACATTAACCGTAGGCTAACAAATAAGGATCTCTCTTAAGGAATCAAATATTTGTTTATTAGATAATATTTAGCCTCCAGGTATCGGTCATCAAGTTACCTAGCTATTGGGATACCCTCCTTTTTAACAAAGTGATCCAATCGACAGCACTATTTATTGTTTATTCTCGATTAGAGAATTATATGAGATGCACTTTCCTTCACAACAATAGCTTATCTTATAACCTGCAATTATAACACATTATGGTCCCTTTGATGACAATTTTTCTAAGCTTCTAATCACAATCACCCATACTTATCGTGTCTTTAAAATTTGTTGAATAGATAAGAAAAAAAATATAATAATAATAACTCTCATTGACTACCGTTCCTATGGCATTTCAAACAATCGACAAGACTGGATGGCAGGAGTTAATTACACAAAGCCAAAGCGAGGAAAAAGAAGCGAATAGACATTAATACAAGATGGACACCAACTTATAGGGTTCACCCAATCCTTGGTTCATGTGACACCCTCATAGGAGTCCCCAACAAAACATTCCCATCCGAAGACTAAATATTTCCATGATTGCCTTAATATTTTTCTTTTTATTAAAATTTGAAACAACACTGATACTTAGGCAAGACCTTTAGCGTACATCAGGTTTTAAATTCAACCAGAGTTGCTTCTACAAAAGGAAATGAAAGCAAACTTACCTCTTCATGATATTATACAAAATCAACCATTCTTGCTTTCAACAATGCCTTAATGCATACAAGTTTTCTAATTGATGGAATCTAGTACCATGTGACCTAGTATAAGCTGCAAAATCACCATCTATGAAAGGTACATAAGCTTTAATATTACAAATGATGAGAAAATACACAAGCCGCATATCCCAGACAATGAAAATAGGAAATACATAAGTCACACATCACAGAGAATGGAAAAATACACAAGAGACATAGATATAGGTGGTTCACCCAATCCTTAGGTTACGGCCACCAAAACCGTCACATCCTGTGACATTTATTTCATTAAAAAGTTACAATCCGCAGCATCAAATGCTGCCATACCCTCATTCTACTCATCTAGCAAACTCTATCACTGAGAGGGTCTTTAACATGAAACCAAAAATGTTCTTGGTATCAAAATTACAGATAGATCGATTTATGCAACATCATAATGAAATACAAGTTTGTAACCGAGTTTTTAAGCCCAAGACTAGAACCTTCGTTTGCTTCCTCTTTTAAAGACAAACCTATCTAGGGCTAGTGGGTTGTGCCTTCATTTGTTAGTAGTTGACCTATAACAAAAATAAGAAGGCTTCTTGTTCCTCTACAACCTACAAACTTTATTCATAGTGGTGTACTATTTAGTGATTTTCTTTAAAGTAACACCCTCTTTGTACCATAACCAGGTATTTTTACTCTACCTTAGTGAAATGATTCCCCACAAGCTATCTTTATATTTAATTATATTGGGGTATCAACCCCGGACCAGGTGTTTCATAAGAATATTATATATTTCACATATACAATGAATCTAACCTAAGTTCCATAGGTGTAATTAATATGTAAATATATCACTTATCAGTTCAACCTTGTATTTGCATATATTATTACATGAATAAGCTTTTAGTTCAGACGTTTCACTTCAACCAAAAGATGCACATTAAGGAATCATTACTTGGAGTTTTCTTAGTGATTCTAATAATCCATTTACGTAGTCACAAAAACTTACGATTCAGGTTCTCCCCAGGCGCATCCATCCATAGCTGAATTACAACTGCATTTATGCTTCAGTTTAAGCCTAATCACATTCCTCCATTTTATATTTGCCAAATAGATTTTTCCCAAGACACACCTATTCACCTCTTAATTCTGGATAAGTGTACGATCTGGCTGAGTAAAAGAAAATAAACCGTGAATTGCTTTGTTTTCATCCTGGTTGAAAGGCAGGGGAAAAAAAGGCAAAACACTCTTTAGAGAAGCATTCTAGATTTCAGCTCTGTCGCCGAGCATGATTACGGAGGTCGTAGGTTTATTTTCAGATCTGCCTTCGAAATGGCAGACAGTAAGGTTGTATACATATATAAAAAAAAAACCTAACTCAAACAAATCACATGACGGGATTATTGGCCACTTGGTGGAGGCAGTTAGTGACCACAACAGATCTAAGTCTGAATCTAATCGATGGAAAAGGATTCTCTACAATTTTTTTTTGAATAAAGATGCTTGCAGCACTTAACAACATATAAATCCAGAACGTAGTCTATACGATAATATATGCAAAATTTATAGCTACGCAGTGATTACTAGTGCAAGAACTCCTTCTAGGTATACGATCCTATATCCATAGATCGGGTTTCATAATCCACATAAAAATATGAGATGTTTATTAATGTCTCTTACGAAAAGGGTCCTTTTGAAAAATTAAAGGTCAAGCGTAAATCTACCATTCATTTGAGTTTCACCCCCGTGCACCAGGACGCAAGCTCTAGATTGATGAGGATCATTGTGCAACTCAAAAGAGGAGGTTTCCTTTTGGTATCCATCATGTACCCTTTGTAATAGGCCCATGCACACCATGCTCCAAAAGGGCCACCCCCTCTCAATTGAAATTCCAAATGAAAAGAAAACCAGAATCCTTTGGATTCTAGCAAAGATCCTTCCTCCCCCTGGAAAATGAAGAGAGTCCCTTTAAATAAATAAATGGCTTAATAAATTTGTAGTGTTACCGTGGAAGTTGTTAATAAGTAAATGGCTTAATAAATTGGTAGCATTGTTGTTGCAGCTGTCAGGCAGAAATTGATGCTCACAAAAATCCCATGATTATGGGGACTGTTTAGGTGCTAAATGGTCCCGACTGTCATTGATGGTGGTCATCATTTCCCGTTTTTTAAGCTGAACCTACCTTTAAGTCACGGCAAGATTAAGGCATGAAAGGAATATCATTTCAGACTCCGACAATAAACTCTAAGAATTTACAAAATTCTTAATCTATCTTAATCACACATATATATTTATATATATATCAAAGTGCTCGCCCCATCATTTATAGTGTTCTTTATATATATTTTTACACCAGCAACTCCTTTTTCTATAAGTGGTGTAGTATTATATATAATACCTTTATACATATTTCACATACGTATGAAATACTTGTTCACCTTTGCATATAATATTTTATACATGCAATCCTTTCGCCATGGTGGTCTAATAATATATACAATACCCCCTATATAATAAGCATGTATTATATGTCAAACCTGCATTTTCCTTTACTATAGGTGGTTTGCTAATTATATAAGATACCTTTATATATAATAATCACACATTTTCCTTCCAATATCCTTGGTTAAGGTGAGGTGGAGGTAAGCACTAGATTACTTAGGATTTCGTTGGTTTAAGGAGATTATGACCTAAAAATCTGTTTGATCATGAGCTCCTTCGGATGCTCTTCTCCTCGAATTATCCCCTTTTATTATTTTTATTTTTATTTTTATTTTAACCCCTTAACTCTTCCATGTCCATGCTGAACTAAGTGCAACTTCTTCTGTATTGACTTGATCATACCAGGTTAACTACCAAGTCGTGGTGTCTCACTCGGGTTAAGTTTTGGCAAAAACATGTATCCAAGTAGGCACAGATTTAACTCAAAAAACCAGAATGTAAGCTAGTCCACTTAGGCTTACTTTGACATAGGACGATACTTAAAGCCTTATGTTGTTGAAAGAAGACCTTCATTTCTTCTTCCCACAGACCCATTCACTGTTTTTACCTTTCCTAGTGGATTTGGTCGTCTGTTGTTTAAGTCGTGTCCTGGTCCTGCGTCTCCCAGGTCCTTAGCTTAAGAAATCACATCGCCTAACATACAGTGTTCTACTGGTGGGGCCTTGGCCTTGAGCTCCTCACCAGAGAACAAATACATTCAGAAGTTACAAAATATTCAAAAACAAAGAGGGGTGTTATAAGACAACCCTCATACTCACAAGACCAAGGTGTGCCATAAAGGTGGAAAAAAACCCATTTTACCCATAGGACCAATAAGACCAAGGAATTCAACCTTTCATATCTCAAGGTATATTGTCACATGTGTTCCATATATATTTTTATCATCACAGTATAATGAAGAAGATAGAAATAGTCTATGCATGCTACATACTTGATTTTGGTTAAAATCAATTCTAATTTCATGGTCGTGGAACTGTACATGAGTTGTGAGATTCAGAGTAACATGAACATAATCTAGAATTAAATACACAACATGATCATAATATGTCATGAAACACATAACATGAACATAATCTGGAATGAAATTGGAAACAACATACCTCCCCTCATCACATACCAACCATTGATGAGTTTTTGTAGGACCTGTAGTTCCAAATCATTCAACCTCCATAAATATGTAGAAAATCAATACAAACCATATTTGTACCATTATTTAATAGTTTAAGATGAATTTTTATGAGAATTCCAACATACCTTTACAATGCTTCCCATCATCTTCTGAGCCTTATTTTTGGACTAGCCCCTCATCATACTGGATTCAAACATGGATTTACTCGATGAAAAAAAACTAAAAACTAGATAGAACAAACTAACAATCATGAATAAGATCATCTTGGTTTTGAGAATAATTTATTGGAGACGTCTAATATTGTAGAAAACCTCCCTCGATCCGGAGCAGCAACGAAGTCAAAATTGACTTTGGTGTTGATTTGTTTGATTGAGGCAGGTTTGCTCCAAGATTAAATGTCCCCAATAAATTATTTTTTATTGAACAAGTCCAGCCACGTGAAGGAATAAGCTCTTATGGCCCCTCACATCAATCTCAATTTGTACTAGAAAAAAATATTAAATTTATCTCAATTTGTATTATAAAAATTAAGTATATATAGTGTTTATTAAGTCACTTCTTTCTAGGTTTTTTTCTTTTTAGAAAATTAGAAAGCAACTCATCTACTAGAAATTGTTGTTCATTTCTCGTCGCATCTACAAATTGTCATAGTGGAGTACTTACGATGTGGATGTTGCTGCAAGGGGTCGGTATTTGTTACAATAATGTAAAAATGTTCAGTTGATATATTATGAATTTATAATGACAATTTTTTCATTAAAACAAAGATTGCATAGTTCGTTTTACCTATTGTGGCCACATCATGTACTTTGTGTCCCTGTATAGGCTCATCTTGTATAGTATGAGCCTTGACATTCTTTGTAGTTGAAAAGTGTAAAAGTACAATTGATATTCACCATTTGCAATGAAATTTTTTAAATTGTAGCATATTAATTCATTCATTACTTGGATTCTAAGCATGACTCTCGATAGGTTGTCCTCCATCCTCGAAATTAGGTGGATTGTTGATTTCCTGCTCAAAATTGAGTCAATATTTTATTGCAAATACTTATAATGAATATACTGCACAAGTGATCATTCTTAAATAAACTTCATTGATTTTATATACCTACTCGCAAGATGGAAAACCAGAAGACTGTGTTTTCCCAGACAATATTTTTTGGCGTTCAACAACAGCTCCAAAGCCATTCTGAAAGCCAATATTTAAGTATTCCTCCGTGGGCACTTCATTGAACTGATCGACCTTCATATTTTCATAATTCCATGAAATTACCTTTTAAATTTCAATAAAGCGAAAATTAAGTTGCATTTTGTTTCTAGAGGTAATACTGATATTTTCTTACTTACAATATGTGCTACCAAATTGGAATAACCACCGGGCCCAATCTTGTGATGTCCATTTTTTTCTTTTTTGTCCTTGGTGGCCTTTGATGTGTCTCACATCCTATGAAATTGTTGAAATACGTAACATGTTTCAAATTTGATATAAAAAAAGGTTTAGAATTACATTGTAGAAAGTATTGCATACCTTCCTACGCCTAGTAGTAACTTTCCTTCTTTTCTCAAAGCCCTCTCCTTTCCATATTCTACTAGGGCTTTCCACTCTCTTGCTCGAATCATTGGAGGGCACTCATACCTAGGGTTCCTTTCTAGATGAACCCTAAATTGGTCCCTCACAATATTCATATGTTGTATAGCCTTCTTTAGGACCTCTTCTCTATTGAATGTCTCGCTCCCAAACATGCCAACCAAGCGATTAGTGAGCTCATCTTTTAAATTTTTTGTTTGTTTATCTCACCTTGTGCAAATGGTGGTCCCAAATATCTCCAATGAGAGATCATTTAGATGTTTATAAAAAACATCATTTCTTGCAAGACGGTAATGTCATCATTAGTTGTAAAACAATGTTTTTTTATAATATTACAATCAAATTACAAACAATACGTTAAAAAATGTCTAAATATATGGGATCTTCTCTATATTTATGGGAACAAGAATGTCTTCCACCAAAAATGTTCTCTCCAATGTACCCATGCTAGGGACACGCGAATATCCAAGAAATGTTGCTTGAACATTATCATTGCTAATCTATACATCGACCCCTTATTCTATACCATCTAGCGTGCACCGACCACTAGCGATTGCACTCACATATGGAATTAGGGGCGTCACGGATTGTGTTTCCAGATGTTTAGTTGACAACAATGACACATGTGATGCAGGTGGATTCATATTCTCATGTGATGACTATCCATGAGCATCACTAATACCAACACCACCCTCACCACTAGTGTGTGGGTACAAAATATCATGTAGATACAAACAAATTGTTAGTTAACGATGATATACAAGTACAAATTATAAAATCATAAATGAATTTATCTTCTAATTCAAGATACTACAGATTACTTTCAAGGCCTTAGATCTCTTAACCAAAACATCAACCTTTTATTTAATCTCGTTTGTCTGCAGTTTAATGAATAACATACAAAGGATATCCTCATTATTTTTTTGTAAGGTGAAATATGGGCATAATGTGTGTCATGTCTAGGAATAAAGTGAAATGTGATCAAATAATGGATGATACATAGACAAAATGATGGGTAATTAATGAAATGTAAGTGTGGGAAAGGGATGCTTATTGCAGTGGTTGATTGCTTCTCCTTTTAGACGTTGTAGGAAAAGAAAAGATCACAATATCATAGGACTTGTCGCCTTTAAGGTGGTTTTTTGGGGTTTGTTTTCAGCTACATTTTTTCCAATTTTTTCATTAAGGTTGATTGGAAGATCTATTTTATAGTTCATTGTTTGGATTTGTTTAAAGAACCTTGTTTGTCAAATTAAATCCTTTTCTCTTTTCTTTATGGATCGATATTTTGATTATCTATCTTGTTTGCAAGATTGCTTGGAATTGTGAGTGGATTGATTGTGATCTATTTTCTTATTGAGATACCATAGATTTAATTCAAGAGAAATTCCATTTAGTTGAGTATTGAAATTGTCATCATCCTCATTGACCCCCCCCCCTCCCCCTCATGCCAGTCTCAATTCCCTATAACCCAACAAAATCTATGTACCCAAAAAAAAATCATGCATTTTTTGACATATAATTAAGAAGCAATGTCTCTTATATCATATTCCAAGATACAACAAAATGACAAATAAACTTAAAATACCTAATATATAAAGTAGAGAATATATATTAAGGCATACCTCATACAATTAAATGGACTTCATGATGGTCTTCTTCATCTAACTCGCCAAGTGTATCATCTAATCTAGATTCAACATTATAAGGATTGACCATATCATCATCATCATCATCGATGTCAGCTTTGATCATCATGTCATCGTCGATATTGTCTTCATGGACATTGTCCACTACATCATCTAATTCCACTAATTCTTCATAATCTTCCTCTGGAACATGATTCTTTAATTCATGTTGATCATCCTCAACATCGTTTTCTTCTTCAAGTGTCTCTTCACTATCATCCTCCACATTATACTTTATCGACCTTCCCCTTGGATCATGTCTCGTGGAAAATGACCAACACCCTCTACCTGGAACCTGAGAGTAAAATAAATGTTCACATTGACTTGGAAGAACATAGGGATCCATTCCTGGCTCAAATATCCTTGTATTAACCATAGTAAATCCATTATCATGTTCAATAATAGTTCTATCGAGATCACGTTGATTCAATCATAACCTATACCATTTGACAACGAACACAACTAATTTGAAGGACTTAAAATAACACTAAATAATATCTTCCAAATACCCATAGTATCGATTTTTTGAGAGTTATGGATGTCTGTCACTTATAGAGGAAACATTGGTCTCCTCAAAGACTATAGTTATCCCACAATCAGAAGTTTTATTTGTTTCATCTAACTTTTTGATGCGAAATTTATGACTATTGCACCACATATCCTTATGGTGTTTTACCTACAACAATCCATACACATAAATGTTACATCCTGAATTGATCATGATTAAGTGCATGCTTATGCTATGCAGGGAAATAAATGAACATGTACATCAATATATTTGAAAAAAAAATTAGCATGGCTAATTAATATGCTTTTCTGCTTATCTTTTAAACCATATGATAAATCGATTTCCCTTTCTATAATATTGGTATCTCCATTATGATGTGTTGCTTTAAGCAATGAAGCCACATCTTCCCATGATATTCCATGACCATATTGTTCACATCATTCCATCCAATCAAGATTGTTTTCTGTGTATAAGTGAAGTGCATCGCACTCACGACCAACTGTTTCATGAAAGTAAAATTACAATTAAGTACAAATTATGTATATTCACTTAACATGCATGTATACACTTTTAATTGGTGCATATTGAATATTAGAAATGAGATAAGTATTATATATACATAAAAAAAATAGTCAATGTACTATAATTAATCTCCGCTAGCTAATAATTACCTTTCACCTTCCTCGATCTACCTTTCCCAATGAGGTACTCCCCTTTGAAATTGTTATTGGAGTCTCAATCACAAATGCGACCTAAATTGAGATTTCAATGCCAATATAAGAAGGTATTCAATAATATACATCATGTTATAGTAAACCATATATCCCCCCACCATAGAACCCTCTGGACGTGCTCGTTGTCTAACCAAGCCCTTCAAAAATTTCAAGTTCCTCTCAACCATCCACATGGACCTTGAGTGTATTGGTCCACACAATTCAATCTCCTCAACTTGGTGTACTAGGTAGTGTTCTTGTACATTGAAAAGTCCCAAAGGTAGATGATTTTTCGTTTCACACATTAGACATGGAATTTATCTCCTCCAATACTTTATATATTCTTTATGGATTTCTTTAAATGACAACCATCTATAAGTGATGCAAACAAATCACGAGATTTAAGAAAAAACAATAATTATTTTACAGAACAATTATAAAAATAAATATCAAATATAAGTTCTACCATGGATTAAACAAACACTTTATGCATGGAAGATATCACCACTTATCTCATGTATTTTCCAAGATCATATATAACTTTTTTGACATTACTGTCGAAGTTTCCTAGGAGAGATAGAGGTAGA
>LPNX010237764.1:0-62678 GCA_001517045.1 Pseudotsuga menziesii | reverse complement strand
TACCGTAATTGTCCACTGGGCGTAGCTCGGGTGGCTGGGATATTTGGTTATTGCGCTCCCCACCCGGGTTTGAATCTCGCTGGGGGCATTTTCTCCTTTGGAGCCCTTGTATGTAATGAAATATTAGGCTGGTGAGCCATTTATCATGATTGGCCCTCTCGAGGGTTGTTTTTTCCCAAGTTCATGTATACTTTCCAAGCGAGTATAAAATATTTTCTCGAGTGGACGTAGCCATGGTGTAAAATTGGGCTTCCATGGTGAACCAATTTTAATATATATATATGGTTACCTTGATGAATACGTTCCAATCATGTGTTTTCACCCCCGCAAAATCACCTTTCTTGGTTATGATATTCTTCATGTTCGAACAAAATATGGTGGGAAATTTAATTTTTCATATTACTTCTTTTACAAAATTGCTTTGTTGTTTCGTAAAAAAACATGGAAGTGAGTTTATATTAATTTGTTCTTCGTTGATATGTAATTGAATGACATCTTCCATTGAATTATTAGCTTCTTAAATGCCATTGCAATTTTTTACATTTTTTCTTTGTCGCTCCTTAGATCAAATATTCACCATAATGTTTCAAACACATTCTTTTTTATATGCATTATATCCAACATATGAGCAATTTGTAGGTGATCATAGTACGACAACCTACTAATTTGTTTAGGATAATTTTTCATTCCTCACGGAATCCTATTAATTGCTTCATGAGCACGACGACCATCATGAATCGCGGTTTATAAATAATTTTAAAAAATCAATGTCAATTACAGTAAACACGTTGCAGTAAAAAAAGATTAAAAAAAATTCATATATGATGATAGATAGAAAATTTGATCAGTACGTATCTTGACGATTTCTATTATATTGCACATTCCATAGGTGAGGTGTCATTCTCTATGGTTTTAATGCAATCTCATTCTTCCCATTGGATATATGTTTATCGGTATTTCGATACCTATGATTTTAGAGAGGAATTTCCTGTACTCATCAAATAACTCATTTAGTAAACTTTTTGAATGATGAGATTTGATCTTAGGACCAAAAACTAGACATGTAAGTTTTCCCTTTGTTTGAAGACCTACATAAAGAGTCGGTGGATTAACATCGTCAATTATAATTATATAAAATAAATGGATTATTTAAAAAAACATGCATGCATAATATATCAACTTCATAAAATTCAATACTATTAAATTTGACATTATAATTAATACCTTAAAAATGCGTTAACCCTAGGGCATCATGTATTGTCCTATATAAGCGTTGAATGGAATTGAAATTTTCTTTGTCGTATTTTTCTAGATACATCATACATAGTGATGGAATTCCATATCTTTAGTATTTCGTCAATAAGGGACTCGATATATACATTCATATCTTTAACTTGGTACTTACCTGATTGATTTGAACATATAAAATTTATAATGATTACAAATAGTAAGATATATAAATAATACACAACAGTAAAAGAAAAAAAATGACATTATTCAACAAAATACAACAAGTGAGATGTAACTATATTAAAAAAAATTATTGTAGACACATACCTAGAATAATCATTTCCAACATTATGTGCTTCCTCTTTATTGAAAACCATGGAGGAATGTTATTATTGATAACAAAAATAGGCCACACTGATTAAATATATCTCTTATATGCATATGGATTGACACCTTCTACTGCCAGAAAAAAGCCTAACATTACGAGGTTCATCTTTAAAGTGTGCCCATTTTTCTTCTTTAAAGCCTAACATTACGAAAAGCCTTGCGAGGAACCTTTTTTGTTACTTGATCTATTCGATATCTACTGAAATGACATTCTAGACATTTTTGTTTCAAATTCATGTTGTTTATAATATACGGTATGGTCATTGGGGCATGCATCAATTGCTTCATATTGCATTCCAATTTCTTTCATGATGACAGATAAATATCGATATGTGTGAGGTAAAATGTTTGGTGATGGTAACAAAAGTTCAGCTATCAAGTAACAACAAATTAAAGTAAAAAACTAGTTAATATAATATATAAATAATATTAATGAAATGTGTTTCATCTGTATTAATTTTAATTATGAATTAATAATGACATTATTAGAGGATCAAAGACAACCTTTATCATGATCATATGTATATGATGGAATATATTACATACCTTAATATCTGTGTCATTGATCTATTTGAAATACCATTCATAACCTTCAAGTTCATTATCAACAATATAACAGAGAGACTCATTTGTGTTGGAGCCTTCATAAAGGGGTTTGTATGCCTTCTCAAGAAGAGGTAAATCATGAACATCATCAAAGTCATAATTTTCATGATGATGATGATGATGACAATCATCATCCATTCTAACATTAAATGTATCATGGATCAATTTATTTGTACTATCATCTGCAATGATTTTGTCACTATGATCATCTTCTTCAATATGATCATTAACTTGTTCTTCATTATTCATAGCTCCATTGTTCATTAGTGCTTTTTCTAAAAGCATATCCTCTAAGCGATATTTCATAGGATGTATTTCCTTTATAATTACATGAAACCATCAATATTTTTTAGTTAATATAAGAAATATTAAAATGATACATACATTTACAAAACCAAAAATATAAATACATATACAATGAAAAACTTACAAATGGACGATAGTCATGTCCCCCCTCAGCATGTCGATATTCTCTACAATTCCTTTTGGCTACTGTGATCTTTATTATTCTCCTTTTAAATCCCATGCATTGACTACATGGACAATAGCATTTCCCATCACAATTTCTATTTATTCCATCCCACAATCTAGCAAGTAATTCATGATTTCGATCGCATGGATCAAGAACATTGTTATGTTCTGACATTTTCTGATACCAAGCTTGACTAATGATTATCGATCTTAAAAAATCAAGGTCCACACTTCACTATTTTCAATTACATTAACAATTAAAATAATTGTGGGTTTTTGTATGTAAAACAACCCATGCATAGATTATAACTTCCGCAAACCATCGCTTGCATAGAAAACATGTTGGAATATTCACATTATATAGTTTCTAAAAATAAATTCTCGTTGGATATCCGACGAAATTAAGATTTTGTCCATTGTAATTTTTTCATCTTTAATCTGATGACTGTCATTAGACATCTGACTGCAGTCGTCGAATTATCAATGACCGTCGAATATCTAACGCAAACTAGAGAAAAAATTAAAAAACAAAGAAAATTGTAATTACCAAGATGAAATTTGATGACAGGGTCAATTCCATCGGATGGCATTGTATTTTCTAGTTGGATTTCGGGTTCAAATCTTGTTCTGGCCTATGGAGTGTCATATATGATTGAAAAGGTCTAGGAATTTTTCATTAATGGACATACCACACTTTTTTCATACAGTGAAATTTAATGTGTGTTTCAAGCAATTGATAATCTGTGTGCATGGGGGATTTAATTGTGTCTTGACAGTAATATTTAAATCGATTCATACCTATTTTCACATATCACAAGTTTATCCAAGGTCTGGGTGGACCGAGCTCAATTTTTTGTAGGTAAAGAAAAATACAGGGAGATGGCCATTCAAATGAAGGAAAAATACAATCTTTCGAAGAACAGCAGAGTCTATGATGTGGCTTCCATCAACAATATGGTAGTGCACTTTGCAATGAAGGCACTGGAAAGTAAGCTATTGAGGAAGTGTCTCCCAAACTAGGTACTTTCATTGGTCAATGCAACAAGGGAATAATGTGCAAAGGAAGTAAAAATGAACTAGGCTAATTTCCTCCTAAATGAATTTCTCAATGACTGTGTAAATTCCCAAGATAAAGGTATTCCCTTTAATTATTCATGGCTATTAATTTTGATTGCATTTGTTTCTTGGGCGGAGCTGGAGGACTATCAATCCGCAGAGCCAAGGGGTCATTGTATAGATGTAATGTATTCAAACCTTTGGTTAAATGATAATACGAGGAGGAAGATAGAAAATAATATTATCTTCTATTTGCACAATTAATCCAACATAATGGGCTGAAGGTACCCTACATAGACATGCAATAAGTGGTGAGGTTCAAAGACATTGTGAGGTTCAAAGAAGATCCTCGCCATATGTGTTTGCAGTCACGGTGATATCCAGTTCATCATTGGCTTATCACCAGCTATATATTGACTGAGGCACATGTGAAGGCCATTGTTCAAGAGTGGCCACAGGAGTGGAAGGTTCCTATAGTTTTCAAGTATATTTCACCAGATGTATCATAGTAGGATCTATGACAGAATTGAACGTCAGGTGAAAGTCAAAATAGACGTCGTAATCAAAGTACAAATTTACACGACACTAGTGGTGATGGTGGTGATCCACCAAAATCCTAGGATGATGAATGAGAATCAATTGTTACACTGTCATGTCCCCAATTAAATAATTCCAAATAAGACTATTTGCAAATAATGTTTCACCAACCTACCAGTTCCCTAGGTTGAGATGGAGACATAAATTTTGTAATAAGTGGATATGGAACCCAAAAGTACTTTATTTTATCATATTAAAATTTAAATGGGTCACATAAATGATATATGATAAGAAAATAAGTTGGCATGCATTCATGAAAACACTTGGAAGCTTGTGGAGCCTTTGGATGACTACATTCCCCGCACACTTGGGATGATATTCATACAAATTCGAATACATGGGTAATGTAAAATTATTGGATGGTTATGTGGTGTAAAATATCATATAATTATCCAAGGAATTAAAATTTTTAAAGGATGCTAAATCCCATGGAAGAGTAAGAGACTAGAAGACAAGGTGTGCCACTTGAAAGGGGATTCTATGCACTCTATGACAACAAATGATGGAAGACTCTATGACGAGTATGAAAACTTCAGATCTGATTTCTGAAATATGAAAATATTATATATGGATAAAATTTTTATCAATAGTTCTAATTTGGGAGTTAGAGGAAGGCATTAGATTTGGGGAAAGAATTGGAGCATGAAGAGGAAGACAAGTGTCATGAGAGTTACTAAACCACTAAGATGAGTTGGAGGAAGCCCATGGAGGGAAAATAGACCTTATGAGGCCTCATGAATTTTATAAAAGGATGTAATGAGGAAGGATAATATATTTTTATCATTTTTTAATTGGCCTTTTTCTTTCTGGAGAGCTTTTGCTTGTCCATTGCACGGTGAGTGCACACTTACCCTGCGAGTGAACCAATTTCAAGAAAGTTCGATTCCTTTCCAAGTTGGTTAATGGAGAGGAAATTCATACATCTCATGGAAGCTTAATTAAGGAGTTTTTTTTTTCATTTTTAATGTCATACATTCTAATTCTTATCTTTCTCCCCATTCTCTCATTCCTTCTTCTCCATTCCCCACACTCTCATTTGATGGCGCACTTGTTGGAGTGATTCTTGCACTTTGATGAGGATGGTTGATGCCCAATATTTTATTTATGATGTAT
The DNA here is from genome assembly GCA_001517045.1 of Pseudotsuga menziesii. Taxonomy (NCBI): domain Eukaryota; kingdom Viridiplantae; phylum Streptophyta; class Pinopsida; order Pinales; family Pinaceae; genus Pseudotsuga; species Pseudotsuga menziesii. The sequence continues at coordinate 57,218 of LPNX010237764.1, read as the reverse complement.
GGATCTGTAATATCATATTAATATGCTCTGTAAGTATAAATATCATAAATACATGTATGAAAGTCTCGCATTCCCCATGCTATTGCATAACTAGTTTTTCATGGATTTGGCTTCAACATTGAAGTAGATTTATATCAGATTTGTATGGGGAAATTTATATGAGTTTTATGATGATTGAGAAGAAATATATGATGTATGTCTCTATAATATTATATCCACATTATCTGTAACTTTAAATATCATAAATACATGTATGAAAATATTGCATACTCATGCCAATGTATCACTAGTCTTCATGGATATTGGATTCAATCTTGATGTAGTTTTATACCAGATTTGTATGAGAGGTATTATATGAGTTTGAGGATTTTTTAACAGAAATATAATATGTATTACTCTTTAATTAAATTTCCTTATCATATGTGGGTCGAAATTCAAGAAACTCATGTGTGAAAAGATTACATTCCCATGCCATTAAAATCACTAGTTTCCGTGACTTTAGCTTCAATCTTGAAGGAGTATTGTACCAGATTTGTGAGAGGGTTTTCATTTGAGTTTTATGATATTGGGGAATTCATTTTTATTCCATATATTACCACCATGTTTCATATTACTATCAGAACAATATATTCTACCTTTCTTATGTCAAAGTCTAGCTAGTAATGCAAATTTCCCTTAAGCAATTTCTATGAAAGTTACCCTACAAATGTTCTAGACCATAATCCATTTGCATAATTTAATAAAAATTATTAAGGAAATTAATTGATGTATTATACTCATTCCCATACTCTTTTGTGATATTTTGGAGGGCCGTGCTTGATTTAGAGATCTAGTTTGGCCATCACCCTTGAGGGGATTTGAACACAATTTCCTAGTAATTTTAGTATTTTTGTCATTAGCCCCAAACAAGTTTGCAGAGGTATAAAGTATGATAAAAAGTATCCATAAAACACCTTGGGATGTTTTAATACTCACCATACCATTTAATTTCAATTTCTGTACCATTTGGTGAAAATTGTAACCATCGAGAGTCATGGCTAGTTAAGATCAAATTTTGCCCAATTTTTGCATTTCTCCAAAATTTCCAAAAAGGGACATTACAGTGGTATCAGAGAAAGGTATTGGAACCTATTGAAGTTATGGATGATATAGATAAATTTAAGAAACTCATTAATTCATATTGTGATTATATGACCAAGCAGGTTATGCAAGTATTCGAATTGATGGCTAACCAACTTAGGAGTAAGCTAGTATCAAGGGGTAGTAGAAGTTTCCATCATGGAGAGACACATAAGTCCATTAATTTTCAATACTTTGATTATTGGTTGAATGGATATAGGCACAATAATTCAAATGTGAATTCATTAAGGGACAATCAACAATCCACAAGTTTGGAGGAGCATGAAATGAGAAAAAGTCAACCTACTAGTGAAAAGAGCCTAGATACACCATTAAAGGAAGAAATATTGAATAATTAAGTGGAGCATCAATTAAATAAAGGTGATTTTAGAGAATAAAATAAAGAGAAAATTTAATACAAGCACACAATCCTTGCTGATGGGGGTTTTTCAAATCAAAGAGAATTTACTAACGGATCCTTGAACTATGAAGGAGTACCTACTGATGGGTGCTCACAACTCTATGTTGGTGACATAGATATCATATTTGAAAATGTTTCTACAATACAAATTTCTCATAAGCATGAAGATGATGACCTTGTGACAAGTAATGAAGAACCAATATCAACTTCCCCCTCACTACTTGAGCTTCAAGAAGTTGATTAAATCAAGAAGAAAGAAGAAGAGGAGGTTCACTACCATGAACCATCCTTTATGAAGGGTATTTGAGGATGAGTCAAATTGATATCCATGAGGCCCTTAGAATACTCCATGACACTAAATCATTGGTGTCAAATTCTCATTGGAAAATTTATTTATTAGAGGAGCCATCCTTCCTTGAAGACATGGAGAAGATTCAAAGAGCAATGTGTAACATTGGAGGTAATTTCATGTCTTTGATTTTTGATAGAAACAATTTGGTTGAGCTTAATGCATGGTTACATGAAGCATAATTGAATAATAATGAGGATATTCATCAGCTAAAATATCAAAATGAGCAACTTCTTAATAGGTTGCAAGATACTTGTTCTTCCTCCTATATTTCAGATTGTCATATGGTAGATTGCTTGGAGTTTTCTCATGACATGATGGATCATGAGAAACATGAAAAACTGTAGGTTCTTGATGTGTTTGAAGATGATATTGATGAGATCCAAAAAAATAATTGGTGGAATAGGAACTTGAGTTTCCTCTTGAAAATGGTTACACACTTTTTGAAGAAGTGCATCATTCTACCACCTTAGAACCAACCCATGAGAAATGTTTTTCATTTTTAAGGGAGGTGCATACTCCTACCAATATGGATCCTTCACATGATGAAAAAATTTCACTTTATAATCATTTGGGTGATTTGGTTCTTTCTCCTACATCCTACACTTCCAAATTTTGTAGCATTCATCCTAATGAAGTATGGGTGAAAGGTTTCATTTTGATGGTGCCAAATGAAGAGTATGGAATTTATGTCTCTCCTTTTGATGATGATATAATTACAGCACCATATTATTTAAATTTTCAGCAGCATCCTTTATTACGTTATGATGATACACATCTACATGGGTGCACCTATGATGTTCACTTGAGTCACTTGGAGACTCATGATTTTCCTTGTTCCTCGCCTAGTCCATTTGATATTGGAGGAACTTCATCCCACACTTGAATGAAGAGATATATGATTGAATAAAATTATTGTTGACAGAAAAATTATTTGTTATTTCATGTTGATATGCATATTCATGGGTGTATTGATGAGACTTCTTTGAGCCACTTGAAGTCTTCATGTTTTCTTTTCTCCTTATTTGGTCCAGATTTGGGTGGAGGTTCTTCATCCACTTATTGGATGAAAGAACACATGGATGATTATCTTGATGCACATTATATTTTTTTGGAGCAGAATTATGGGACATGGGATCCTCACCTATGTCATTGGGGAATATCTTATATAATACTTGATGCTTGTGTGTATGGGCCACATGACGATCTACTTACTTGGATGTACAATCACTTTCATGATTCTTTGAGGAGGTACCATGTTTATGTACATTTGTATGATGTTATGTACTTTCATGATCTATATTCTATACTCATGATGTTTGGAAGGGTGAAATACATGAAAAGGGATCCTGGAATTGCTTGGTTTCATCTCACTTGGAGTAGCAGTTCGATTGTTGGTTTGAGAAAGCAAACCAACCTTCAGTTGTTTGAGTTCATATTTGCAGAGAAATGTTCATGTTTCCTATGTGGGAGACCTTTTGAGAGATGGATTCAATTTTCACATACTTGGTTTTCATGGAATTTCATCATAGACATTTCACACCAAGCATGTATCAGGATCATATGGGACCCTGGGAGCATTTTTGGTCCCATTGGTTTCAATTTTGGGGGCAACAAGAAACATTGCATATTTAATCATGACTTGAGAAGATGATTGTAATGAGAGTAGTGAAGCAATAAGCATGGTGGTTCCTCTTTGAAATTTTCTTCGAATATTAAGAAACTCAAATTTTGGTAACTAAGTACCAAGTTCAAAGAATTATATAGAAGCAAAAAGGGGTGAAAGTTCAAAAAACGTTTCCAAAATATGGAGGTAAATATTATTTGTGCAAATTTGTTTTTATGCATTTGATTAATCCATTTGGTTTTAGTGGTGATGTTACATGATATATCAATATGCACAATCCATATCTCTTTACTTTTGGGAACACAAAATTGTAGCACATGAGTGCCACTACTCAAATTGCAACTAAAGAAAATTAATGAGCAGAACCATAAGAGAGCACTTGGTGCAAAGGAAGGAGTACCAAATGAAAATTCCACTTGGGAATATGAAAAAATTCTGCAGCACAATAACTTGGCATTGACTGAGGAAAATCAATCTTGAATGGGGAGGATTGTCATGTCCCTAATTAAATAATTTCCAAATAAGACTATTTGCAAATAATGTTTCACCAACCTACCAGTTCCCTAGGTTGAGATGGAGACATAAATTTTGTAAAGGGGATATGACCCAAAAGGACTTTAGTTTATCATATTCACATTTAAACGGGTCACATAAATGATAAATGATAATAAAATAAGGTGGCATCCATTCATGAAGACACTTGGAAGCTTGTGGAGCCTTTGGATGACTAGATTCCCTGCACACTTGGCATGATATTCATCCAAATTCAAAGACATGGGTAATGTAACATTATTGGATGGTTATGTGGTGTAAAATATCATATAATGAGCCAAGGAAGTTGAGTTTTTAAAGGAGGGTAATTGTTAAGCCCTTAATGATGACACACTACACCAAATAGTGTGGAACATTACCCCCTATATTGTGGTGCATTACATATTATCTATGTAGGCTTGGGTCTATTAGTGGGTTTATTAGTTGTTATTTTACAATTTTATCTCCTATATATAGGAAGGATATATTCTCATTTTGGATCATATCATATTATCTTGTCTTGTACATTGTGTAAGGAGGTTCCTCCCTCGAAGAGGATTGATATTTATCTATGATATTCATATTTTAGGCATGGATTACTCTCTTATTGTCCATTTCTTATTTTTTATGCTATATCTGAGATTTGGTTGCATAGCATTTGGCATCAGAGCTCTTTCCTCAGGATTGGCTTCTCTAAAACAAGTCATATTGGCACATTTGCTACAACATTGCTTCTACAACGAATCAGAGATTGAGGTTAAAAAACCCACTTCCAAAACAGGCTGAAATACCTCCAGGAAAAAATCCATATCTTGAGCTATTACAGTGACGAATATAATTGCGGAGGAATCTATGGTTTTTTATAGGTCCTACAACTAGTCTAAAATAGGTGTTCTTGGGAAAAAGGTCGAATATGAAGAATACCAGATCCAAATGGAGTGAGACCAGTTGCATATGAAATAAGATGGACCCGGGTATTTGCGGTAGAATTTTTAGATACAAAAACAAAACAATGGACACTTGGCATACAATACAAGTTCACTCTTCTGGATAGGACAAAAATAAGAAGCTATGGTATATTTGCAATAACTTTTTTTGGGCTTATCCAAATTAGTTCATACTTGTGACATTGGAAAGAGGAAATATCAAGGTACTACATGTCAATGTTTTAAACTCAGTGGAGTGTCAATTCAAATTTTACCTCAGTTACATGTCATCCCTAAAAAAATTATCCCAATTAGCAAATGAAAAAGGTACACCATTTTGAATTTGAATAGATTTTAGTATAAGGATATATTTGGGTAAACCCTAGGGTGTGATATTGTTGAAAATTCCACCCATATTAAGTGGAAAGAATCACACTACACTCAAACTCCTATAGGATTCATCCTCGACATACGAGGAAATGGAAGACATTTATGTTAGTGTCCAAGTTGGAAGATATGATTAAAGGAAATGTGAAAATTGATGACTTTGCTAAATTGGCAAAGAAGATGGCTACTAAAGAGGATCTCAAAGGGATGGCTAGTAAAGAATATCTCCAAGGGATGGCTAGTAAATAAGATCTTCAATACTTGAAGGATTTTATCAAGGATATAAAACATAACTTTTGTAACACCCCGGTTTTGACCCCACTTGCATTAAATATACATGATACATATATTGTAAATAATCTTGGCGTGGAGCTAAAGGCCAAGGCCCCACCATCGATTTGGTTATGTTATGTTTTGTATTTGGAATGGTCAATGATGGTATATCGGGACATACGACATATATTAAATTGTGATGTCATGTAAATGTGCATTTTAATTAATAACCCAGCCAGCTATGTTCACTGCAACTAAATTGAGAAGGGGCATGATTCCAAAGGATAAGGAAGGGGAATGTTGAACATTGCATCATGGGGGAAAGAAATGTGTCACCACCACCCTTAATTATTCCATTGTTAGTTGGAGCGGTGATTGGCTGGCAGGAAAACCATGCCCATGCCCATGTCCACTCACACTCTCCCCACGATGCATCTGTTGGTCTGTCCACTCACCAGATCGCGAGTCTCTTCATATACTCTCATGCAAGCTGAGATAAAAGATTCCACATTCCATTGTAAAGGGTTTGTTTCCTTTCTGCCTCACTCATTTTTGGCTTGTGAGCATGCTAGCTCTTCCTCTACCTCACGGATTTGATGGTTGCGGGTTGATTCCTAACTCGGATTCACGCAGAGTTTTGTATCTTTTTTTTCATCAATTATAGACTGCGTATTGTTCTGTTATTTCCATCATTGAAATTGTGGATATAATGGCATCCATAGTTCTGTGGGTTTCATTTTGTCTCTCATGCAGAGATTGGAAGTTTGGTATTTTCCATTCTCGATCTGTGTAATCTTTCCCAATGACTACAGTGGGTTTTGTGTGTTGTGGGTTCTTGGTTGTATTGAGCTACTATTTGCCCACGATTTGCTTAGCTGTATTTTTCCCTTTTTATGGTGGTATCGGTTGAAGAATGCTATGAATACATGTTTTCTATTCGACTATGTTTTTCCCATGTAAAAGTTGAATAGATGTTCAGCTGCTTGCATGCAGTGGCTTTGTCCTGAAACTACATTGGAGTGGTGAATGAAGGCCTGAGGTGCTTGATAAACCTGGTGGAATGAGAACCATACAGACAGATCTACTGAGCTGGATTCCTTCTCCACAACCCCTAAATAGCACTGGAAGGGAGATCAGGGTTTGAGGGACTGTGTTGCAGAGAAAGGGATGATTTCCTTGTGTTGGGTGTGTGTGGGTGTTCTAGAAACCAGACTGGTTCTAGTGTTGGTGTATGTATCTCTTCAATGAGCTCACCAGCTTAGCATTAGACTTTCCCAGCTCCTGGATGGCTTGATAAACCCAACTTTGTTGGCTTTGCTGATCTGTTGTTCGCTTGATAAACCCAACTGTGTTGGCTTGGCTGAACTATGTACCCTTGTGGTGTTGTTGTCCATGGCTATGTGTAAGTCTATTTAGTTCCTTATTCCTTGGGAAATCATGCCCAGCTCGGGGGTGGCAGCGTTGCCGAGAGATTAAATAGCACGCGATCCTACGATTGGGTGGAACGTTGCAGCGGTGTAGCTGGTTGCGGAACAAGATCTCTATAAGATAAGTATTCTCACCTAACTTGTGTCTACAATCATATTTACTGTTAATGAATGATGATATACATGTTAAATGCTGATCTGTATATGCATGAAGTGTTAATTGATATGTTTTGCTTCCATTGTGTATAATGAATGATTATGCTTCATGATATGTTTTATGATTTAAATTATCATGCTTCAGCATTATATGTATATGTATGCTCATGTTCATGGGGCTAGATCCCCGGATGATTTGATGTATCGTAGCATCCTCTTCGTCGGTCGGATGGTCGGGGACGTTACAACTTTATTCCTCAATTATCTACTTGAGAAGAGGATAAGGAAGAACAACATGACTTATTCCATTCACGTATGGAGAAAATTGAAAAAAAAATGGAGAGTAGGAATTTGGAGTCCTCAAAATTTGATGATTCACTACATCCTAGGTTCAACTCAGGTCCAAGAAACTACTTTATCCCCAATATTGACATGCAACAATTTGATGGAAAGGATCCAATAACATTGATTTTTGAGATGGAGGGATTCTTTGATCTACACCAAGTGCCCACTATGCAAAAGGTAACTATTGCATCCTTGTATTTAGAACCTGATCAGTTTGTATGGTACCAATGGATTTGTGATCGTAAAAAGGATTCTATTTTCTCTTGTTCTATATTCACCAAAGAATTGATTGCACATTATGGGGATATAAATAGCAACACCTTCTTCACTCAATTGGTAAATCTCAAGAAAAAAGGTTTAGTTACAGATCACATCAAGCAATTTGAGCATATAAGTCTCAGAGTGAAGAATATTTCACAAGATAATTTGTTGGATCTCTTTATTGGAACCTTGAAATATAACATTCAACATGATTTGGATCTCTTTGAACCATCATCGCTAGAGAAGGCTTTCATGATGGAAAGGAAGGTTGAAAATAAAAGTATGGCAATGGCTACTAGAAAGGCCTTGAAATTAATGTTCTTTCTTCCAAACCACCACAAAGGTTGACATCCAAACAACTAGATGAAATAATAGAAAAAGGATTATGCTTTAATTGTGACAGCAGGTATATTAAGGGACATAAGTGAAACGAGAATAAATTATTCTACATAGATTGTGAAGAGGAAAAACCAAAAGAAGAGGAAACATATAAGGAAGAGGTGACTTCAAAAGAAAAGGAAGAGGCTACTTCAGAAGAAATTACTCCCACCATATCTTGTCATGCAAATTTTGGAATTAGCACTCCTCAAACTCTCAAAATAGAAGGATAAATAAAAAAGAAGAAGGTAACAATGTTGATTGATTTTGGTAGTACTCATAATTTCATTCACTGTAAATTAGCTAGAGTTCTTAATTGCTTTGTTTATCGAGCACCATAATTTCAATTAATGATTGCAGACGGAGGAACTATAAAATTCTCAGGGAAATTCCATATTATCAATCTATCTATGGGGGAAAATGTATTGAATAGTCCAATGATTTCTATCCCAATGAGTGGTACTAATGTTGTCTTAGGTGTCCAATGGTTACAATCATTGGAACAATGGATTTTAATTTCAAAAACTTTTCATGAAATTTTCACGGGAAGGTAAAGAATATGATTTAAATGGTGTCACGTGAAAACCAAGCAAGGCGATAAGCTCTAATGGTATGAAAAAGTTGTTAAAAAGGGGACATCAAGGTATAGTTGTACAATTATGCTCATTATATTTTCAAACCTAAAAATTCCCTATCTCCCTAGATCTCCAAGGGGTCATCAATAAGCATTCCAAGGTATTTGAAGATATTCCCAAAGGTATTCCACCTATTTGTGACTTTGATCATGCTATCCACTTAATTATAGGTAGTGTTCCTCCTAACAACAGACCTTACTGATATCCCTATAGACAAAAGATTGAAATTAAGTGTATAGTGGATGAAATGTTAGAGGATGGTATAATTAGGCCTAGCCAAATTTCTTACTCTACACTAGTGGCAATGGTAAGCAATATAGATGGATCATGGCGTATGTGTCCTGATTATAGAGAGCTCAACAAGAACACCATTAAAGATAAGTTTCCCATTCCTGCCATTGATGAATTGTTAGATGAATTAAATGGAGCAGTTGTCTTTACAAAGTTGGATCTTTATCCCGGGTATCATCATATTCGAATGAAGGATGAAGAAATACCAAAAAAAATTTCAGAACTCATGAAGGTCACTATGCATTTTTGGTCATGCCATTTGGTCTAACAAATGCAACTTCACATTTAAAGGTTTGATGAATTCTATTTTCTAGCCTTTCCTTAGAAAAATTGTGTTGCTATTCTTTGATGATATACTAATCTATAGCAAGTCTTAGGAAGAACATGTACAATGTGTTGACAGGGTACTACAACTACTAAAGGAGAAATAATTGTATGCAAAACCCTCAAAATGTTTCTTTGGCATAAAGGAGGTAGAGTATTTGGGCCATATTGTATCTCATGAACGTGTCAAGGTAGACCTTAAAAAAATTAAATCAATGATGGTCTGGATGATTCCCAAAACCCTAAATAATCTTCGAGGATTATTAGCTATGACATGGTACTACTACAAGTTTGTTTGAAACTATGGAAGAATGGTAGTTCCTATAACATCGTTACTGAATAAAGATGCATTTTTTTTGGACTCTAGAGGCAACTAAAGCCTTTCAACAACTCATAGAGGCCATGTGTAAAGATCTTGTTTTGGTGACACCACACTTCAACAAAAGCCTTTATTATGGAATGTGATGCTTTAGGAAATGGAATTGGAGCTGTACTAATGCAAGAAGTACACCCTACTTCCTTCACAAGTCATCCAATCAAGGGAAAGAACTTAAAAAGGCCCTTTTATGAGAAGGAAATGTTGGAAATACTACATGCTTTAAATCAATGGCGCCCCTACCTTATAGGGAGACATTTTAAGGTTAAAACTGATCATGATAGCCTTAAATACATCTTAGAACAAAGTTTATCTTCATAATATCAACAAAAATGGGTAACAAAGATGTTGGGATATGACTTTGAAATCATCTACAAAAGGGCAAGCAAAATGTTGTCATAGATGCACTCTCCAGGAAAGATGAGGATGTTGAAGCATTAGTCTATGCTATTTCAATCATCCAACCAGATTAGGTAGTAGAAGCTATGGACAAATAGAAAAATGATGAAAAAATATGGACACTTATTCAAAATCTGCAGCAGGATCCCAGTTCCTCTAATACATTTAGGTGGAAAATGACTTTCTATGGTACAAGGATCGCTTATATCTTGGTAAGAGTTCCCAATTCAAGCAAAAGGTACTTTCTGAATTCCACTCTTCACTGATAGGAGGGCACTCAAGTTTTTGAAAAACCTACCAAGGTAAAGAAAGATTTTTTTGGGATGGTATTAAAATTGACGTTCAAAAATTTGTGGCAGAATGTTTGGTTTTCCAACAAAATAAAGGGGAAATAATTAATAATCCTACTCTCCTACAACCATTTTCCATTCCAAGCCAAAGGTGGACATAGGTCTTGATATATTTTATCATAGGTTTACCAAATTCTAAAGGAAAGAGTGTCATCATGGTGGTTGTTGATAGACTTAGTAAATATGCACACTTCTGTGCACTATCTCACCCCTTTAAAGCAAGCATGGTCACAAATTATTTTATGAAGACAATACAAAAACTACATGGTAATCCAAATATTATAGTAAGTGACAGGGATCCCATTTTCTATGGAAAATTTTGGACCGAATTATTTTCTTGTTTGGGTACTCAATGGGCTCATAGCTCTTCTTATCACCCTCAATCTGATGGACAAATAGAGATAGTAAACAAATGTTTGTAAGGGTATCTTCGATGTTTTGTAGCTGATAAACAAACATAATGGGTCAAGTGGTTACCCTTGGAAGAATGGTGGTATAATACTTCCTTCCATACATAATGCAAAATGACCCCATTTATGGCACTATATGGCTACAATCCACCGTCCATCACATCTTCACTAAGAGACTCCAAGGTTCAAGTAGTGGAATACCACATGGAGAATCAACAAAATTTTCTTCAACACTTAAAGGATGACTTGAATCTCGCACAAAATCAAACTAAACAACAAGGCGATCAACACCATAGTGAACGGATATTTAATGTTGGGGATTAGGTGCTTTTGAGACTACAACCATACAAACGGATGTCCCTGAAGAACACCAAGAAGGATAATAAATAATCACCTAAATACTACGGTCCCTACAAGGTGTTACAAAATATTGGCAGTATGGCATACAAATTAGAACTACCTGACTCTTCATGAGTCCATTTAGTTTTCCATGTTTCTTGTTTAAAGAAGGTTATAGGTGACAAGCTACTAGTTCAAATGATGTTACCAGAACTTGATGCGGAAGGAAAATTAATCTTGGATCCTGAAGAAATTACTGAAATACGAACTAGGAAGCTTCAAAATTGATCAATTTCAGAATATCTCATTAAATGGAAGAACTTACCCACAGAAGATTCAACATGGGAAGATGAGTCCTTTATACATCAGCATCTAGAACTACTTCAGCATTGAGGAAAACAAATTTTGAAGGGGAGGGGCATGTTAATCCCTTAATGATGACACATTACACCATATAGTGTGGCACATTACCCCCTATATTGTGGTGCATTACATATTATCTATGTAGGCTTGGGTCTATTAGTGGGTTTATTAGTTGTTTGTACCCTTTTATCTCCTATATATAGGAAGGAGATCTTCTCATTTTGGATCATATCATCTTATCTTGTCTTGTACATTGTGTAAGGAGGTTCCTCCCTCGAAGAGGATTGATATTTATCTCTGCTATTCATATTTTACGCATGGATTACTCTATTATATTATATTTCTTATTTTTTTATGCTATATCTGGGCTTTATTTGCATAATACTAACTCCAATTGAAGAGGAAGACACTTGAAGACAAGGTGTGCCACTCAGAAGGAGATTCTATGCACCCTATGATAAGAAATTATGGAAGATTATATGACGAGTATGAAAAATTCAGACCTGATTTATGACATATGAAAAATATGAAATTAGAAGGCTAAAAATAGCGTACAAGAGGTTGAATTTGGGATTTATAGGCAACCATTCGAATTGGGGAAAGAACTAGGGCATGAAGAGGAAGACAAGTGTCATCAGAGTTACTAAAATACTAAGATGAGTTGGAGGAATCCCATGGAGGGAAATTCGACCTTAGGAGGCCTCATGAAGTTAATAAAAGGATTTCGTGAGGAATTATAATAGATTTTGATCATTTTTTAATTGTCCTTTGTCATTTTGGAGAGATTTTGCTTGTCCATTGTTGCACGGTGAGTGCACACTTACCTTGTGAGTGAACCAATTTCGAGGGAGTTGGATTCCTTTCCAAGTTGGTTGATGGAGAGGCCATTCATACCTATCATGGGATATTAATGAAGGAGTTTTATTTTCAGGTTTAATTTCCATACATTAAAATTCACATCTATCTCCCCATTCTCTCATTCCTTATTCTCCATTCCCCACACTCTCATTTGATGGCGCACTTGTTGGAGTGATTCTTGTGCCTTGCTGAGAACGGTTGATTCCCAATATTTGAATTATGATGTATGGATATGTAATATCATCTCCATATTCTCTGTAAGTTTAAATATATGAAATACATGTATGAAAGGCTCGCATTCCCCATGCTCTTGAATAACTAGTTTTCATGGATTTGGCTTCAATATTGAAGTAGATTTATATCAGATTTGTATGCGACCATTTATATGAGTTTTATGATGATGGGGAAGAAATATATGATTTATGGCTCTATAATATTGTTTCCACATTCTTTGTAAGTCGAAATATCATAAATACATGTATGAAAAGCTTACATACTAATGCCCTTGTATCACAAGTCTTCATGGAGATTGGATTCAATATTGAAGTAGTTTTATACCAGATTTGTATGAGAGTTATTAAATGATTTTGAGGATGTTGTGACAGAAATATAAGATGTGTTACTCTCTAAGGTAATTTACTTATCATATGTGAGTCGAAATCCAAGAAAATCGTGTGTGGAAAGCTTGGATTCCCATGCCATAAAATCACTAGTTTCCATGACTTTGGCTTCAATCTTGAAGGAGTATTGTATCATATTTGTGGGAGGGTTTTAATTTGAGTTTTATGATTATGTGGAATTAATTTGTATTCCATATATTACCACCATGTTTTATATTACTCTTAGAACCATATATTCTACCTTTCATATGTCAAAGTATAGCTAGTAATGCAAATTTCCCTTAGGCAATTTCTATGAAAGTTACCCTACAAATGTTGCAGACCATAATCCATTTTCAGAACTTACTAAACATTATTAAGGAAATTCATTGATGTCTGATACTCATTCCCATACTTTGTTCTAAGATTTGGCAGGGTTGTACTTGATTTGGAGAGCTAGTTTGTCCATCACCCTTGGGGGGATTTGAACACAATTTCCTAGTAATTTCGATATTTTTGTCATTAGCCCCAAACAAGTTTGAATAGGTATAAAGTATGACAAAAAGTATCCATAAACCAGCTTGAGATGTTTTAAGACTCACCATATGATTTCATTTCACATTTGGTGAATGTTGGAACCCTTGAGAGTCATGACGAGTTAAGCTCGAATTTTTCCCAATTTGTGCATTTATAAAAAATTTCCAAAAAGGGACATTACACTAATCCATGAATTATTGAAAAGAGGAAATATAAAGCTTAAACACATGGTCTAAAAAAGAAGAAAAAGGAATAGATGCAGAATATAGTTACATCACTGATTGATGATGATGTCAGCATATTATTTGACATGATGAGTGAAGTAGCTGAGGAGTCCCGAAAGGTCACAGAAGAGAATAGTACTCAATTATTATGAGGAATGATGGAATGGGTTGTTGATCTCTGTCAAGTTGTATAAGCATTTCAAATGGCACCAATTGATCCAGGATGTGCACAATAAAGGGAGGTTGGGTGTGATGACCAAGTAGAATATCTAGAAACTCCATCTGTGACAGGAAAGGTAGTCCAACTGCTACCATGGGTATTGTGTTTTTCAAAGGTGGGATTGCAAAAACAATCTCACTAGTTGATCTATGTAGATCTGAAGTTGTTTTACTTACCTATGTTTATGTTATAGAGTCTTCAACATTATGTTATTGTTCAGATATAAATGTCCATGAACAAGCAACTTATGACATAATAATTGGATTCAAATCACAAAATACAACCCTTAAGGAGAAATATGTCAAACAACAAAAAGAGCGGGATAAATTAAGCAAAGAAAAAAAAAGATGCAAGATGTTGTTGTGCAGGAGGATATCCAGGACATCAAGTATTTTTAAGTCACATGTGCACAGTTATATAAGGAAACATCACAGACATGGGGACCACTTTTAGATGATGTCATGTTGCAGGATGTCACTAATAAATTGGAAAAGGAATATGTTGACATGGAAAAACTAAAGGGTATTCTAAAGAATATGTCACCAGTAAAGAGGATGGAAAAATATGTAGAGAACAAATATTTACAAGATGAAGTCAACTAGTTGTGGGCATAGTATCAGAAAACGACAGAAAGGGTAGAAGATGTACAAAGTGAGGTGGAAAGAATCTATAAAGTGATTAAGGGAAAACATAAAGAATTGAGAAAGTAATCAGATGGAATGAGACATAAGTGGAAGGGAACATCACTATAGAATTAGTTGTCAAATTTTGTCAGCAAAAGCAAAATGTTCAATGAAAAATTGAAGCAATGAAACAAGTTTATGAATATAGTTTTTGTCATAGTTGAAGACACCAAAGGAGCAGACATGAAGTGTCTCGGGACGAGCCACATGTGGGTGTTGGGGACTTTTTGGCGCTAGAAATGTTTGGTAAATTTTGAGAAAATAGTTTTGGTGTGACTAGGGTTAAAGTGAAGTAGTTCGTTGAAGCAGGGTCAACTCCGATGTAGCGAATGAGAAATAAGGAAGATGGGTGCCTTGAAACTATCAACTGCAAAATTAGTTATAAAATTGTATAGTTTGTGTCCACTTACATCAATAAGTCCAAGTAGTTGGATCACGGGTTAAGGGAGAGTAATAAGTCTATATATATGTAATGGGTTGGAAATTTTTGGTTATTTAGTAACCCAATTAGTAAGTTAGTAAATGAATTAAGTTGGTGAGCAAGTAAGATAGTTTTTTAGTCTTGTGCTATGAAGGAAATATCATATGAATATATTGTATGAGATATTTTCATGGAAATTGTAACGATATGTAAGCTATGTGCATAGATCCATTGTAATAGAGGAACAAGAGAAATCTACAGGCTGTGTGTGCAAAAATCAAGTGTTTATTTACTGTGACTCATTAATAAGAAAAGTTTTTTTTGTGGTTTTCTCCAATCTTAGGTTTCCACATAAAATCATGGTGTTAAATATATGTGAATGATTTTATGATGTGGTGTGTTACTTTATTCCATTTTGCATAATAATGAATGAATGTTGTTTGATGAGAAATTTTATGAGTGATATGAACGCTGCATAGTTAATGAATATATGTCATAGCTAGTTAAGTGACATGTGTGGAATATTTATGATATGTCAAAGTTCATGATCTGTTGAACCTGTATTATGTTGACTATTATGGATTTTGGATTTCTCTCCTTCCCCATTGCAGAAATTTGGTTCCTACAGTTCCCATTGGTACCTTGGGTGAGACTTCATCTAGTATTTAAGGATTTATTAGTGTGTGTTTATACTAACCTAGTTTGAAGTAGATGTACACCAATAGTAGTCATGCAACGAGTGATTAAAAGTTTTGAATTATGCTTTAGTTGAAGATGGAATTCTTCAATTTAATGGTAGAGTTTATATACTAGCTGAAAGTGAAATAAAGAAATTGATATTACAGGAAATGCATAATGTACCTTATGGAGGTCATCCTAGTTACCAAAAAGGATTTGGTAGTTTTTAAGAAAGAATACTACTGGTCAGGCATGAAGAAAGAAGTGTCTAGGTACATTTCTCAATGTTTAGAAGGTCAAAGAGTAAAAGAGGAAGACAAACATCCTATTGGTATACTCCATCAATTTCCTGTACCAAAATGGAAGTGGGATGTAGTAGTTATTGATTTTATCACAAAATTAGCAAGAACACTAAAGCAACATGACTCTATTATGGTGTTGGTTGACACATTGACAAGGATAGCATATTTTATATATGTATAGTCAAAATTTAAAGAAACCAAAATTGCAGATATCAATATGAAGGAATTTTGCAGGTTGCATGGAATTCCAAAAGAAATTGTTTGAGATCAAGATCCAATGTTCACTTTGAATTTTTGTAAAGAATTGTTCTGAGAATTTGGAACTAAACTCAACCTTATTATAACTTATCATTCATAGATGGATGGACATACTAAGTGAGTAAATCAAATCATTAAAGACATGATCCAAATATATGTAATGGACAATCCCATTAAATGGGAAGATTACTTGTATTTAGTAGACTTTTCCTATGACAATGGTTACCATGAATCATTCAACATGAGTCCATTTGAATAAATTTATCGCAAGAAGTGTAATGTTCCAGTGAACTGGGAAAATCATGTGGATAGGGTCATTGTTGGACCATAAATGCGTTAGGACATGGAATAGTAGATAACCAGGGTCAAATAGAACTTTAATATAGACTCAAGGCCGACATAAGAGCTATGTCTATAAAGATAGAATTCATAGGGGGTTCTAGGTTGGGGACAAATTGTTCCTAAAATTCAAGAGCATAAAAATTTCATTTTTTTGGGTAACTGCAAGAAGTTGGCCGCCATATTTTGTGGACCATTTGGAGTCCTGAGCATAATTGGACCAATGTCCTATGAGTTGGCCCTACATCCTACGGTTAAAGTACACAATGCTTTTCTTGTTTCATTGTTGAAAAAGTATGTTTATGATTCTAATCATATACTTGATTGGTTTTAGATACAAGTGGAACCTTAAGGGAAAATACAAGTTCAACTTGTTCGCATCTTAGACAAAAAAAGTCAAGACATTCAGGAACAGGGTCATAGGATAGGTAAAATTCCAATGGACCCATTAAAGTCCTGAAGAAGCAACCTAGGAACTAGAAGACAATATACAAGAAGAGTATCCCCATCTATTTTGAAGACTTTAGATATGTAAATAAATATGAAAGTTTTGTTCATATATTCTGGACAATGAAAAATTAAGAATGCTGTAGACTTTAAGGAGGAGGGGAATGTAGCACCTTTGTCTTGAAATCCCTATAAAGATTCAATCCACATGTAATTATTGACTATGAATGCATGAAAGGATGAAAATTTTGTATTTTGTGATTATTAATATTAAAATCCACAACTCACCGTGATGAGGTGGTATGCTAAAGAATTGGAGACCCAGGTATTCACAAGAGGTTGAAAGGGGATTAGAAGTGTCTTAGTTGGATATAACATGCTATGGAATTGTTATATCATTAAGTCCCTAACCTTAAGTCATGATTTGTGCCTAATTCCTTCCAAATAAATGTAAAACCTCATTTTATGTTAAGATGAGGATTAAGTGTGATTAAGGAGAATAATTCATTGTTAATTAAAGTTGGAAATGTCGCTTGTAGGAGAGACCACATGGGAAATATATTATCATGCAAGTAATATAGACTTCCATGGGTGTTTCTTAGAGGAATACAAGAGAGAAGAACCGATTGAGGTCCTTGTGGAAATAGTTTGAGTGAAATAGGTAAATTTCTAGTTCGTGGAAGAGAAAGATTGTCGATCCTGAAAATGTGAATCTTATTGGGAAACATTTTCTACTGAAACTATATCGATTTTTGTCTTTGGTTATTTTAGTGAAATGGAAAATTGTGTAGGAAACTAACTTAGTGGAATTCTGAGTACTGTTAATATTGATGTGTCTAATTGTTGTGCTGATGGAAGGAATCTAGGAAGGTGAAATGCATTATTTGGCATGAAATTGGCATGAAATTGGTTGTAGACCAATGTTCCTAATTGTCAAGTATAAACCATTAAAAGGAATTATGGGTATGGTGATAAACTTGACTGGTGAATGCACAGGTCTCAAATTGGGGGTGGAATTTTGCTGAGAGACTAATGAGAAATATTTCCTACAATTGGGTGGTGTGCCTCACACGTAATCAGTTTCCCATTTCAATTGTTCTCAGATAAGTTTAATTGTTGGTAAATATGTTGTTATTATGCAATGTTAATTCATGCTTGGTCTCAAGTTTATTGTTTCTTTTTCAATTTCCATGTATGGAATGTACATAATACAATTTAGTTTATTATGTTGAATTCACAAGTGTTACATAATTATAATTGCAGAGTGGTAAATTGTTAAGATGAGAAGGAAATATCATAGTCATATGTTTCTCTGAGAAGGAAATCATTGATTAAAATATGTTTGGGATAATTATTAAGTAAATGATATTCTTGAAAATTGTTGAGTTGTTGTAAGAAATGTTAATTGGATTTAATGGTTGTAACATGCCATTGGTTTCTTAGTTCCAATAGACTAATTAAAGGGGCATAATGCCTTATGTATTTATGATTGATTGCGTAGCCATTGAGGATTATGGTTTGATATTCACATGTTTATCATGTTTTCTATTTTGTATTCAATTTATTTGAAAAGCTAAATGAGGCCATTGTTTTGGTTTTTCATATTCATGTCGAAATGCTTGAAAAAGGAATACGTAGAATCCCATTGTAATTAGTGTGAAATTATTGTTCCCTTGATTGTTAACTCCTACAGTGAGTGTTTTTGTTTCTAAATGCATAAAATGGAGAGTTGAATTATGTCGTTGAACCTTGATGGTCATTTTGGTTCTAAAATTTTTGTGTATGCGAAAGGAGGTTGAAGGAGGAAGACAAAATTCAATACAATGATCAAACAATCATGGTGGAAATTGAAAAATCAAGAGAAAAAATTAATTAGCATAACATTGCATCCATAATCATTAATCTTAGTGTAATACAATGATGATACAAATCAAGAATTTGAATCCACTAGGTGTGTGTCGAATTCCATGATTGGGACTGACTTTGGAGTTAACTAACTATGGAAAAACACCACTGAAGACTCACTAGTGCAACTCCGAACAACTAAGTCAGTTCACAATTAGTTAACTGACAAACGTAGGTGAGAAAAGGTGCCTAACTCCCTTAAATCAAGCAAACGTGGTGCTAGGATAACTGAATATGAACTAACTGATGCTAACCTATTTCCATCGGAGGATAACTCAACACATAATAGGGTGAACTGATGGTGGGACTCCCATGAATGAGTGTGGGTTCCTAAATTATAGCGATTGGATTATGGAGCTCATAAGCTCATGCAAACTGGTGCATAAAGTGGTAGGTGGTCCCCATATGATTTCCCCATAGCACTAATGAAGTGAAAACATAATCCTAAGCTAGGAAATTCCATTTAGACTATGGTGGTCAAGGCAATATTATTAATTAATCCTAACACAGTTAGATTCAATCCTTTGGAGAAAGGTAATTCTTTTTTAAGAAAGGACTATTACAGTATCTAAATGTTTGAAACAATGGAATGAATAATTGTTGCATGTGGATGTGTCTAATTGGACTAAGCTTCAGTTCCAAACTAAGGAAGAAAACTTGTTAAGTTTTAGTTTAAATAATTTTTTTGTTCTTTTCTTGAAAACAACTTAGCCCTTAACCTTTAAAATTAGAAGAGTAGTTGTTATAGCTAATTTTACCACACATGGTGAATCACATTTTTATGGCCTTCCCTATCCCTCTGTAGACTCCTTAGACCCCATGGACCTTTTTTGTACCTTTTATGTTTCCAAGATCATCCCTGAAAACATGAAAAAATCACCATACGTGACTTTTAATCCCTTTCTCGCATATATACATGGGTTTGAACCCTAAAACTATGTACATCGGGATGTGTGCAAAAGGCCAAATTCTTTTGGAGTTTTCCTTGATGTGGATCCAACTCACTTGTCTCCTGACCTTCCATATGCCTTGAGATCACTCAGATTCGACCTTTCATTACCCCATTGAAGAGCTATATAAGGAACCCTTTGGATACATTGAAGGCATGAAGAATTGAGATTAAGAGAAATATAGTCCATTGGTTGCACGGTCATCTACCATTTTTGAGTAATAAAGCCAAATAAAATCAATGCTTAATTAAAATGAACTACACATTTTTCTTTTATAGGGTTCACCAACAGGAATAGGTTTTAGAGTCTTGGAATAGTTCATTATGAGTTAATTCTCCAAGACCACTAAACAACAACATGTATGTTTCTGTCCAGGTGAGAGTGTGAAATTCCTTGGTATAATTAGAGTTTCCCAGGATCTTCCTCTTACAAGGGAGTTAAGCACGAGGCAGTGTGAGCGATTATTGATTGGGATGACCCGTAGTCATAACTGAGTAGCACCAGATATATTTCTAGGATTGTATTCATATATGGGGGCTCTTTCGAGTATTTTGGGCTTTTCCACCCTTCCCATACGGTCGATACCGCCTGGGACTATCCACCTGAGCATTGGTTATATTGGGGTGACCTTAGTTGCCCTACCTAGGTTATCACAGGGGGTACTTGCAGAGGTTATTATGTAGGTGTCCCGACCAGGTAGAGGTTGGACAGCACAGTCGCTTTATCCGTTGAAGTTGAGGGCCACTATAATTGGTTACATACCTCCACTTATAGTGTATGGGAGTTTCAAGCCTCTCCTAGGCAAGAAATACCTACTGCATTCAGCAGCTCACATATCCTCCCTTTGGTTTGCTTATATTTTGGTTGTAGATTTTCTTAGGAGTGTGCTCTTTGTGCGCTAGTTGGCCTCTGGGATCATGGTTACTTGAGTATATTTATGCTCTCTTGAGTTTGGGTCCTTTTATTTTCGGTATGCCTGGTATCCTATCACTCACCCTTGGTCCTAGTACAGACCATGGTGTCAGACTTGGGGGCATCACAGCCCCTTACCATGCTCATAGATTTGGGAATGGTCATATTCCATCCTCTACTCCATTTGTGGAGGATTTTTACTCCCTTTGCTTGGTCTTTACACCGGTGGTCACCCTCATGGGGGTGGTAGTGGATGCATGAATGCTGGGTCTACACCTTACTTTCCTTTTTATGTCCCATCATTCACCGCATTGTTTCCTTTAGGTGCAGTTGTCATGATCATTACTCCCTATATCCTATAGTTTGGATTCTTTATTGACTATTTTGGGTTGTTTTGGACTAATATGGTTGTCATGTAGGGTCCAGTTTTTGTACACTCTCTTCGAGGTTTCGACCCGTTCGTTCCTATCACAGGTATTATGTTTGAACTAGCACATAGGTTAGGATTTCACATCCGCTTGGACTTATGCATTGCCTTATGACTGTTCCATCTTAACCTTAGGTACGAACCCATTCCATGGTATCACAGAACCTTCAAGCTATTGTTAGAAGTGGTACTATGTGAATGGTAGAGCTTTCCTATACATGGGTGTCCTAGTTAGCTCCCCTTTTCATTTGGTACCCATGTTGTGAGTCCTCTCTTAGGTCCAGGAGTCCTTTGTATAGTACCTCCATGACATTTCACAAGAGCCTCATACTCCTCTTGATATTTTGCTGGCCTATTTCCCTAGGACTCCCTTATGTCAAGTTGTAATTGCATTATCATGAGATTTGCCTGCCTCATTGAGCCTTATGCTGGCTTCTATGACTTTGAGTATCATCCATATAGACTGATCTTATCTCATGTCTAGCCATGCATATCCATTTTATATATCCTTTGTCACTTGATTCCCTATTTTTACCAGGAGGGGACTTCCCCCCGAGTGTCACTATCCTACACAGGTGTCCTTGCATTGAGCATAGGTATGTTCCGTTGCTTGGAACTAGCTTGTTTTCCCACTTGACACTTGTCTCCTCCTAGTCTATAACTATAAAGCGAGTTTATTCTTTTTCAATATTTCCAAATATTTGAAAAAGTAAAAAAAAATAAAAAAACCCAAAAATCCAGACAAGAAAAGATGTTATCTTTGGTAGCATTCGAGTCATGTCACCTTTGAATAGAGCACTATATATCACATCTGTTGGTTGGGTTAATAGTTTGACTTTAGGAGCTGTACTCGTTTCTCTGAGTTTATCTCCACCGACTGGTTAAGCTTCCAGTCCCTATGGAGCCTCTGTCGATGCCTCCTCTGTCACAAAGATGTCCCAGTTTTTCATATCAAGTCTATGCTACCTACATTCAGTTGCCATTCACCTTTATGCTCTTGTTCAAAGGAAATTGAAACCAGAGTCGGCCATTCCTCAATTATCTTGACTTTGCATGTCAGCCATTCCTAGTACAGTTACTGGTTCATGCCCCTTATGATCGAGTCCTTTCACATTATACAGCCTTGCTGAGTACCTCATGTTGGATGATGGGGGATGCCTTAATGCCCCCCTTCCAGCGGATTTCATCCCATAGACTTCAGATCATTTATTCTGGGATAGGAATCTAGAGTCATGTTTGAGTGCCTTGAGACTTGTAGTCATCAGTGGCAGGTTCTCTCACCATCAATAGTTTTTGGGAATACATCAATGTCCCCTGATCGATGGATTCTCTCAATTTTTCAACCTCAACACATTTATTCACACTTGTTAGTTTGCACTCTAGTACCTTGATTCCCATTTTCATTATTGGTGGGTGATCTCACATCTGTTAATGGTATACATCAATGCCTGGTAATCAGACGATGGACTACTATGTTTGACCTCGACACCTCTATTCACATAGTAGGACATGTACTCGTAGCGGTTTGTGTAGAAGACCTTCCAGATTGGTGGCATCTCTTATATGCTACCTCCTTGATCGTTCCAGTGTTCATGAGATTCCAACTCTCATGACTTGATTCCAGTATATGTTAGACATTTCCAGCCATTATGGAGATCTTGATCCATTATATATCTTCAGTCTTCATGGAGATCATGATATTTTGTATATCTTCATCATGGAGATTCTGATCTATTTATATTGTATGTGGAGATTACCACACATGTCATATTGTATCATGCCTATTCATGGCCATTGTACTCTTATGTATATGAAA
The DNA here is from genome assembly GCA_001517045.1 of Pseudotsuga menziesii. Taxonomy (NCBI): domain Eukaryota; kingdom Viridiplantae; phylum Streptophyta; class Pinopsida; order Pinales; family Pinaceae; genus Pseudotsuga; species Pseudotsuga menziesii. The sequence goes on along the minus strand of LPNX010237764.1, from coordinate 33,955 downwards.
CTGCTGTATCTACTTGCAGCTATATTCAGAGCATTATCATTGTATTGTACTGATTGGATGGATGGTTCTTCCACTTGGTTCTTCATCACTTCACTTCTGGGATGGACTTATAATGTATTTCGGTCATTGTATTACCCCTCTAACCTCACACATTAGGGGGCATCTGTTATAGATGGTTTTACCACACATGGTGAATCACATTTTTATGGCCTTCCCTGTCCCTTTGCAGAATCCTTAGATCCCATGGACCATTTTTGTACCTTTGATGTTTCCAAGATCATCCTTGAAAACATGAAAAAATTGCCATATGTGACTTTTAATCCCTTTCTCGCATATATACGCAGGGTTGATCCCTAAAATCGCGTACATCAAGATGTGTGTAAAAGGCCAAACTCTTTTGGAGTTTTCCTTGATGTGGATCTGACTCACTTGTCTCCTGGCTTTCCATATGCCTTGAGATCGCTCGGATTCTACCTTTCATTACCCCATTGAAGAGCTATATAAGGAACCCTTTGGATACATTCAAGGCATGAGGAATTGAGAGCAAGATAACTATAGTCCATTGTTTCCGGAGATTATACTTGAGTTTGCATCCCTTTGTCCCTTGGAGCACTTTTGTGTTCTTCCCAAGCTTTCCTTTTGCTTGTGAGCTTGCTACCGAGAGATGGAGAATTGAAGTGGTGGACGCCCAAGTGGGGGACTCATTTTTTCCAATTCGCAGATGTGCCGATAGAGGTTGTCTCTATTGTAATATCTATTTTATATTAATAGAAATATATTTTCCTATCCAATAATGTGTATTTGAATGAATACTTGATCCATGGATAATTTTAAATGCTTATATGTTATTGATTATATATGATAGAGTAGGTCTAACATGATTATATATAGCATGCTTGTCTTGTTTATTGAATGTTGAGGAAGCAATTTATCAATTCAAGCTCGAGTTGGAAAGCTCAACGGGGATCTACATCAACCGTCCAGAATAAGGTACGAACCAAGATCCTTTAGTGTTAGATATTTGGTTTCTCTTCCATATAGGAAAGGATTGATTTTTGGAGTCAAGTTGTCTATTGTGGTACCCCAAGCCATAGGAATTTCTCTCCGTAATAGTAGTTACCTAGGTTTTACCGTCGAAGTACTTGTGCCAACATATAAGTTTGGAAGGGAAATATTAGTGGAGTTTGTTATTAAATAAAAAGTTAACTATTGAAGTGTTGAGGTATCGATGCCAAGATGCCGACATCGAGATCGAAATATTTTACTTAATGGATCACGATACCAGTGTCGATGCCAAGGTTCCGAAAACAAAGCACTGAAATTATAATCAAGGATTTCTTTGAGGACCTATGGTTGCATTCCATTTTTCAACTTTCGAATTTTGATTCGAATGGTGATAGCGCCCATTGCATGTGAATCGTCAGAGTTCCAATGCCAATGTAGGTTTAAGAAGGGTTGTTAATAACTTGTGTTCATCTAATGCTGACTTTCAAGGTCTAATGTGTTGGCGTCAGGTAATTAAAGTTTTAGACATTCGATCGAGCATGTAGAGATGGTTTCATTAGGGACTAGTTATCCAGTTTCGATATCTGACTCCTAATTTCAAAAATTTGAAGAAGGTATGATCAGTGCGGGAAGATGGAAATAGTCCAGTGGGACCATTATAATTGTTAATTAATTAATTGATTAACTTAAACTAATCAATAACTAAGAAATATAGCCTATAATTAACTACGCTTCAACAATGGTGAGTTTAATGGTGGTCACTATTAATTGATTAAATAATGTTAACCAAATTTCATGAAAATTAATCTACAATTTGTAAACTTTAATTTTTGGAGAGCTAGAAGATTCCTCCATACATCTTAAGTAATAAATTTTGTTTTATGGAATGTATTATGCTTTTACATTATATATTGGCATTAGAGAACTTGTAGAGCTCTATGTGTGATTCTAGATACATATTGGTATCTATGTAGATGTGTAACATGTCATAAAGTATACACAAACATAAATCTATCATCATATTTGTAACCTAATAATGAACAGTCTATATTTCCTACAAAATTATAGTGTTTCCAATTACCATTTTTTGCCACATTTCAATGGTCGAAAACAAGCCACAAAGTTTTCCTTGGGGACTTCTGCCCCCAAAACCTTGAACCCCCCTATAACTCGGTCATTTATTCTTGGATCCAAACATGGTTGAAAACAATCCTTTGAGTTAGGAATATATTTATATTCCACAACCAACAAGAATAATGCTTGGTACATCTAGTTTTCATAATGGTTTATGCTTAGAGGTTGTTAATGCAACTACCAACCTTATAAATAGGTCACAAAATTACCAATAACACTGAAGAAACATGACTCTATTATGGTGATGGTTGACAAGTTGACAAGCCCAACCCATTTTATACCTGTACAGTCAACATTTAAAGCATCCAAAATTGCAGAGATTTATATGAAGGAAATTGTCATGTTGTATGGAATTCCAAACACAATTGTTTCAGATCGAGATCCAATGTTCACTTTGAATATTTGGAAAGAATTGTTATGAGAATTTTTAACTAAACACAACATCAGTACAACTTCTCATCCATAGACAGATGGATAGACTAAGAGATTAAATCAAATCATTGAATACATGCTCCAAATGTATGGAATGGACACACCTAGTAAATGGGAAAACTACTTGTGTTTTGTAGAGTTTTCCTATGACAATGATTACGAGACATCATTGAACATGATACCATTTGAATCCCTTTATGTTAGGAAGTATAATGTTCTAGTGAATTGGGAAAAACCTGGGGATAGGCTCATAGTTGGACCAGAAATTCTTGAGGACATGGAACAGTAGATAACCAGGGTAAACAAAACTTGAAGACAACATAAGGTTGACATAAGAAATAAGTAGATAAAGATAGAATGCATAGGGAGTTCCAGGTTGGAGACAAATTGTTCCTCAAATTCAAGGGTAGAAATTTTTTATTGTGGTTGGGTAACTCCAAGAAGTTGGCCACCATATTTTGTGGACCATTTGAAGTTTTGAGAAAAATTGGACCAGTGGCTTATGATTTGGCCCTTCATACTACGGTTAAAGTACAAATTTTTTTCTTGTTTCATTGTTGATAAAGTATGTTTATGATTCTAATCATATACTTGATTGGTTTTTGATACATGTGTAACTTGAAGGGAAAATCCAAGTTCAACCAATTTGCATCTTAAAAAAAAAAGTTTAGACACTCAGGAACATGGTAATAGGGCATGCAAAATACCAATGGATGCATTAAATTCTTGAAGAAGCGGCATGAGAACTAGAATACAAGTGTAATATCCCCAAATTGGAATTCCATTTATATTATCTCTAACACCAAAAATCATTCATTGAAACTCAAGAATATGTATTGGAAATGCACTTGGATTGACTAAACTTCTCGGAAACAATGTTAGGTTCTTCTAAAACTGATAGAGACTCAGGTAATGGATCATTAATCAGATAATTAAAGGTTTTCAAAAATAGATTAGAGACACAGTTGATCATAATTCATTCATATTTAGCGTAGAAAATGCAAAAATTTCAAGTTTCCTTTGCACAAAGCATTGCGACCATTTAGGTTTCGAGCATCAGTGAGGCTGAAGTCTACTTCCAGGATCCTAATTTTAAGTTTTCTTAATTTCTTAGATGATATATTAAAATAATTTTCACTAGTAGGATCACTGAAAGAACACAAATATTTTCCTCGGGTAAACCATAAGGGAGAAAACCCCGCAAAACTTCCTCAATATAGAACTCAACTAGAGCAGTGTAAAACCAAGACAACTGCTTCTCTCTTCTTCTTGTCACACTTGTTGTTGTCTCTCTCGAAAAATTGCTTAAGTGAGTGTGTAGAAATCATAGGGAAGCGCCTCCCTATTTATATTTTTCACTTGACTTGACCTAGGACCTAACATGGACGACTTATCTAGCAAGACACCAAAAATAATATTTATTATAATGACACTTGGGTAATATTGACCCAACTTACATCTGAATGTTTACATTGATTCTTTTAATGACTCTTACATGACCAAAACCATCTCTTTATGGAGGAATACAATCAGTACATCTGTAATATCTTCTGAAGTTACAATACTTTAACACTCCCTCTTAACTAGGAATGTATTCAACCAAGGTAGAAACTACTACCACAACTATAAATCTGACTTGCGAGTCTCTATATGTCATAGGAATTTTTGGAATACCATCATACATCTTCATCTTTGATTTCAACTGGAAATATACTGCAACTTCAATACGTAAATATTGAATCATCTTCTATGTGTACTATATCATCTTTTGCAATATCAGTATGTGGATATTGAATCATATTCTACCACATCAGTATGTGGATAATGAATTATCTTCTGTATGTACTGGATCATATTTTTCAATATCAGTATGTGGATACCGAATCATCTTCTTCCAAATTAGTATGTGAATACTGAACATCATCTCCAACATCAATATGTAAATACTAAAACATCATCTATAACATCAGTATGTAAATACTGAAACAACAACAACATCATTAGCATGTTAGTTCTAAATCAATATCATCAATAAATTCTAGATCATCATCTACATCACCAACATAGAGATGCTAGAACACCATCATCATCAACATAAAAATGTTGAAAACACATCATCATCATGAGTATAGAAATACTAAAACTATCAAAAGTCGTCACAACAATCATCTCAACACATAAGTATGAAAATACTGAACCTGCTGCATCAGTATAGGAATACTGAAACTACATCTTTCCCTCCAACTATCCTGGAGTAGTATCTTGGTGAGTTTTCAGGTAGATCCATATGGACATTTTTGTCTAACTTACTAACCCTTTCAAGTCAACAAGCCTAGTCAGGTAGATGGATCTTCCTGGGGACCAACAAGCCTTGTTCTGGCTTACTACCCTCTTGGGGTAAATATGCCTAGCCATACATACTAATCCCCCTAGGATCAACAGGAATCATTTGACTTACTAAGCCTTTGGGGCCAACAATCCTAGCCAGAATTACCCTACTATAAGTTGAGATACCGCCACTGCATCCTTCTACCATTTGTCTTCACTCCCTCTTTCGAGGGAGGTTCTTTCGGACTATGCCAAGATTGTCTCAAAAGTATTCAAACTTTACACGAGATAGAGTCTTAGTCTACACATATACCACTTTTTCCTCTATAGGAACATAATTGAGCTTTACATCTCCCTTCTGCACCATATCCTGGATGTAATGATATCTAACTTCGATATGTTTCGACTTGTCATGAAACACCCAGTTTTTTTTCATCTTAATACAACTCTGATTATCACAAAGGATATCAATAACATATATCTCTGCATCAAATAATCGTTCCAACATATTCCAAAGACATACTGCTTTTCTACAATATGAGAATGCTGCAATGTATTTAGCTTTTGTCGTGCTAAGTGCAATAGTGGACTTCTTTCTATTAAATCATGAGATCGTGCCTGATCCCAAAGTAAAAAGACATCCTGAAGTGGTATTTCTATATTCGGCACTTCCTGCCCAATCTAAATCTGTAAATACATGTAATGTTATCTTATCATTTGATGCATATCTAAGACCATAGTCTAAAGTCCCCTTTAGATACCTCATCACATGTTTTTCTCCTACTAGGTGAATATGTTTGAGATTCACCATATATTGACTGAGAGTGTTTATAGAAAAACATATATTTGGTCTTGTATTAGTTAAGTACATTAGAGAACTAATAATCTATCTGTATAAGCTGGCATATGTTATTTCTGAAGTGTCACCATTCAATAGCTTCAACTTTGTTGTCATCGAAGTAGCCATATCATTGCAATCTATCATTTCAAATCCCTTTAAGATTTCTACTACATATTTTAATTGGTTTAGGAAAATCTCATCTGGTTACTACCACACTTCAAGACCTAGAAAGTAGTGCATCATTCCAAGGTCTTTCATCTCAAATTCTGGAGCGATCTTCTTTTTACATTAGTTGAATATGGGATTATATTCACCTATCAAGAATAGATCATATACATATAGTAGTAATATCATAAGTCCATCCCCCTCAAATTTATAGTAGAGGTTGGAATCTTCTTTACTCTTGGTAAAGTCCAAACTCATCAGGAATCCATTGATTCTTCCATACCATGTTTTGGGAGCTTGCTTTAATGCATACAATTCCTTCTTGAGTTCACATACATGAGTTTATGGTCATCAGTCTCAAAACCTTGTGGTTGTTTGATATATACTTATGGGTGGATCCACGGAGGTGGGTTACATTTTTTGGCAACGCGAATTTGGTAAAAATGGAAAAATGTACCTCGATCAAGATTTTAATAAACCCTTGATCGAGGTCTTAACAGCTCGATCAAGGGTATGTAAAGCGCTCGATCGAGGTTCTGTTAAACGCTCGATTGAGATTTTTGAAAACCCTTAGTCGATGGTTCAAAACCTTGATCAAGGGTTAAAAAAAACTTGATCGAGGGTTAAAGTAGACCTCGATCGAACATCTTTAATTGCTATAAATAGGAAAAATGCCCATCATTTAGGCAACTTCCATTGATTTATATTGTTAGTATTATTAATCCTCCCTTGTCCAATTTAGTCATATTTCTAATTCAGGAGTCATGTCTAAATCGGGAGTCCATCCAGTCTATTTTTAGTCACTAGCACCACTAGGTCCACTTGGCCTAATTGGGGCACATGTTTCAGTTACTAAAGTGCGGGGAACACTAATTGAGGCCTACTTCCACTTATTGCACTTGATTGCATCATTTTAGGAGCCTCCTAAACCAATCCCTACAATTTAGGAGCCATTGGGAGTGTCGAAACCAACCAAGTTCAGTTCAGTTCAGTTGATGACTAGTCAAGCTAAGTTAGGAGTTAGTTACATTTAGGTCTAGTCCTATACATTTAGTTAGTGCTAGGTTTACATGAATGCACTCAGGAGGGGTGTATTTCTCACCTACCACATTTAGTTATCCTTAGTCAACACTGAATGTAACACTTGAGTTGCTGAGTAAATTGTGAGATCTATTTTGTGAGTTGTGTTTGTCTACAGATCTATGTGCTTAATTTATATGATATCATAGCCTCAGTGGACAAGAAACCTCTCCTCCTCAAATATCCATTCGGATCATTTTTTTGAGCAAATTGCTCCTTCCAGTACTACACCAGAAGCATAGAATTTACCACTAAATATCCAAAGTTAGGAAATTGTTGATCAAGCTTTCTTGATCAACTATGTTGGGTGTGAATGAAATTCCAAAAGTGCAAATTGTCAACCTTAATTTGTATGTTTGATTGTGTGATAGGTTATTAGATATTCTTACAGCATTCGCTACAAGTAGCCCTTTCTTCTCACTGCATTCACTATAACAAATCAGGACCTTTGTTCTTACTGTGGAAGGGGCTTTCATTCAGAAAGCTCCTGTATGAGAAGACAACTTGATGAAATGGCTCTTCTTTTGAAGAAACATAACATTTATGTACCTGCTAGCGCAAGAAAGGATGACTATGAAGAAGAAGATGAATAATACCAAAGGAAAGGCCATGCACTGAAGGCTTGCTGCACATCAGCACATGTCTTCCTAATTCATTCTAGAGCTTCCAACCATATGGTTGCATATAGATAATCATTCTCTTCTTTTCAGTCCTTTGATGGTCCTAGTAGTCAGATGGTAAATAATAGTAAAGTCAAAACAAAAGGGAAGGGCTCTGTCAAGCTTGAACATGGAAGGTTCAAATATGAGCTATTTGTTCCCCCCTAGCTTCAAACATGTTATATGTCTATCAGATGACCCATACTGGATCTCCAAAGTGAGTGATTTTTGGTCCTGACTTAGTAGATATCACAAATATCTCTACTGGGAGAATCATAGTGAAGGGTGCTACAAATAATGCTTCAAAAGCATATGAGTTCTCACATTTCATGCCTCCTTCAGATCCAGTGCACTCTTAGCAGCCACTTGCAAGGGAAGGTAAAATCATTGCATCTACTTCTTTTACAACTTCTACTAGTATTGCAGATCCATCTTTATCAGTTTATGAGACTAATATTCAAGGTGACTCAGATCTAGATTCAATCCCTACTACCAAATTGGAAGCTAGGAAGATGACTGGAAACTCACCTGACACTCATAAATGAAAAGACTCTTGCACTATTCCATGCAATCTTACCTCCTTCGGAGAGATGCAATAGACTCCCTATATGATTCTATATGGAAAGTGCTCAGTCTCACTACATTCAGAATAATGGATATGATCATACACCTCTTCATCTAGCAAGAGACAAAGGTTACATTCCTCCTTCATTCCATCATCATTTTTGGAGAAGAAGGAAAAGTCTACATTCTAGGCCCCAGAATACCTGCGCACAACACACCATGCATGATGGTTCTCTACCTCATAGAGATGAAGATTGCAGCAACATATTTTCAAGTTTTTCAAACTTGAGACCTGATTCTACTTGTTTAGATAGCTAGAGGGGGGGATTTTTTCCCATATGGTTTTTGCCCCGGCTCCTTGTATTAAGCAATTGCTTTATTTTACTTAATGTAATGGGTGACCTATGGTCTTAGTTACTAGGGCCCACAGATTGTCCAAGTTAGCATTCAGAGAGGGTGTTAGGATTATTAATCCTCCCTTCTCCAATTTGTTCATATGTCTAAATCAGGAGTCATGTCTAAATCAGGAGTCCATCCAGTCTATTTTTAGTCACTAGCACCACTGGGTCCACTTGGCCTAATTGGGGCATATGTTTCAGTTACCAAAGCGTGGGGAACACTAATTGAGGCCTACTACCACTAATTACACTTGATTGCATCAGTTTAGGAGCCTCCTAGACCGATCCCTACAATTTAAGAGCCACTAGGAGTGTCGAAACCAACCAAGGTCAATTCAGTTCAGTTGATGACTAGTCAAGCTAAGTTAGGAGTCAGTTACATTCAGTTCTAGTCCTCTACATTCATTTAGCACTAGGTTTACATGACTGCACTCAGGAGGGGCACATTTCTCACCTATCATAGTCAATTAGCCTTAGTCAACACTGAATGTAACACTTGAGTTGTGTTTTAGAGCTTCAATCAACTCCGGTTATGGTTTAGACAGGGTCAGTTAACTATTGAGTCCTCCGATGGTGATTTAGACAAGGTATTAGTTACCTACAGTTAAGTGGAGTATAATCAGTTCGAATTTCCTCATGTGGATTCAAATTTCTTGTGGCTATTAAAGCCATTTTACTTCATTGTAATCATTATCTAATTACTTTTGATTAATGAAAGCATTCCAGTTGCAAGCCATTTTTGCACTGTTTCATTCTTCAATTGCTAAGTAAACTGTGAAATCTATTTTGTGAGTTGTGTGTTTGTCTACAGATCTATGTGCTCAATTTAGAGATATTAGTCGTAGAGTAATTGGGTTATAGATGTGATTAATCACATCTATAACTCCAATCAGTCACATCTATAACTCCAATTACTCTACAACTAATATCTATACATGAAATCTAGGGGAAGCGATAGTAGTAATGCGTTTACTTGTTTTTTATTCAAGGTATATACTATTACCCTCAAGTATCATTCTTATAGTCAAAATTATGTTTTATTAAATTTTATTATCATATAATTCTATGTTTGATTTTAATTATATTTGGGTGTCTGTATTCGTGTGCACACTCGAATATGTTTTTAGCTAAAGTTTTGAAAAACTCTATTAAGCTGCTAGCTTGATCGAGCTTTTCTCTAACTCGTTCGATCAATGGTTTTATAGACATTGATCGAACTCATAGTTTGATATTGACATTGTATTTTCATATGCATCATGTAAAGTTTCATTTAATGAATTCTTCCAAAATATGCTTGGACACCTTGTATTTTGAATCCCCATTTGAATTCATGTCATTGAACATTTTCAATTCTTGTCAAAATGAGAATTAGTATCATGTTTAGTTTCCATACTTTTTGTTTTTCGGATCCCACAGTCATTATAACACATTTTATTTTAATTATTTTCCTCCACTCTTAGCATTATGAAACACCAAAAAAATTAGTCACGTGTTATTGATGTAAATTCTAATGTCATTCAATAATTTATTAGCAATATTAATTGCAAATGTGTGACACAATAACAATTTTGAAAAGCAAACAATGGACATTGATATAACCCAAGGAAATGAGGTCATATTTTTTTTCATGCTCACAATTTCATCTCTCTAAAGGTACTAAAAATACTTTGCTCCCTTGTATAGAATTTTAAATTTTAAAAAAATACAATTATGTGATATGACTCTAAATTTAACACTAATTTTTATCTTAATCGTCCTGTTTTATTCCTCCCTAGGCTCTGGGATTTAAATATCTGACCCGAGGGTATATATTGTAGGCATCGTAATGTAGTCCTAAGAATCCAGGTCGAGTGGATACAACTCACCTAATTTTAGCTCATCAACTGAATGGCATGCATCATTGCTCTCCTTGGTTCAATGCAAAAAGAATACTATGGCAATGATGGATGCAATTCAGTTGATGAGCTGAAATTAGCTGAGTTGTGTCCACTTCACCTGGATTCTCAGGACTATGATCTAATACCTACAATATAGATTGTTGAGCCAGATATTTAAATCTCAGAGCCCATGGCAAAATAGATCTGGACAATTAAGATAAAACTTAGTGTTTTTAAATTCATATCACTTAATTGTAGTTTTTAAAAATAAAAATTTATATACGAAGGAACAAAGTGTTTTTAGTATTTAAAACCTTTCACTACATTTCTGTAACTCTAATTCTGATCTTCAATTCCTGCCCCCCCACTGCTGCTCCATTCCAGCCTTGTTTTGTGTTTTGAAGTAGTTTAATGAACATTAAAAAGCTTTTAACAATCCATTTCTCAAACCCTTGGCCCCATGGCGGTTTGTACCAGGGGCTTCTGGTTTCCAAGTAAAATGACAAAATTTCTATTAGTAGAATAAGTTGGCAATGTCATGATTGTTTTTTTGTTTAAATTTCTAAGATATTTATTATTTGCAGAGTTGGTCGAATCAAATGATGTTGAAATTCCTTATGTCCATTTTATTAGTTGGATCCTAGAAGCCCATTTCTAAAATGTACTACATGGGCATAATCTTCTAGATAGGGTAGTCATGGTGGTGAGAGTGTATATAAAACCTTGGTAGTCATGTACAAAGCTTTTTTTTTTAGTGTTTAACAGGATGTCGATCGAGGGTTTCTGCAAACCTCAATTGATGGTTTATTAAACCCTCAATCAATTTTTGGAGAAACCCTCGATTGAGGTTCTATTAAGACCCCGATCAAGGTGTTTGAATACCTCGATCTAGCTACAAAGCTCGATTGAGGGCCGAAAAAAACAAAGAATTATCCCTCTTACAAGAAAATCAATGTTTCTCTGTGTCTTCTAGGGGTGAAACAATGCCATTTATGGAACACAACTGAGCGAAGTTCATACCTATAGATTCATCACTGAATCCTCTATCGATTGAGGTATCATGCATGCGTTTTGGCATTCATATGGTTTTTTTTAAATTAATTCTTAAACTTACACTTAGAAAACCTAACAACAACTTCGAAGTAGGTCAAAGAAAAATTTGGAGGGTAAAAAATACACATCAAAAAATTTCTGAAAAATACACAACCCACACATCGACATGTCATCTTATTAATTTTTTCACAGTGGTCTAGGAACTAAAAACACAGTCTCACAATGAATATAGACAAATATGCATAAAATTGGCAAAATGGTGTTGCAATGGAAGTAGCAGCTCTGTATAATAAAATGAATAATGAATAATACCATACAATGATCATGCCAGATGCATGAATGCCGAGACAATTCAAATTCCCAAGGAGGTCATTCAAATTGAATGAGTGAGTCTAGATTAACTGAATGTAAGCCACACTCAACACTCAAGTTAACCACTGATCAAAACCTAATTGACTCAACTAAGCCCTAACTAAAGTCAGAGTGCAATAAATGAGTAAGTCTAACTAAAAGTAGCTCAGACACATGTCACTGCAAGCCAACCAACAAGTGGTAGTGCATCAATGACTCCAATGAACCCCGATGAGGCTAATTGAAGTGTAACTCACAATAAAAAATGGTTGTAGGAGCCCCTGTTGACTCCAGTTCATTAAATAATCAATAAATAATCAATTTAATGAAGGAAGGTGCCTTCATTGCTCTGTTTAACTGATTGTAACCATCAGTTAGCAATATGGGGCATTAATTCCACTCATATCACCGCTGGAGTGCTCCAGTTAGCCTCCTCGAATGTAGGAGAAGGCTAAGTTAGCCTCCTTGACTGAAGATAGGTGTGGGTGTGCTCATGCTGATGTCATCTAGTGCTCCTCTGATGTCAATTAAGTCAATAAACCTTAGGATAGTGGTTTAACTAGGCCAAATTCACCAAACTGAGTGTGTATGATGGTAAATGTCTCCAACACATCTTCAAAAGGGTATCTTTGGTTTTTCTATTTTTGAAAAAAGTGAAAACAAAGCTGGGATAGACACACATGTGTATAAAATGATGCTGAAATCAGATGTGGTCACTTTCGAAAAATTATAAATAATTGTATACTGTGAAATAAATTAACAAAAAAATATGCAAACCACAGTGCATTTTTTGTAGATCATTCTCGTATATATATATATATATTAAATTATTAATGTAAGATTGAATTATTGCAGATGGACATGAGGCACTTATGAACTTATTCTAATTTTAAAAGTCACACAGTGCATTAAATGCAAAATTTCACACATTAAATGACATTGGAATATTTTTTTAAAAATAGCATTGGGAAGGAAACATGATATTCTACAATTTGTTTTTAACTACAAGTCAAAAATCACATGGCATATATGCATTTTGAGGGCTTCTATCTAGGACATGAGTAAAAAATCAGGTTTTCATCGCCAAATTTGGCCAAAAAGTATTACCCACCTTCATGGAATCACCCTTGTTCTTCTATCAAGCCATTTAGAAAGGTTGTCTTTACATCCATCTGATGTAACTTCCACTTCATATTGAATGTCAAGGAAATGATGGTTCTAATTGAGGTGTACCTAGCTATTTGTGCAAAGGTCTCCTCATAGTTGATTCCTTCCTTCTGGGAGAATATGCGAGCTATGAATCTTTCCTTGTGCTTCAATATACTACCATCTGTTGAGTACTTTGTCTTGTAGATCCATTTTGAGGATACCACTGACTTGTCCTTTGGTCTTGGTACTATTTCCCATACATCATTCTTTATAATAAATTGGTATCCATTGACAATTGCATCAACCCACTCCTTCTACTTTGTTGCTTCTTCAAAACATGTTGCCTCTTTATCAACGAGATCACACATCAAAGCTACATAACTAGTGTATGGCTTTGATTTTTTCTTTGTATGATGGTTCCTTCTGGAACACCATGTATGTTTTATTCTTTGATCACTTCATGAGCCCAGGCATACATTCTCTTATGTGAGATCATTTCACTGGGAAATTCTTTAGGTCTCTGAGGTTATGTCATGTCATGATCCTCATGCATTTGTTCTTCTTCTTCATTCCTAAATGGTTTAGGACCTTCTGCAGCTCTAGGAGTTTCATGGTCCTCTTTGTCTTCCTTGTATTTCTTTGATTTTCTGAAATTTGTATCTTCATCAAAGGTGACATATCTAATTAATTCAATTTGATGATATTATGGGTTAGAGATTCGATAAGCTTTTGATTTCTCACTATATCCTACAAAAAATTCCTTCTTTCCCGAAGGATCTAGCTTTGATATTTTCTCAGTGGGAATGTGTATGTATACTGGAGAAAAAAAAATATTTAGGTGACTGACTTTAGGATTTTCTCTTTTAAACATCTCTTATGGAGTATTGTTTCCAAGGGTATTGTGGGAAATTCTATTATGAACATATACTATTTTTCTGGTTGCTTCTACCCATAGGTACATAGGTAGATCTTGATCATGGATCATATATTTTATAGCTTCCATGATATATCTATTATTTCTTTCTGATGCACCATTTTATTGTAGATTATAGAGAATGGTGAGCTCCCTCTTAATCTCGGCTTCCTTGCAGTATTCATTGAATTCACTTGATGTGAATTCTCCTCCATTATCTGATTTTAATATCTTGATCCTCTTTTCAGAGAGGTTTTCTACAAGGTCCTTTGAACTCCTTGAACCTTTTAAAAACTTCATCCTTCTTCTTTAGGAAATAGATCCAAGTTTTTTGGGAGTAGTCATCAATAAAGGAAGCATGGTAAACTTACTCGCTTAATGAAGTAGTTTGCATCGGTCCACATATATTTGAATGTATAATATCTACGATCCCTTTTTCTTTGTTGTCACTATTTGGATAAGGTTTATTAGTATTCTTTCCTTATTCACATCCTTTGCTCAATCCTTCATTATCTATCTGAATCTTCAGTAAACCTGTCACAAGCTTGATCACAATTGGAAATGCTTTGTAATGTATATGAGCAAGTCTTATATGCCATAGATCACATGGGATTATGGTACTTGTCATCAATGTTTAATCTACATGTCCCTATAATATGTAGAGTCCTCCTTCTTCAACTCCAATCACTACTGCATCATCTATAGTTTTTTCTTTTGTCCACATGAGGACTTCTCTATCCACAAAGGAAACTCTGAACCATTTCTTATCTAAGGATGAGATAGAAATAAGGTTCTTTTTTAGTCTTGGGTCATATAGGACATATTTCATCTTCATGTACTTTCCAGAGTCCAAATTATAGGAGGCTTCTCCCATTCATTTTATCGAATATTGGTAATCATCTCCAAGCATTACTTTGTGTGGGGACTCCTTTTGTACAAGACATGAGAGTGAGTCCTTGTCACCTTTCATGTTCTTGGAGGCATCACTATCTACTAACTAGGTGTCATTTCCTGGTGAGGATGAACTTGTGAGTGTAGAGATCAAGACATACTCTTCACATGAATCTTCATTTTCCTTATTTCTTTCCTCATCTTCTTGATTATTGTCTTCAGCAACATGGACCTGAAATATTTTGTTCTTCTTCTTGACTCGTTCTGCCTTCATGGGACAATATATAGCAATGTTTCCCATCTTATGAAAAGTGAAGCATTCATAATTTGATAAGTCTTTCTTGGACTTCTTAAACCCTTGAGATTTTCTAGGAGTATGGTCATAAATATTTCTCTTGTTCTTGCATTTGGTATGGACTACCAAATCTTGGTCCTAATTTTCATTTAGCTTCTCTTCTCTGGCTACTATTCTTTCTTCTTCTTGAACACATTCTTCCCATAATTTTCAGAACTTGGTTAGTCATCTTCTTGAATACATTCCTCAAATAAAGGATTCCCAATATATTGGGATACCATTCAAGGTGGTCATTACATTTTTTTCCTATTAAACCATATCACCAAATAGATTCCAATTTCTCCTTGATTTGAGATACTCTTGTGAAGAAAAATTGCATGGTTTTGAATTTTGAGCCTTCACAATTTTGAGGGGATTCCTCTGAGGTCATCTTTCTATTAACGTTTCTTCCTTCAAATGAGTCGTATAGTGCATCAACCATTTCCTTTGGTGTCCTCCTTGAGGATACTTGAGGAATCAAGTTGTCTTTAATGGATTCAATTATGATCCTCTTAGCCTTGATCATATCCTTCTTGCATTTGGATTTTGCTTCATCTTCTTCTAGTTCTGCAACTTCCTCCTTTATAAATCCTTCTAAATCATTTTCTTCTGGATGAGCATGATCTAATAATTCCATGCTCTCAACTTTTCAGCACCCTCAAGCTTCTCATATAACTTGGTACTCTTTGTGATCTTTTAACAGAATGAGAAATTCAAATGTAATTAGGGGAAGTAATATTTACTTGATGAATACAACTTATGGCTGGCCTTCTTCGGGATGACGTAGGGTTTGATGAAGAAACACTAATTTTCCATTTGGGGTCACTAGTAGGGCTGAGTGATGGAAAATATATGCCTTCTCAGGGTGAGCTAGACGGTATCTTGATTATTTTTAGATTGATGATGGAGTCTCAGGAAAACTAAAGCCCTAGTTCTTCCTCACAGCAGTGTCTGGTCCAAAACTGAAACTTCTTGAAATCCAGTTCTATTTTCATAGAATGATGCACCCTTCTAGGGATAGTTGAGTGAGCCCTCTTTTCTGGGTGATATGTCAAGGGACTTGTTCCAAGTACCTAACCCTAGCTGTGCAGTGTCTCCTTTTAGGGTGGATCTGATACCATGTTAAGTTTTCTTAATTACTTAGATGATATCTTAAAACAATTTTCACTATAAGTAGGATCACTAAAAGAACAACAAGCACAATAACACAAAGAACACAAATATTTTCCTCAGGTAAACCACAAGGGATAAAACCCCGCAAAAATTCCTCAGTATAGAACTCAACCAGGGTAGTGTAAAACATAGAAAACTAATTATCTCTTCTTCCTGATGCACTTGTTCTTCTCTCTCTTGCAAAATTTCTTGAGTAAATATGTAAAAATGAAGGGGAGTGCCTCCCTATTTATATCTGTCACTTGACTTGACCTAGGACCTCACAGGGCCGACTTATATAACTGACAAGTATGACTTGTCTAGAAAGACAACAAAATTAATATTTATTATAATTACACTTGGGCACTATTGACCCGACTTACATCTGGAGGTTTACATCGATTCTTTCAATGACTCTTACATGACCAAACTCATCTCCTAATGGAAGAATACAATCAATACATCTGGAGTATCTTCCGAAGTTATAATAATTCGACACCTAAGAACCCCACCATATGAAAAATAGATCCATGATATTGTAATAGGTCGAAATCAAAGGTTTCGATGAATTTTTACATAGTTTGAGAGTAATATTTGAGCTAAGATAATTTTAGGACAACTCGGATAGTCTTGATTCAGGGCTTCCCAATTGACCTAAAATTATTTCAAATTTACAAAGTGAGACATGTATGATGTTCATCAGGATTTTAAATAGATTTAGTAATAGAGATCATTTGAATTCATGTACTATACGTTCATTTACATAAATATTACTCAAAACTAAACAATTTCTATGCAATTCTGGAGAGGGTCTTGGAATAAATGAAGAGATGCAAACATATTGATTGAAATACTTTTAGAACTGATAAAAATGGTTTATAAATAGTCATAAAATTCATACGGTATTCCATAAGGCTTCATTATTAAAACTATGGCTTGACTTTTTCACAAAATGATAGAGAATAGAAGAGAAAGAAGACGAATAGGAGGATTCGAACTATGGCTTGATCTTTCTCCTTCTTAGCTTTCAAACTTGCTTGATAAATCTTAAAAACATGTAATAAAACTCAGTTAAAATGTGTAAATTCCATCATCCTCTAAATAGCATGGGAACATCTCCTTGCTTGGACTAGGGGCACATCTCCCAAGTAAAAGAAGCATAATGCTCTCAATGCAAAACACAAACTATCAAAATATGGTAAAGTGGTGTGCTCCTCTTCTTTTATAAATTAGATATGACTTATTAAGAAATTCATATATTCTAGTGTGCCCTCACAGATGGATACAGTTTCCTTGCTTTCATGCTTTTCTTTTCTCTTTGGTTTCCTGCCTTTTTTTCTTTAGCCTGCTTTCTGATTTATGCTTATTCATGTTTTATTCTATTTTCCTCCTTTTTTTCATTCCTTCTTTATGCCATATTTCACTACTTTATCATGTTTCCTTCTTTTTATGCTTTCCATCTTTCGAAGCTTTCTCCCTTCTTTCTTCTTTTGCACACTATGAATGTAACTCATATTTCTTGAAACATCAAGAAAGATTGAGTCCAAATTGACTATGAATTCCTAAAATGCTGAACATCTTGTATTTTGTGATTATTAATATTAAAACCCACAACTTATTGTGATGAGGTGGTACTGTAAAGAATTGGGGACCCATGTATTCACTAGAGGTTGAAAGGGGGATTATAAGTGTGTTAGTTAGAGAAACCATGCTATGATATTGTTATATTCGTAATTCCCTAAAATTACCCTCAAGACATCATTTGAGCCTAATTCCTTCCTCATAAACATGAAACATGTTTTATGTTAAGATGGGGATTAAGTATGATTAAGGAGAATAACTAATTGTTAATTAAAGTGGGAAACATGACTTGTAGAAGAGACCACATGGGAAAGAGAATATCACGAAGCAAGATGGATTTCCATGGGGGTTTCTTAGAGGAATAAAAGAGAGAAGAATTGACTGAGGCCCTTGTGGAGAGAGTCTAAGTGAAATAGGGTATTTTCTACTCTGTGGAAGAGAAAGATTGTCGATTATGAACATGTGAATCTTATTGGGAAACATTTTCTATTGAAACTGTTTCCATTTTGTATCGGATCATTCTAATGAAATGGAAAATGGTATCGGCAACTAAATTAGTGGAGTTCTGAGTACTGTTAACATTGATGTGCCTCATTGTTGTGCTGATAGAAGGAAGTTAGGAAGGTGAAATGCATTGTTTGGCATGGAATTGGTTGTATACCAATTTTCCTAATTAGTAAATGTTAAACCATTAAAATAAATTATGGGGACGTTGATAAACTTGACTGGTGAATTCATGGGTCTCAGCTCGGTAGTGGCATTTTGTCGAGAGACTAATGACAAATACTTTCTACAATTGGCTGGAGTGTCCCTCACACATAGTCAGTTTCCCAATTCAATTGTTATCAGATAAGTTTAATTGATGGCAAATATGTTGTTATTCTGCAATGTTAATTCATGCTTGGAGTCAAGTTTATCATTTCCTATTCAATTTCCATCTATGGAATGTACATAATAAAATTACATTTATTCTGTTGAATTCATGAGTGTTACAGAATTATAACTGCAAAGAGGTAAATGGTTAAGCTGAGAATGAATCATAGGTAATCTATGTTTGTTGGTATAATTTTTAAGTAAATTCTATGTTTGAGATTTTTTGAGTTGTTCTAGGAAATTTTAATTGGATTTAATGGTGGTAACATGCCATGGCTTGCCTAGTTCTAATCAACTAATTAAAGGGTCAGAATGCCTTATGTATTTATGAGTGCTTGCATAGCCATTGAGGATTATGGCTTGATATTCACATGTTTATCATGTTCTCTATTTTAAATTCAATTTATTTGAGAAGATAAATGATGCCATTGTTTTGGTTTCTCATCTTCATGTTGAATTGCATGAAAAAGGAACAAGTAGAATACCATTGTAATTAGTGTGAAATTCTTGTTCCATTTATTGTTAACTCCTGCCATGAGTGTTGTTGTTCGTGAATGCATAAAACAGATAGTTGAATTATGCAGTTGAACTTTGATGGTCATGTTGGTTCTAAAAAATGTTGTGTTCAATGGATTAAAGACAATTATTCACTTATTTGGAGAAAGGTCATTCTTGCTTGAGAAAGGACTATTATAGTATCTAAATGTTTGAAACAATGGAATGAATAACTATAGCTTGTGGATTTGTTTAATTGGACTAAGTGTCAGTTCTAAATTGAGGTAGAACACTTGATAAGTTTCATTCTAAATAATTTTTGAGTCGTTTTCTTAAAAATGACTTAGTTCTTATCCTTTGAAATTGGAAGAGTAGTTACCGAGGTTTCGATGTCGAAGTACTTGTGCCAATATCTAAGGTTGGAAGTGAAATCTTAGTAGAGTTTTTTGTTAAATAACAATTTAAATGTTGAAGTGCCAAGATATTGATGCCAATGTGTCAACGTCAAGATCAACATATTATTGGTGAATGGATCATGATATCGGTGTTGATGTCGAGGTGTCAAAACTAAAGTACTGACATCATATTCAAGGATTTCCTTAAGGATCTATGGTTGCGTTGCAATTTTTGACTTCCGACTTCTGAGATGGAGGGTGATAGCACCCATTGCATGTGAATCGTCGGAGTTCCAATGTTGATGTCAATGTAAGAAGGGTTGTTGATAAATTTTGTTCATCCAATGCTGACTTTCAAGGTCCGATCTGTCGATGTTAGGTAATTCAAGTTTTAGACACTCAAGTGGGCATGTAGAGATTGTTTCATTAGGGACTAGTTATGCGGTTTCAATATTCGACTCCCTATGTTGGAAATTCCAGGTAGGTACATGGTTAATTTGGGAAGATTGAAATAATCCATCAGGACCATTATAAATATTAATTAATTTATTAACTTATACTAATCAATAGCAAAGAAATATATCTTAGATTTAACTACTCTTCCACAAAAGTGAGTTGAATGGTGCTCACTATTAATTATTTAAATAATTTTAACAAAATTTCATGAAAATTATTCTACAATTTGTAAGATTTAATTTTTGGAGAGCTAGAAGATCCCTTCGTACAGCTTAAGTGATACATTTGGTTTTGTGGCACGTATTGTGCTTCGGTGTTATAGATTGGTATTAGAGAAATTATAGTGCTCTATGTGTGATTCTAGCTACAAATTGGTATATGTGTGCATGTGTAACATGTGGGTGTTTTACAAAAAAATATACACAAACATAATCTCTATCATTAGATTTGTAACCTAATAATGAACGTTCTATATTGAATACAAAATTACAGTATTTCCAATCATCTTTTTTTTCCACATTTCAATGCAGAAAACAGAGCATGCCATTTTCCTAGGGGGCTTCTGCCCCCAAACCCTCGAACCCCCCTATAGCTCAATCATTTATTCTCAGATCCAAATTACATGGTTGAAAATAATCCTTTGATTTAGGAAGATAATTAGATTCCACAACCAACAATAAGAATGTTTGGTACATCTAGTTTGCATAATGGATTATTGGTAGAGGTTGCTAATGCAACTACCAACCTTATAAACAGGTTACCTATAGGAACATTGGATGAACAAATTTTAGACAAGGTTTAGTGTGGTAAGTTAGTTGATTATTCTCACTTGCTTATCTTCAGTTGTGTAGCGTTTTCTTATGTGCCTAAAAAATAGAGGTCTAAGATTTGAGATCCTATTAAAGACAAGGTGATTGTTAATCAAGATGTTATTCTTAATAAAAAATACATGCAAAGGGAGAAGGTAGAGAAGACACCTAAGATTGTACCTATTGAAATAAAAATGAGTGAATAAGAAAATGAAGTTGACCATTGTGCATATTATAATACGTTTGATGATGACAATTGTATTACCTTAGTATTGTATGTTGATGATATGCTAGTTGTAGGTCTCATCATGAAGAAAAACATTGATCTAAAATATCAATTGGCTAGGAAATTTGAAAAGAAATATTTTGGAGCAAGAAATCAAATTCTAGGTATGAATATATACTGGATAAAATAGGTAGGATGATATCATTAAGTCAAAAATCACATATAGAAACGATTGTGTAGTGCTTCAATATGTAGAATATACATCCAACTATCACCCCACTTCATGTACACTTCAATTTTCTTTTTGAATAATGCCATATCTCAAAGATAGAGAATCCAAACATGTCTCATGTAATGTATCCATCAATAGTAGGGAGCCTCATGTTCAGCATAGTAATAACTAGATCATAAATTTCCTTGAATGGTTTTTTTTTTCACGATAGTGCTTAGTATCCTTTGGCTATGTACTCGACCATTCATAATGTGTAATTTTTTGCTAAGACTTTCTAAAAATATATCAATCACCCCAAATAGAAATCAGGTTAAAAAGTAACGCCCCAAGGAAGTTGATGTATCAACTAATCAAAATGAGGCGCACAAACCTTTTGGTGTTTAATATTCTAGGGTTAGAGTTTTGTATTTTTAGGTTTTTCTCATTGATTCTTTATGTTAAAATTCCCTTTTTGCCTCATTTTAATCCAAATATTGTGAATGCATGTATCTATAACATATCTTCTTAGAGATAAGATTCCACCATTCTAGAAATTTCATTTCACTTTACATTTGTTTATAGTTTCTGCATATTTCCTTCATTAGTATAAATTGAGTATTACTTCATCTCTTCGATTCTGTCATATTTATGTGTTTCATTTCATTACCTCATAAATCCAAATCATTCTCCTTTAAATATTTGACCATACAATATTTTATTTACTCTTTATCATTGTGAACAAAAATGAAATGTATGCTAATATGTAATATTAATATTTATTTATTAGGCGTAGAGAGAATCATTTTCTCAAATATTATGAAATGCTCTTGTGGCATCTAGAGAATGTAACCTCCTTTCTTTATCATGATTAAGAAAGTTACAATTTTCTTAGGAAAGAAAATATGTGATGCTAAAACAATAATTTCTTTACTTCTTTAATTTATGGACAAAAAATGAATTCGGTGAAAGATACCCTAGACCATTGTCAGTCTAAGGGAACCTATAAGAAAGAATGCTCACATGGGAAATCTTATATAGATGAAATGGGAAGATACTTTCATTTTAGAATCAAGGAGCATTGTTTTGACATTTCTAACAATCGATCCTACACAGCTGCGCTAACATAACACTCCTTAAAGACAAACCAACACATGGTCCTTTAGGATACCAAGATCTTTGTGAGGGAGGATAATTAGTACAAACACCGATTAAGGGAGGCCTTGGAAATAATGAAACCCCCAAATAATTTTAACAGGGATGCAGGTCTTGAAGTTAATGAATGTTGTTTTCCCTTACTACAATGGAGAAACTAAATGTTTGATGGCCAATTAGAAAGAAAGAAACCTTATTTGCCTAGGCGACTTCTTTCTTAGTTTTTCATGTAGACATAGTGAACTCTACATCAATATTTTATTGTGCCTCATGTCTTAATGGTTTATTCTTGTATACATATCACTTGAATTGTCATCCTAAAGATGGTCCCTGATCTAGGATTGAAACGTTGATACTTCCAAATGTCTTCCACTATATATTTTCGAGATAATATTTTAAATATAATTTATTTTTTTTAAATGGAGTTTTATTTTAAAATAAGTTATATTGTGTTTCAATTTCTAGAAATGAACTCTATAAAACTTTATGAAACCTCCTAACATTTCCTATGAACACTCCACCCATCATTATGGGAACCATAAAAGCTATTAAGTGAAATAAACAAGTGAGATAAGAGTTGGAATATAAAGGGCTGAGAGAACATAATTGTTACAAAGAAATTAATAAAACATAGGGACGAAAAAGGGGTAGTCAAAACAGGATTTGAGGAAAGCCACGAAAAATGGAATAAAAGAAATTAGTAATATTTAACAAATTGAAGTCATAAATAATAATAAGTAAAAACATAAATTATAAATACTTCAAAATAAAAATTAAAAAAAAGTATATCATCAAAGGGTTATAAGAAAAAAAGTCCTTGAAATAATAAATACTGGAAATAATAATAATAATTTTAAACCTAGGTTTATTAAAATGATACTATGATTTATGAAGTAAATAACAATAATATTAAAATAAAGAATATCAAAAGAGGGGGCAAGGTAAATCAGGGTGAGAAAAAACTTGTCGAGGGAAGGTGGGATTTAAACAAAGATAAACGTATATTTATAAGGGTTAAAAGAGTGAAAAGTTAGAGAGGGAGGAGGATCATAGGCAAAGGAGGATATTTACTGACCTAGATGATGAATAATAGGTTTCCAAGAATGGTGTAATTTATAGTCATTTTTAATATTAAAATTATTAGTTTGTTTCTTGATTTCAATGACCTCTCTAATAATATGAGTAGAATAATGGGAGGTTGAAGAAATAATTTTGGTTTGATCAAATAAAAGAAGACGTCTAGAATTATGAGATCATTTGGAAATAGTTGATTGTCCCCACCTTGATCTGAATCACCCTCCAAAAACTCGATGGTATTTCCCATATTGATATCTCATGTCCAAACAAAACCTTCACCCAAATCTCCATTGGGAATTATGCACAACACGTTAATTAGCATGCCTATCCAATTTCTCAAGAACTTGACTTACAATTTTTCCCCTTGACAAATTGGCTTATCCCCAATTCTTCCCTCCTTATAAAAATCAAGTGGTTCCTTTGAATTATGATCCCATTCTCCTAATTAAGATATTTTCCCTTTGAACTATTCCCCCCTTTTTCGTTCATTGCATTAATTCTTGCATTATTATTTCAAATCCTAGTTTTGATTTTATCAACTATTCTTCCCTTATCGCTTCCAAGAATCCCTCCCTTTCCACTCTTTCACCTACCTCGCCCTCTTCCTATTCTATGGCATCTACCGTCATGAATCTATATTCCTTTGTCCTTTATCTATCTACCATTAATATTATCCATGAATGTTTTAGTTACACTATCATCGCTTAGTGCATTCCCACCAAAGAAATTATGTTTCCTATCAAATCCATCACTCACAATCTTCCTATCCATGAAGATGAAAAAATTAGGCAAGACTGCACTCGAAACATTCAATGTGCTAAAATTCACAACATCAACCTTTATCAAGAGACAAATTTCAATCCCTTCATAACCTCAATAATGTTTTAATTATTGTTCCATTGATCTACATGAACTGAGTGCAATTGAATTCATTAATTGTGCAGTGGAATTGAATGAAAAATACACACTAAACAAGACAAATTTCACAGGAAACTGATAAGAATTGCTCAGTAAAATTACAATATTATCATCATTAAACCCATCCATATACACGAGTGTTACATAAAGGATAATTCGAATCATGTGGATATGATTTGAATCTACCAACTCAATCCTCACTGATGGCTAACTAGAAGTGTCTAAATCACTATCGGAGCTCACTAGTCTAACTCCAGATGTATAATTCAATCTCTCAATCAGTTAAACCAATTAAACTGATGAGGTAGGTGTGAAGTAGGTGAGAATAGGATCCTACTGTAATAACCCAAAAATTCATAAAAATTTAAAAAATTTCAAGTGACATAAAATGTCTAAAGTTGCATCTAAGTAACTGCTAATGGTTAGCGGAAAATGAAATAGTTTATAAAATAACATGGGATTGCTTCTTTTAAAGAACCTGTAAACTAATAGGTGTAATCTTAAAAACCTATGTTAGTGCTATTAATGACTTAATAGATGTAATTCTATCAGAGTTAGAAAAGGACTTGCATTTGTTGCTGCTAGATATACTGATGATTAACTTTTGTCAAGTAGGTAAGAATTCTTGTACGAGATCGGGGCTTACTTAGCATTCAGCTAACTCAATTGGACTGTTGGTTCCTTACAGGTTTAGCAGGTAAGCATAAGTTCCAATAGGGTGTTATTTAAATTCATGTCCAGAATTTACTTTCCTAGCATGATTAAGATGCTAGTTTTAGAAAAAGTTTACTATGTTGCTTGTCTTCAAGGAGGTAAAGTTGATTCCTTTCTGTCATTATGGCTCCAAAATAAAAGTATAATAAATTGCATCAGCATAGTTATAAAATGATTCCTAGCTACTATGCCGAGGAAACAATCAAATTACTGTTTGGTTTGAGGTCAAGAACACCAAATAATTTTGTAGAAAGAAAACTTGATATGGATTTTAGCTAAGATGCATTTATGGTACTCCGTCTTTCTCTTAGTTGGAGCATAAATTGGATTCTAGTTTTGATCATCAATAAAATGAATCTTAAACAAGAACTACTTAGTAGTTCCTAAACCACCATCCTAGCCTACTTTTGCTAAATAAGAGTTACTCTAAACTCCTATGACTTAACATCCAAAGGTGTATATCATTTTTACCTTATCCTAGGTCTTTCATTAACTAAGGATGTTCTCTTATTTTCTTTTAAATGCATCTTTCATTTCAAACTAAATGCACCTTTAGCTATGACTAAGACTTCATGCAAGTTGGATAGTAGTCTTTGCATTATCTTTATACAATGTCTTAGCAAATGAATTAAAAATAATTTAATTAAACTTGGAATAGCCTAAGGTTACTCCATATCATAAATTATGATTTATAACCTATGCTTCGCTAATATCCATGGCAAAATATATATCACTGGCAATCATAGAACAATGTAACTTCTTTTACTGTTTTCTATAGAACTCAGCTCTAAGCCCTATGAGGCTGTAGACCTCTGTCTGGTTTATTTTTAGTTTTTATAATACATTCTAGTAGGTAAGAAAAGACTGTGAATCAGTTAGGATTTGTAAATGAAAAAAGGGTTTTTCACGTGTCAGTAAAGTATGGTTACTGTTCGATAATGTTATTTTATTTTTGGTTAATACATGGACATACCTCAGTCTTAACTTGTAATTCTAAAGGCATTAAGCCATTGTTTCTTAATTGATTTTGTTTTTAATAATTTGTTATAGTAAGTATTATTTTAATTGTTACCATGTAAATAAAAAGATTTACAGTACAAAGCATCTATGTAAATTTTGTTGTGTTTAAGAGTACTATTATTACTCTATCTTTGTTGTATTATTTTAATTATTTATCATGCTATTTAATGTTTTTACAGTGCAAGAATTTATGTAAATTTTACTGTGTTAAGAGTACTATTATTACTCTATCTGGCTCATAAGGGTGATATTTAAATATACCATATAGTTCGATAATAACATAATTTTTACATGGTAATTTCTTAACTATGTTTATTAAAATTTCCTTTAATAATTTTTACAATTGTTTTTAAATCTCATAAAAGAAGGATTAGGGTAATTATTGCAAACTTGAAAATAGGATAAGTTTATCTTTCAAAACCTAGGTGGTTCTATTTAGGTTACAGTAGAACCTTCTATCTTAAATCAGAGACATATATTGTTTGGAATCAAATGTTATAAGATTGTTTTGAAAAATTATTTTAACCTAAACCCTAGATGATAGTCTGTTTACTGTACCTATGCATATTTAATAAACTGTAAGTTTTGTGTTTTATAAAGAATACTAGTATTAAAGTAGTTCTATAAGTAGTGTATTTACGAAATGTCTTTACATACCTATGTTCAGTTCTCATCTAAAGTAAATACATTTAATAAATAAATCATTTACTACTTCTTTATAGAATAAATCATAAGCAAACTAGAGCAAAAATTAGCTACATTTTTCATTTAGAGTAAAACGAATCATCATATCTACCTAAACACCCAACTGTACTAGAGTACTGCCTGAGAAACGCATGGAAAAATATAGTATGGAATTCTAATTATATTTATTTCTCATTCTGCATATTTACTACTATTTCTAACATAATCTGCAAATTACTAAGTCCAACAATACACAGTTACTCGTTTCTTCGTAAACCCTAATTAAATACTAACATGCCTATATTTAAAAACTAGTAACCACTTTACTGAAGATAGTAAATAAATATAATAACATGAAAACAAATAGAACCTATCAATGATAAGGTGACAACAACTTAAGGAGGTTGTTCCTCCCAACCAACTTCTAGAGGAATCCTAGACTGCACTTCCTCAGGTCCCCCGAGCCTATCCATGGTCCTCCTGGTAGAGTACTGGGTGGAGGATATGACCTTAAGACCTTATGTCACCTCACTGGTCCAATTACCTCAGTAATTCAAATATGCTCACAACAGTAAGAACTTTAGCCTAATAGATGCAATAAGTTCATTCTCAGCAGTCACACCCCTCAAACTCACTTTAGTAATGCCCTCCATCAAATTTCTCATGAGTAAATTCATTCACCCTGAATGATCACCTCTCAGTATCAACAGCCTTAGCTGTCTTCAACGGGAAATTTTATAGAGATGCCTAGGTATTCTGGGTCAGTTTTCATTTAATGAGCCACTTGCTCCAATTCCACTTTCTTGGGGAATCATGACCACAAATATAAGGAAGTTTCCACCTGCAACAGTTGGAAGTAGTTTGAGGATGCTGCCACTTATCAGTGTACTCTCCACCCAGTCTCCTCCATCAAGTGACGAGTAAACACTCTTTTAATAGCTTTCCTAAGCTGTCGTCTCCTCATTTATTTATTTATAAATAAAATATTATGAATTAAATTAATTATTCTTGACCCCACTTGGTCATCAATTACAAACTTAGCATAAAATATAATTGAATGTTCCTCAAATAACATTAAATGGTTTTTGCAAATTGGGGCATGTGACATACACACCCCCTTAAATTATAACATCGTCCTCGATGTTATTTATTCCTCGTCCTTAGATTTCCCCTAAAATAGAATTGGATATGGATCCCGGATATGACTTTCCAATTCCCAGGTGGCTTCCTCCTCCGGGTTCCACCTGCACATCATTCCAATTAATAACATGAGTAGTATCATGTACATATTTTTTTAATACAGAAATATGAAAAACAATGTGAACTCTTAAATTCGGTGGTAGAGCTAACTGATATGCTACATCTCTGATCCTGGACAGTATTTCAAAAGGACCACAATATCGAGGTTCTATCTTGGCACAACTACCTAGCCTTAGAGAACTCTTTTTGCGTCTCACCTTAATGAAAACATGTTCTCCTACCTGGATCTCCTTTGGAATTCGTTTAAGGTCTGCTTGACTTTTCTGTCAGTCTTGCACAATTTTCAAATTACCTTCTACCTGTTTTACAATTAATTCCATTTCTTTCAATAATTTAGGTCCTAATACTAACATGTCCACTAGATTACTCCAAGAGATGGGAGTAGTGCATTTTCTTCCATACAGAATTTCGAAAGGGCTATACCTAGCTGAATCTTGATAATGATTATTGTAAACAAATTCTACCAGGTGTAAATAATCTTCCCATTTACTTGGCTGCTCCTTTACATACATTCTGAGTAGATCCTCCAATACTTGATTTACTCTTTCAGTCTGCCCATCAGTTTGAGGATGGAAAGAGGTACTAAAGCTTAACGTAGTATTTAATCCTTTAAACAAATATTTCCAAAAATTACCTGTAAATTTAGGGTCTCGGTCTGAAATTATCACCTTTGGTATTCCATGCAACCAAAAAATTTGTTTTAACAAAGTATCGGCAATATTTTCAGCTTTATAAGTAGTTTTTATAGGTATAAAATGGGTTGCTTTACTCAATTTGTCAACCACTACCATTATTGAGTCATTTAAGTTCTGATTTTTAGGTAGTCCAGTAACAAAATCAAGGCTAATTATCTCCCATTTCCAACTAGGAAAAGGCAATGGCTAAAGTAGCCCAGCTGGATGTTGATGTTCATCTTTTATTTGTTTTCATTCGAAGCATCTAGCAATATATTATTCCAGTTCATTTTTCATGTTTGGCCAGAAATAATCTTTTCTTAGCATGGTTATAGTTTTCTGATAACTTGGATGCCCTGAATAAGGAGTTTTAGGAATTTCGTTTAAAATTAACAGCTTAATCCTAGGTGCATTAGGTATGTATAATGTGTCTTTATACAGTAATAATCCTTTTTCATTCAACATATTGTACCCTATACTTAGACCTTCTATTAAATTCTCTTTTACTTTTGCTTGTAATTTTCGGTAATTTTCATCTTGCTCTATTCCAGCTTCAATTTGTTCTTCCAAGTCTATTGTATAAGTGCTGATGCTGCTGTAAAATTCAACTTTGCATTTCTACTTAATGCATCAACAACCTTATTCTCCTTTCCTTTAATGTGTTAAATTTCAAAATCGCATTCACTTAGAAAAGCTAGCCACCTAGCTTGCCTAGCATTCAAGTTAGGTTGATCTAACATGTATTTTAATCCTTTATTATCCGTCATTAATATAAACTTCCTTCCAATTAAATGATGACACCACATTTTTAAGACATGTATGAAAACAACTAATTCTAAGTCATAGGTCACATAATTTTTCTCATGAATCTTCAGTTTCCTAGACTCATAAGCAATGACATGTCCTTCCTGAGTCAATACTCCACCTAAACCGTCATTGCATGCATCAGAACATACTATAAAATATTTATTAGGGTTAGAAATTCTTAAAATTGGTGCAGTGGTTAATAATGTTTTTAACTTTTTAAAACTGTCTTCGCACTTCTGATTCCAATCAAATTTCTTCCCCTTTTTCTGCAAAGAGGTTATAGGATTTTCAATTCTTGAAAACCCTTTGATGAACCTCCGATAATAACCAATAATCCCCATGAACGATCGAACGTTAGTTACGTCTTTTGGTATTGGCCAATCTTTGATAGCCTTTATCTTTTTGGGGTCAACTGAAATTTCTTCTTTAGTCACCACATGACCTAAATACTGGATCTTATCTTTAAAGAAGTCACATTTACTAAATATTGCAAAAAGTTGATGTTCTCGTAACTCTTGCAAGACAATTTTTAAATGTTCTTTATATTCTTCTTTGGATTTTGAATAAATTAAGATATCGTCAATAAATATGACGACACATTTATCCAGATATTTGTGCATTACATTATTCATCAGACACATAAAAATAGCTGGAGCATTAGTAAGCTCGAAGGGCATAACGACAAAATCCTAATGTTCATATCGAGTCCTAAAGTCTGTTTTAAAGATGTCTTCATCTTTAATTCCGACCTGGTGATATCCAGACCGTAAATCAATCTTTGAAAACACCGTGGCTCCACGTAGTTGATCAAATAGATCATCTATGCGAGGTAACGGGTATCTGTTCTTGATATTCATTTTATATAATTGATGATAATCTATACATAGTCGTAGAGTTCCATCCTTATTCTTAACAAAGATGACAGGTGCCCCCTGGAGCAACCGAATCCGGTTGTCCGTTAGTCGAATCCAACTATCATTTTAATAATGAATATGAATAATAATAATGTATTGGATGATGGGTAAAATGTACAATAATCTATCCTTTTATAGGCTTGAGCGTGAAGGGTTACACCCTTTCATATAACTAACAAATCTATTTTAATAATTTATTTTATATCCATTACATTGCCACTCCCTTTAAGGAAGCTTTGTCCTCAAAGCTTAAGTATTTTCCTAGTTTCGTTCTTCATTCTGACTCGATGTCGATATTAGAATTGGATGAGGTCTCTTGTGCAGAGACTTGCACTTCCTTTCCATTGATGGTTTTTCACTGTATTGTCTCATTGTTCCTACATTTGTGACCAGGGGTCCAATCATCACCACATTGACGACATATGTTTTTCTTCTTTTTATTTTTATTATTAGATGACTTTGATCTATTTTCCATTTTGTAGGCGTATGATTGAGGTTTGTGGCATTGATGGTCGGGAGACCAAGTATCTGCATAGTACCTACATTGTGTCTCTTTTTCTTGTCGATAATGGCTATCACCTTTTGTTTTTATTCCTTCCAATTTGCGTTCTGTAGGTTTTTCTTTACGTCTTGCTACTTCTACATTAGGTATGTCATGTAACTTTAACTCTTTTTGGAGGTGTGGTTTAAGACCTCCTAAATAGGTTCCAAGTCTTTGCTTGTCAAACAACCCAAATACTTGTGTTGATAAGGATTCCCATTGATGAGTGAATTCCTCAACGTTTCCGACTTGCTGTAGTTTGGTAAGTTCACTGAAAAATTCATCTTCTTTGATTCCTTGAAACCTATTTAAAAAATCATTTTTGAACAAGTTCCAAGTGTAGGTAAAATTATCTCTCTTCCACCATAAGTACCAATTATAGGCATACCCTTCCATATGCATTGACGCAAATTTCACCTTCTCCTCGTCAGATTGAATGTTGTAAATGTCGAAGTATTCTTCTGCTTTGTTTATCCAAGCAACGCAATGGTCTTCACTCCCATTGTATTTTGACCACTCTATTTTTGCCTTAGGTGGGCGCAATTTGTAAGGGCAACATTGATTTCCTTTTTCCCTATGGTTTGATGGTGGCTCGGAACTGCTGGATGATGAAAGTGACATATCTGAATTGCTTTGTTGTTGGTGGTGATTTTTTTGTTTTTCTTTTCTCTACTATCTTACTTATAGTGTCTATTTTTCTATTTAATCGTGCCTCCATATCTGGTTGTACTTGTGTTTCTATTTCTTGCTTAAGCATCGCATTGTTAATCTTTATTTATTTTTGCAATTCTTCTTGATTCTTTGTGAGTATTTCCTAGGTGGCAAGATGAAATGAGGCATCTAGCATGTCTAGACTGTTGACGTGGCCCGGACTGGGTATGAACCTTTGTAACATCTTGAATAATGTATTATGGTTCTGCGTCATGGTGCTCATGTTCTGTGTTATGGTATTTATGTTTTGCGTCACGGTACTCATTTTGTTTTTCGTTCAGGATGTCAAGTTTGTCGTCGAGCCTCCTTTCTAGTACCACAACAAGCTCATATTTGAGTAATGTATTGTTATTTTGCATCTTTTCCTTCACGCATTTTAGGTAAGTGGAAAGGGACTTTATGTCCTTCTCCATTTTTTCGATTTGCTCTTTTAGCTCCGCCATGGTCTTGGACCTTGTCTACAGAGGTGTATTTCCACGCTATTTTGGCTAATAATATATTAATTAATTAATTAATTAATATTATTATTATTATTATTATTATTCGTAAACTATACAAATTATTGTATATAATTTTATTTATTTTTTAAACAAATATTATAATAATAAATATAATATTTGTTTTTTTTTAAATATATTATATTACAAAATATTTGAAATAATATAATAATATAATATAATATATACTATAATATAGTAATTTGTTTTGTTGCATATTAGCGTGGAGGTTGGAACAAGGGCGCATGGAGGCAGCGCCGATGGAGCAACCTGCTGTGTGGAGAGTTGCAGAAGTGGTGTGGGTAGATGGGGAAGGCGAGCGCGGGAGCGGCAGCGTGGAGGGAAATGGAGGTTGGGCACGGGATCTTGTTGGAAGGTGGATGGAAGCGATGGCGTGTGGCTGGAGGTGAAGGGCAGATGGAGTGGAGAGGAAGGGACGCAGGCATAGGCTGTCAGTGGAGGATGGTGGGGGAGCAGTGGAGGAAGGAGGGAAGTGGTAGCGAAGAAAATATGCATGGGTAGGTGACAACGATGGGTGTGGAAGAATATGTGGTACGGAAATGTACTGAAGGAGGCATGAGGATGGTTGGAAAATGGCAGCAGAGCGCGCAGAGGAAAAATCTCTTTTTATTTTTTTATTTTTATTTATTTTTAATTTGTTTTATTTGGACAGTATTTGGAATGAAGTGAAAGGGGATGAAATGGATCATGTCGTGCTCTGCCTAACGGGTAGAGCACTAGGTCCATCTCCCCTGTGATGTTCTGTATACTAGGCTCATTCCAAGTTAGTTTTTAATAAAAATCAAGACATTTAATCATATTACAGATATATCGAGGTCTGTTCTATAAATATGAACCGTAAACATATTCAAGTGAAAATTTCGAGCTGTACATGTTGAGAACTTCATGAATTTTTCATAAATTAGACCATAATAGCATGCATGAGTTTAGTATCTGCATACCTGAAATTTAAATACCTGGAATTCATGGTAGATCCAACAGTTTGATGTAAACCTGGTTCCTTGGTTCCTTCTTCTTCCATCTTTCCGTCCGAGCCTTAATCAACAAAATGATATGCCTCCCTGCCGACCAGCTCTCATCATGTGCTGGCCCTAGGAAACCCACGGGTTTCCTAGCCCTCGAGCCCACAGACCAATAATACCGAGAGCAGCTTCCTCTCCATTCTTTATCTTCTCAGTCTCAGTCATTTACACATACTCTCATCCTTGAGTTGTCCCCCTCCTCAAGTATTTTTCTTATTCGTTTTCCTCATGCAGAGTCCAATTTTCCCCAAAATAAATCCAACCTCTCCCGGCCCCCCTTGAAATCCCCAAAATCCCCCTCCTTATACCCCCTTCCACCGCCTCTTTCATTGTTATTTTATTTTATCATGGGTAGTTTCATTCTGATAGGTCTGACAGGTGTAATATATTAATAAATCTTCAAGTGTATGTGTTTGCAAAACCTAACCAAATGTCACACCTTATTGAATATTATTTATTTAATTTTGTACGTAATTGGTAAAGACTGTAAAATAATTAGTATAACTTTTAATTAAATAAAAGTATTTATTAATAAACTTTAAATTAACATTAATATTGTATAAGTTTAGTT
>LPNX010237760.1:282274-316413 GCA_001517045.1 Pseudotsuga menziesii | reverse complement strand
ATATATATATTTCATGACCACGACCCACCATTGTATCCCCCACCATTCATAATCATGGCTCTTTCATTCGGTTTGGCACCCGAACTCCACCAATTCTCGGCTGCCCCCCCTCCCCCACCATTTGTGACAGACAAAGTATATATATATATATATATATATTTCACAGCCACGACCCACCATTGAATCCCCCACCATTCGATCAAAGCAAAAAGAAAATACATTCATGACAGACAACGAATATGCCTTGAAATACAACAGAATAAATAAATATCTGCAGAAAAAACAAATATCTACACAAAAAATCTTCAGCAAATAAAGGCTAAACCGTTACTTGACCAAAAGAAATCACGAAAACAATACACTGACATTATATATGTGTACATCGAGGGAGCACCCGAAAGTGCCGAGAATCAAAGCTGTGATATAGGAGTGAGTAATTATGAGCATTTGCTTGTACTGGCCCTCTAATACTTGATCCATTGAAACGTTAAATTCAAACCTTGAAATCTTTTTGAAGTTTATATCCCAAATGAAACCCCAAGACCCTCTTAAACGCAAAATTAGTAGAGCCCAGATCAGGGTTTTCAATGCCTTGATCCTTAGAACAATCTAAAACAATTAAGATCCCAAGGCCTGTACCATTCCATTACAAACCCTCCCTCCATGGCCTCTCATGTCTAACCCTTCCCTCCAAAGCCTCTTAATTTTGGAGACTTTCATTGTGTTTGTTTTGTTGTTTTAGTTTTATTTATTTATTTTATTTAATGTTTAATATTAAAGATATTATATATAATATAATATATAATTATAAGATGTTTATATATATTAAATTTATTATAAGATATATTAACTTATTATATAAATGCAAATAATATAAAATTAAGCATATGAATATATATAACTATAATATATTAATATTACATATTAGCTACAATATATAATAATTATATGATCCCTTTCTAAAAGGAAATTCACTAATGGAAAATTGCAATTTTGACAATACTTTTTTATAGTTTACTAAAATTTAACATAACAAGTGGATTTAGAGACCCCCTAGAAATGGGTCTTTGAATCTATCTACGCAACATTAAAATCTAGTAAATTGTAACACTATGGCACTAGTTTGAATTTCATGACATCTATTTTATTCTATCATAGAACTCAATAAAGAGCATGTGTTCTTGCTCAATACACATAAGGGGATTCCAAGTTGTTGAGTTGTGACACATGATATTAGGTCATTGTCAAAATAGAAAGATGATATTCGGTCTTTTTCGAAATGGAAAGGTGTTTTGTTGTATGGGTCGTGTTTTTGTTGTGTCATTCTTTTGTGTTCTTCTTGTGTTTATTTGTTTTTTATATGGTTTCGTTATTTATTTTATATTTAATAATGTATACCTATATTATAATATATAGATATGTGTGTTTATATATCATAATATAACAATATAATGTGTTTTCCGTCATTATATATATGATAATAATATTAACCAGTATGTATTTTATATATATTAATTGAGTCAATTCATGTTGAGTTGTGACAGTACATTATTAATTTACTAAATTCGAACACTGCAGATGGATTCAGAGACTCCCTTAAGGGGAGTCTCTGAATCCATCTGCAGTGTTAGAATTTAGTAAAATGTACAAATGCATTCTCAAATTAGTAATTTTTTCCAGTGTCGAAGTGACACAACTAAAAATGACCAAATAAATTACCAATTGTTATCTAGTCATTTGAATTCTACATATCCTGTGATCAAATTTGGTCATTTATCTTGGTCATTTTTAGTTAGTTTCTATCCCGTGACCAAAAGTGGTCATTTATCTTGGTCGTTTTTAGTCAGCTCACTTAAAATTATCAATTTTGGTCATTTGTTCCTTTCAGGAGACTGTGGTGACCAAACATTTTGGTCTCCTGGTCACTAGTCTCTCATTTTCCACTAGTGTATGTTCAACATCTGGGTGTAAAATTGGATGCAAAAGTGGATAAAAACATGGATGCAAAAAAGGAGCAAACATGGATGCAACAAAAGTAGACGCAAAAGTGGGCGCATCATGGGGTGCACCAAAAGTGGATGCAAAAGTGGATGCAAAAAATGATGCAAACGTAGAAGCAAAACATGATGAAAAAAGTGGCGCAAAATTGGATACAACCATGGATGTAAAATTGGATACAAAAGTGGATGCAACAAAATTAGATGCAAAAGTAGATATAAAAGTAGTTGTAACACCCAACGCAAAACCCGATGCAAAAGTGGATGCAAAAATGGATGCATAAAGGGATGCAATAACTGATGTAAAATTGGATACAAAAAAAGATGCAAACTTGGATGCAAAAGTTGAAGCAAAAGTGGTTGTAAAAGTAGGCGCAAAAATGGGTGTGAATTGGGACGCGACAAAAGTGGATGCAAAAGTGGATGTAATAGCAGATGCAAAAAAATATGTAAACATGGATGCAAAATGGGATGCAAAAAGGGATGAAAATGTAGGTGCAAAAGGGGACGAAAAAATGGATACAAAAGTGGATGCAAAATTGGTTGAAACAAAACGAGATGCAAAACTAGACTCAAAACATGATGTAAAATTTGATGCAAAACTTGGCGCAGGAAGGGATGCAAAAAAAGAAGCAGAAGTGGATGCAAAAATGGATGTAAAAAAGGATGCAAAAGTGGATGAAAACAAGGACGTAAAATTTGAGGTAAACATGGATGTAAAAAAGGGCGCAACAAGAGTAGATGTACAAACTAGGCGCAAAATTAGGTGCAAAACTAGGCTCAAAACCTGTCGCAAAACCTGGCGCATAACCAGGTGCAAAACCCGGTGCAAATTACGCTGCAATTTGCGCCATATTTAGAAAAAGGATGCAAAAAACGCCTAAAATAGCACCAACCCGTGAAATTGCACCATTTTGTCCAAAAAATGAAGAAAAATACACTGAAATATGGTCTAGACACAAAAATGGATGCAAAAAGAGACGCTAAATCCAGTTTTTGTTGTAGTGATAGGAAGGTTTATTAACAATTTAATTAAAGGGATTTTATTTGATTAAGGTTACAAAGTTGCAAGATCAATGCCTAGATTAAATGAAGTCAAAAGATTACAAGTTACAAAATTACAAAAGAATTAAGGATGATTATCCACAGTTGTCTAAGCTAAGCAAAATCTACAATATTAACAATATGAACAATGTAAATGAATTACACAATATGAACAAGTGATAAATAATGATTAAACAAATATACAATGATACCTGGAAAAAAAACAAGATATAGACCGAATGAACAAGTTATTATGCCAAAGATCAAACGAGAGATTGCTTTCAAATTATAAGATTAAACAATGTCTTACTCAAGCGTGCCACAGTACTTTTAAGATATTATACTTGAAAATGCAAGGTACTGAAATGAAATTGAGATGCTTGCAAGATGTACTTGTAAAATGAAAGCCTTGAAAAGCAAGGACTTTGAAGCAAATACAGAAACAAAAATGTGGGTAAGGCGTTTTATAATGTCTCTTAGTTTGTTTTAATAAATTTTATTAAAATTGAAGTCTTTCATTAAGTTTTAGATCCGGTGGTGTGACTTCCCCAACTTCGTATCCTTCAAATCAAAGAGGGAGTGCTGGGGTCTCAACAAAGTGGAAACAAGTCCACCCATAGATCCACAGGTCAAACCCCAAGTGCCCTGTGGTCAACAAGGAGAACACGAACGACGTGAGTCCCCCAACGGTCTCTCACCCCCCGTAGCTTCCAAAGTCACCCGTTTTTAGTTGAAGAGAACGATATGAAAGTGGATTCCTATTACTAAAACTTATTCAACCACCCGTCGTTTCTCAGAAGACCCTGAAGGACGATGACTGAGTAGAGGAGGAGGGGCTAAATAAATTGGTTAATTTCCAATTTATAAAAGAAAGTGCAAAAGTAAATTACAGATTAACTTACAATAAATAAATTGCAGCAAGTAAATTACAATTTAAACAATCAACAGAGTCAACCTATGCTTTATCCCTTATGGGAGGTGCCGGTACTTGATCTCTGGACAATAGAATAAATTTACTTTGCAAAAACTTAAAGATTTGCAGGAAATAAATGTGAGCTAATTAGATTTCCTAAAGCCCCTAAACCTTTCCGCTTTTCATACCCTTGATCCGAGTTCCTTAAAGGGAGATAACGGAGAGCAGAAGATACACGGACAGTTTAGGTTGTATATTCCTTTAAAACAGTAAACTAGGTGACAGAAAGTAAAGATCTAACTAAATGCTTCATTTGTAAGAAAAAAATGCTTGAAAATAAACTAATCCAAATAAAATATACTAACCATACAACAATCTCCCTAAAGAAAAAGATGGGTAAAAAAAAGTGAAAAAATATTAGATCTACTTGAAAATGAAAGCACAACTAGTGATCTACTTCCTAAATCTACTTCCTACCTAGTTACAATATGATTACAAATTATTTTGAAAGGGTTTAGAGAATACCCACGAGGAGACTCTCCCGGGGCTTACAAATAGCTAGAAAATAAAGTAAGAATATAAGGGTTTGAACCCTTTTGAAACCAGTTGCAAGTTGAAGTGTTTTTGATGTGATTTGGGCAGAACCTCCCATTGTAAACTGTAAAACCTGCTAAAAACTAGCAAGCAAATTTTGCTGCAAAATGATAGAAAACTCAAAAGAAAGTTAGAAAATATTAGTATAAAAATACAATAATTTTACAGTAAAAATATGGGTTTTAAAATATCAGAAAATTGAATATTGGAGGGCTGAAAATTGCATTTCCAGCCACCTAAAACACAGTAGAAATCAGATCTGAAATATATAATAAAAATATAACATAAATATATTAAAGAAAACTAGATTTTGCTACTAAACAATAACAAAAATACTAGTTCCTAAAACAGAAAACAAGATTAGATATTAAGGCCTTGGAGGGAGAACTTTTCCAAGCTTAGATCCCTACAAAGAGTTTAGTTAAAGTTGCAAAACTCAAACATAGAGATGAGAACACCATAAATCATACAAAAGCCTTTGCAAAATCTTACAATGTTAATCACAAGTGCAAATATAAAAACGTCGACCTACAAGTCTCCACAAAAACCTTTGTGGAGAGCTTTTATGATAAATAATACAACAATAACCAACCATAAATAGTTACATCACTCTTCAAGCAACAAAATGGGTGCACCAACAAATGTATCCTCCAAAGATTGATGTATTATAAACCCCAATAGAGCAACAACATTACAATAGCTAAATAAAACTTAAGATGGAAGAATAGAGAAGAGAAGGAGAAAATAGTATTTTGGTAGCATAACCATGCTCCAAAGAATGATCATAAAATGAGAGGAGGGGCCTCTTTTTTATAGTTGAAAATATCCAAATCCATTCACAAATTAAGTGTCCAAAACATATATCTACTATATATCTCCTCCACCCTCATATCTAGGTTTGTTGACTTTGCAAGCCATCCACCAATCATATCCAAGGGCTCTTCAAATCAATGGTCAAAAATATAGATCCATGTCACAATGAAGTTTAACCCTTAGATCTAGGGTTTCCATGACTCAAGTGGAGCCTCCTTTGACTCAAATTTTTATTTTTTGATTTGCTGATTTTAATCTTTTATTTTTTATCTTTTATTGTTAATCTTTTATTTTTTATTTTTAATCTTTTATTTTATCTTTTATTTTTATCTTTTTATTCTTTTATTTTTTATATTTATTTTAATCTTTTATTTTTAATCTTTTATCATTTATTTTTAATGTTTTATTCTTTATAAGAGGCCTCATTTGACTCAAATTTTGATTATTTGATTTTTTATTGTTATTTTTTTATTTTTTTATCTTTTATTTTAAATATTTTATTTTTTACATTTATCTGTTATTAAGACAAGAGGGGCACCTCACTTAGGAAATCTTCAAAAAAATTATTTTGACCATGAGGATTTATTTAAATGAAATTTTGACTATGCTTAGCCACCCCCAAACTTAATTTCCATGGCCTTATTTGATTTTTTCCTTCAAAATCAAATAATTTAATTTTTCACCCTAGGAAATTAAAATAATTTTTTAGGAATAAATACTTTGTCTTAACCAAAATTGGTCTAACTTCTTAACCCCTTGTCAGAATGACAAGAAATTTGAACGAATGGATTAGAGGGTGTCATAGCATTTTCATTTGTATTCATAGCCCCTATTACAAAATGTCAAGGTTCAATAGATTATATTATTACATCAAAACTTTAATTAATTAACCATCAAATGATAAAATTAATTAATTAAGAAAAAAATTTAAAAAAAATAAAATTAAAATCCTAACGAAATTCCGCAAGACTACAAGATATGGCTAGCATGGTCATGGAAAACAACTTGAAATCTTAGCCACCTCATGGGATCGATTATCAGAATGTCAATTCACCACTTTGAAGGAATAGTGAATGAAAAACCCAACCAATTAAAATTGTTAATTAACAAAATTAACTGGAAGGGAAAAAAGACACTCAGTGAAGAGAACTTCCCTGATAATAAAGTCCATGGTGACATCCTTAGAGGAATGACCCATGCTGACATATAAAGTTACATTAATTATCCCACGTAGGAAAGCGGACATTTCGTGTACAAAAGGGGCAGAATTGCCCTGCTGAGTGAAAAATCTCTTAGTGCAAATTGTGCAATATGTACATCTGCAATGTACATGAAGTTGTCACCTAGTCGATATAGGTGGGAAACATCTGGCTCCAACTTGAGGACGTGTGTTCGATCATTGGAGAACATACAAGAACTCCAAACCCTACAACCACAAATTCTCACCAATAACCAACATAAGTCCTCATGTAGAAACTAATGAATAATGAATAAATGAAATGACTACACAATGATCACACATAGATGCATAAATAATTTCAAATAATGAAATAATACAAAAACTAAAAAAATGCAAGGAAAAGGGTAAGATACATTACAAAGAGTGTCCCTTAGGACACTAAGTATTTATCATTTTGAAGAGAAGCTTGATTTGTGGCTCATTTGACCCTTTCATGTTTCTTGTGACTTTGATAGTGCCTCGCATCTTTGAAAATTTGTCAAAAGTCCACACTATCAAAAACCTGCTCATGCCATATTTTGTTAACTTCCTTAATTCTGATTCCATCCTTTATATTTTTCTGGAAGCTAACAAATATAACATGATCCTTTACACTATGTACACTGTCCACATTCTGAAAAACAGTGATTCATTCTGGTATGCCTCGACTGCCTTTTCTTCTAAAACATTCTCAAAATGGTTTGACACTTTACTGACTTGAGGAAAACTTACTAAATCCTTAGGTGGCTATCTTTTTGGGCTGGAACCTTTGCACTCTCTGCTACAGGAACTGACACCTTTACATTATTAATCCAACCCCCTAAATCCATACTCGAATTA
Source organism: Pseudotsuga menziesii (assembly GCA_001517045.1). Classification (NCBI taxonomy): domain Eukaryota; kingdom Viridiplantae; phylum Streptophyta; class Pinopsida; order Pinales; family Pinaceae; genus Pseudotsuga; species Pseudotsuga menziesii. Next base: position 308,993 of record LPNX010237760.1, on the reverse strand, counting down.
TTACTTGAAAATACACTTTGTTTAGGGGTAAGTTCATGGTCACATGTTTCTTCTACTTTGTCCATATTTCTAGTCATGCAAACCATGTCCTTACTATCTTCTACTGATTCCAATAAATCATCATTATTTTCAAACACACATTCATGACCAACCATATTAACCTGTTCCATTCTTTCTCTAGCTGCTAACTTTTCCTTTGTAATCTGGAAGAAAATGGGACAAGTCCCTTCCTCATGTGAATCATCACAAGCCCTATAGTAAGGGATTACTGGATCATCAAACCAAATGTTTGCTTCCATAAACTCTGGAGGTCTTTCTTGTTCTTGATGAGGGGTGTCCTTTAGGGAGACCCTTTTGCCATCTATCATTTAGCTTATGATTTTACCTTTATCTTTTTCCATGGAAACTATCTTATTATCCTCATGTGAATCATCACAAGCCCTACAGTAAGGGATTACTTGATCATCAAACCAATTGTTTGCTTCCATAAACTCTGGAGGTCTTTCTTGTTCTTGATAAGGGGGTCCTTTAGGGAGACCTTTTTGTCATCTATCATTTGGCTTATGATTATTACCTTTATCTTTTTCCATGGAAACTATCTTATTATGCATAGTTGATAATTGATTAATATAGACTTCTTCCATTTGCTTAATCAATCAAGCGAGCTCTTTGATAGAGTCACCTCGAGGTTCCTGGTTTTCAACTTTCTTAACTTTATCTAGCTCTGGAGAACTACCCTTTGAAAACCCAAGAACATTTGATTTTCCCGAAGCTTGCATATTCTTATCTATTTTAATAGCTTTGTCTTGGGCCTCCCTAACATTTGTAGGATCTTTATCCCTTAGCCGGTATCTCATTTCCCCTTCAAAATCTTGAATGTAGAAAATTAAGATAGCATTTTCAGGAGGCTTAATATCTTAAGGGAGACTCTTAACCAATTCATTAAATCTTCTGTTAAATCCTTCCATTGTTTCATTATCTTCTTTATGGCTAAAGTGCAAAGCAGTTAACAAGGAATGGTGATCTATTTTTTCTCCCCATTTATCATTAAAAGCTTCAATGATTCACTTAAGGTCTTTAAACTTGTTATCATCATGTTCCATAAACCAAACAATAGCTTCTTCCTCTAAGGACAAAACAAAGAGTTTCATCTTCACATCCTCATGGTTGTGTGTCATACAATACACCATCTTGCAATACATAAATTGAAATTTCTAATGTGGGCTTTAGCACTTGTAACATTGTCTCCTTGAAAAAAATGCCACTTATCTATAGTTTTTTCTGGAACATCATGAGGATAACCAACAATTTTAAAGAAATAACATGGTCTATAATAATTATTCATTGTTAAAGTTGGTTTACTTGGATAAACAACAAAGGGATATTAGAAATTGGCTTCTTCTCCAAGACTTGTAAAGATTATACAGGAAGCAAGTTTGTTTAACTTCATCTTAAGGCATTTTCAGGATCTAAGAGAAAACTAAGCAACCCAAAAAGCTCCAGGTAAAATACCTTACTATATATTTTGAAGTGGAGTCGCCACTTGGAGAACAAGTAAACTTTTAATATGGATAAAAGAAAAACAAATTTAAAATTATTTCAAAATTTTTATTAACACCTAAAGAATTAAATCTAAAATTATTTAACTAATGTCAAGACCAAGGACAAAAGACTTGTCCCCAGCAACGGCGTCAAAAATGTTGCCGCCTAATGCACACTTTATGACACGAGAAAAACTCCAAGCCGCTTTGTGTGTCCTTGGGGGCAAGTTAGAACTGGGGACCACTGTCACCACAATCTCCCAACTTATCCGCTTAGGCTAAATCCGAACAGAGCCACAGGGGGTAGTCCCTATAGGAAGGTTTATTAACAATTTAATTAAAGAGATTTTATTTGATTAAGGTTACAAAGTTACAAGATCAGAGCCTAGATTAAATAGATTCAAAAGATTACAAGTTACAAACTTACAAAAGAATTAAGAATGATTATCCACAGTTTTCTAAGCTAAGCAAGATCTACAATATAAACAATTTAAATGAATTACACAATATGAACAAGTGTTAAATAATGGTTAAACAAATATATAATGATCCCTGAAAATAAACAAGATCTACACCGGATGAACAAGTTATTATGCCAAAGATCTAACGACAGATTGTTTTCAAGTCATAAGATTAAACAATGTTTTACTCAAGCGTGCCACAGTACTTTACGCTATTATACTTGAAAGTGCAAGGTACTGAAATGAAATTGAGATGCTTGCAAGATGTACTTGTAAAATGAAAGCCTTGAAAAGCAAGAACTTTGAAACAAATACATAAACAAAAATGTGGATAAGGCGTTTTGCAATGTCTCTTGATTTGTTTTAATAAATTTTATTAAAGTTGAAGTCTTTGATTAAGTTTTAAATCCGGTGGTGTGACTACCCAACTTCATATCCTTCAAATCAAAGAAGGAGTGTTGGGCTCTCAACAAAATGAAAACAAGCCCACCCGTAGATCCACAGGTCAAACCTCAAGTGCTCGGTGCTCAACAAAGAGGACGCGAACATTGTGAGTTCCCCAACGGTCTCTCAACCCCCGTAGCTTCCAAGGTTACCCGTTTTTAGTTGAAGAGAACGATATGAAAGTGGATACCTATTACTAAAACTTATTCAACCACCCATCGTTTCTCAGGAGACCCCAGAGGGCGATGATTGAGTAAAGGAGGAGGGGCTAAATAAGTTGGTTAATTTCCAATTTATAAAAGCAAGTACAAAAGTAAATTACAAATTGACTTACAATAAATAAAGTGCAGCAAGTAAATTACAATTTAAACAATCAACAGAGTCAACCTATGCTTTATCCCTTATGGGAATCGTCGGTACTTGATTTCTGAACAATAAAAAAAAATTACTTTGCAGAAACTTAAAGATTTGCAGGAAAGAAATGGAGTTAATTAGCTTTCCTAAAGCCCTAAGCCTTTCCGCTTTTCATACCCTTGATCCGAGTTCCCTAAAGGGAGATAACAGAGAACAGAGGATACACAGACAGTTTAGGTTGTATATTCCTTCAAAACAGTAAACTAGGTGATAGAAAGTAAAGATCTAACTAAATGCTTCGTTTGGAAAAAAATGCTTAAAAGCAAACTAATCTAAACAAAATATACTAACCACACAACAATCTTCATAAAGGAGATGATGGGTAAAAAAAAAGTGGAAAAATATTAGATCTACTTCAAAATGAAAGCACAACTAGTGATCTACTTCCTACCTAATTACAATATGTTTACAAATTACTTTGAAATTGTTTAAAAAATACCCACGAGGAGACTCTCCCGGGGCTTACAAATAGCTAGAAAATAGAGTAAAAAAATAAGGGTTTGAACCTTTTTGAAATTGGTTGCAAGTTGAGATGTTTTTTATGTGATTTGGGCAGAACCAACCCTTGTAAACTGTAAAACCTGCTAAAAACCAGCAAGCAAAGCAAAGCTTGCTGCAAAATGATAGAAAACTCAAAAGGAAGTTAGAAAATGTTAGTATAAAAATACAATAATTTTACAATAAAAATCTGGATTCTAAAATATCAGAAAATTGAATATTGGAGAGTTGAAAATCGCATTTCTAGCCACCTAAAACATAGTAAGAAATCAGATCTGAAATATATAATAAAAATATAACATGGATTTATTAAAGAAAACTAGATTTTGTTACTAAACAATAACAAAAATACTAGTTCCTAAAACAGAAATAAGATTAGAGATTAGGGCCTTGGAGAGAACTTTTCCAAGCTTGGATCCCTGCAAAAAGTTTAGCTAAAGCTACAAAACTCACACATAGCGATGAGAACACCATAAATTATACAAAAAGCTCTGCAAAATCTTACAATGTTAATCACAAGTGCAAATAGAAAAACTTCTACATACAAGTCTCTCCACAAAAACTATTGTGAAGAGCTTCTATGATAAATAATGCAACCATAAACAGTTACCCCACTCTTCAAGCCACACAATGGATGCACCAACAAATGTATCCTCCAAAGATTGATGTATTATAAACCTCAATAGGGACACAACATTACAATAGCCAAATAAAACTTGAGAGAGAAGAATAGAGAAGAGAAGGAGAAGAGAGTATTTTGGCACCATAACCATGCTCCAAAGAATTATCATAAAATGAGAGGAATGACCTCTTTTTTATAGTTGAAAAAATCCAAAATCCACTCTCAAATCTAGTGTCCAAAACATAGATCTAGACTCTGGATTTCCTCCACCCTTAGATCTAGGTTTGTTGACTTTGCAAGCCATCCACCAATCATAACCAAGGGCTCTTCAAATCAATGGTCAAAAAGATAGATCCATATCACAATGAAGTTTAACCCTTAGATCTAGGGTTTCCATGACTCAAGTGGGGCCTCGTTTGACTCAAATTTTTATTTTTGATTTTTTGATTTTTTGATTTTTTATTCTTATCTTTTTATTTTTTAATCTTTTATTTTAAATATTTTATTTTTTATTTTTTATCTTTTATTAAGACGAGAGGCGTTCCACTTGGGAAATCTTCAAAAAAATTATTTTGACATGGGGAGTTTATTTAAATAAAATTTTGACTATGCTTAGCCACCCCCAAACTTTATTTCCATGGCCTTATTTGATTTTTTCCTTCAAAATCAAATAATTTAATTTTTCACCCTACGTAATTAAATTAATTTTTTAGGAAAAAATACATTGTCTTAACCAAAACAAAATTGGTCTAACTTCCTAACCCCTTGTCAAAATGACATGGAATTAAACCAATGGATTAGGGGGTATCATAACATTTGCATTTGCATTCATAGCCCCTATTACAAAATGTCAAGGTTCAAGAAATTACATTAGTACATCAAAACTTTAATTAATTAACCACCAAATGGTAAAGTTAATTAATTAAAATTAAAATCTTAACGAAATTCCGCAAGACTACAAGATATGACTAGCATGGTCATGGAAAACAACTTGAAACCTTAGCCACCTCATGGGATTGATTATTAGAACGTCAATTCACTACTTTGGAGGATTGGTGAGTGAAAAAACCAACCAATTAAAATTGTTAATTAACAACATTAACCGGAAGAGGAAAAAAACACTCGACGAAGAGAACATCCCTGATAACAAAGTCCATGGTGACATCCTTAAAGAAATGACCCACGCTGACATATAAAGTTACATTAATTATCCCATGCAGGAGAGCGAACATTTCGTGTACAAAAGGGGCATAATTGTCCTGCTGAGTGAAAAAACCCTAGAATTTTTCAATGGTGCAAATTGTACAATATGTACATCTGCAATGTACATGAAGTTGCCACCTAGTCGATATAGGTGGGCAACAGTCCCATGGGGGGTGAACCAGTATTTAATAGCATCGGAGGATAGGTATGGTTGAGGATATCATGGGTGAGGTGGAAATTAGATCCTAAAAGAGAGGATCTCGAGCTCCAGGTGGTCCTAATCCATAGGGATGAGGCTCCACGAAGGCAAGCTTCGATTAATTCTCGAAGCTTCTCTTTTTGCCTTGAAAACTCGAGGACCGCTCTTCCAATGAAGCAAACAGGTGGTGATAAGGGGGCACCGCTTCTTGCAACAAGGGAAAGAGCGGTGGCACCTCTCTTTGCTCATGTATAAGGAGCGACGCTAACTTGGGTAACGCTTTTTGTCAATGGTAGAGGAGCGTTACCAGCTTAACACAAGGAAAAATTGCAGGGGGTTAATTTGAACTTTCATTTCTCTAAGGAAAACTTTGAAGGATTGGAGCAGTCAAAGGAATACCTATCTCATAACATGAGGTTGACAAGATTTCGGTATAACAGGGTTCTAGTAACGTAGATTGTACGTGCATTGGCTGATAAAAACTTAATAGTAAAGACAGATATTGGCATCAAAGGCTAAACCAGTAACTTCCACGAGGTTATCACACCCTCGTACCATAATTTTCAATAAAAAAATTATCTTGCATTTACTCATGTTTGTATCTCTAACTGCACCCAACAAAAAGACGTGCAAAAAACGAAGAATAAAGCCGTACAATTATTTCATGGACAATGGTTTCTGCAACAGAATCAGAAAGTGTGGTTTAGGCTAACTAGATTGATGGAAATCAACGGATACCAATTGTTAACAATGAATCATTTTTGCGTGTGTAATCCATGATTCATGCAGAGTATGCACGTGGCATAAGACACTCCACTCTACTTTTGTCCCGATTTTAATAACTTCAAAGGATATTAACCACCCAATCAGCAAACACAAATGAGATAATCTAACAATGATTATGAAACAGAAAGGATAAGTATACTATATTTTGGTCAAAGGATAAGTGAGGTTGGAACTAGGTAAGGTGGTAGGTGCAGTTGGAGATTACAAATATCTCCTAGAATATAATCTACAAATAGAAATATTGTACATTATTCACTTCTCCACTCTAGTTTTCTCTGCACCAGGATGGTATGAAGTTTGAACCTCATATTGAGCAAAGTTATAAACCCTTATTTCTAAAATGTTGCCATTTGGTCTACTGATAAGATATTTACAACTAGCCAACAGCCATTTGTAAATTGGTACATAACAAAATTCTTCAAGAAATACAACAATAACCAATGAAATATATTTGTTGGGGTTTGAATCCAGTGAAGAATACAGGCTTGAATTGACACATAAATTGTTGCCCATATTCTTATCATTACTAAAAAACATAGGCGTACAACAAACTTTAGCTATAAAATGCAAACTGCTATTATGTAATGGTTAGTCTTTGGGGAAAAGAATTATTTTGAGTACAAAGTCAATATAATACAAAGAGAACTATAGGAACCTCGTTTTCTGCTCTTGGCATGTATACACATGACTTATTTTAACTTCCAACTTAACAATGAATGTCCTTGAATCCTCCATAATAAAAAGTGAGGAAATATAATTAAACCTTGGCAGGGTTATCAACATGCCTAATAAATCAGGAAACATTAACACTGTTGGATGTGGCATCTGAACTTTCTTCCTTAATAAAGATGAGCATTTTGTTTGTCATTAGTTGTCCTGGGAACTGAACATATATAAAGCATGGAATTTATACATATCATTACATAGACCAGTCCGAAAATACTGATTTTTCTTATAAAGGAGAAAATATTTTACCATGACGTCAAAAATAGTAAAATATTCACTAATGTTCTGACTGGCTTAGGGATCTGTGCTCTGTTGATGATGTCTCGATTGCATTGGTATTTGTACCTGCCTAACAGGGTGATCATTTTACTTACTTATAAGGTTGATCATACTTCTCAAGAGAAGAATAGGCCTTTTTGAACTGACTGGTTCTTTTAGAGGTTCCTCATTGAAATCCTCAGTGTCTTTTTCTGCACTTGGAAATGCAACAATAGATTGTGGGCTTCCTGATTTCGAGGATCCAATTATGTTATTCAATTCATTCACCACCTCACTCATCTTAGGACGAGCCTTGGGCTGCTTTACCAAACATCTATGTGCCAGAGAAGCGATTCTGTGAGCTTCTTTAAGAGAGTATTGTCCCCCGAGTCTTGGATCCAATATTAAACGGAACCTTTTACTTTCTGATATATATGGCTTTACCCATTCAAGAAGCTTTTGCTCATTCTTTGGAAGGCTCTTATCCATGGCTCTTCTTCCTGTAAGTAGTTCATACAACACTACTCCAAAGCTCCAAACATCACTCTTTGATGATAGATGTCCAGTCTGAACGTATTCCGGTGCTGCATATCCTGCAGTACCTACAACCTGATAGAACAGTTTAGATACAAAAATGTTTTCCCCTTCATATCATTTTGGCTTGTATAATTTAAGACAAAAAACAAACATTTCAATGTTGGATTGATGCTTTTCATTGAAAGATCCAAGAATATTGTACATATCAACTGAATCAATTCTTAAAAGTTTCATTTCAGCATATAATACATTGTGAATGCTAGAGAGAAATAAAAGCAAGAGAATAGTTGTAGGGTTCTTCCGGACAATCCGCAGTAGCCATTTTTTTGGTAGAGAATAGTTGTAGGGTTCTTCCGGACAATCCGCAGTAGCCATTTTTCCAGATTCGGAATCGAAACGTCGACCAAAAAAATGGCTACTGCGGATTGTCCGGAAGAACCCTACAACAATTTATCTTACCGCAGAAATCTACAAGCAAGAGAATACTAGAGAGGAACCTAAAAGCAAGTGAATAAGTAGAAACATTATTAAAAAGAAGAATATTAAGAGCAGCCAAGAATTAAAACCAATGAATAAAAACAAAATACCCATTTCTTCCAACCTGCTACTGAACATAAAGGCATTCCAAACAAAGGTGTTGCTTTATAGAAGAGGATCCTCCAGACTCCAGAGGATCCAAAACCAGCAGACAATAAACAATAAGCTTCTAGGCCATTGCCTGTAGTCATGCAGAGATTACAGCTTGCATCAGCAACTAATGTAAAGCAAAGCAAAACACAACTTACCTCTGTTGGCATCTAAGTGGCATAGCAGTTGGAATATTGAGTGCTAAACTGTAAACATGAGCATGAACTCATGATATCAGATATAAGATAGCCAAATGTATTGAATTTAAGTCTTAACCCATTGAACATGTGGACTTACTTGTCTGAAGCACTTATGTTCTATTAAATATGCAGACCAAGTACTTCTGTAGATTCTCAATCAGTACTACCCTTAGTCCTTGGTAAAAAGCAAGTACCTGAGATTTCAAGCTACAACAGTCTTGAAGTTTCAAAATATTTAAGTTTTTGTATTTCATCAAAGGTGATGGTTGAGTCAATGATTAACTATCCTCGAGACCAAGGAAAATTGACTAGCAAATTTATGATTTTTATGCCTGGATACTACCTTTGCATAGGAATAAGGCATGCCTACCAAAGCTACCTGCATGCAACAAATTACTTTTCAAGTGTATTCAAATGGTATAATTTCATCAAGTAGTTGAGTGCTTTTCCTTGTAAATTATTTACCAAGGAAAAGTGTGTCCACGTGACTGCTATATTAAATGCTTATTCCAGTAGTACTTCCCTATCACCGAGAATCAAGACGAGAATTAGGTTTAATCCTTAAATTCAATCAATGTACATCTAAACATACTTATCGCATAAGTTGCAAATTTTCCCAATGCTGGGAAAAGAAACAAGTTCTGTTAGGGTTTTGGTGGTCGGATGTCATTGGGTCTTTTGCACTCAATCTTCATCCTGGCAGAAGTTATGGGCCATCCTTTCACATTTACTGAATTCTGACAGCGTGGTTATTCAGTCGGTTGGCCTTGCAGCTCTCTTAGGCCACCATAACAAGGGCCTTAATAATATAATATAGCCACCTTAATGCCTGATTCTGTTGTTTTGGCTAGTTTTCAAGGAGCACTTGCACAAGGAGGAAGCACCTATATTTATGGTTCTGCCAAATGTGGTGCATGAGGTAACAAAATCCATCCCAAGGAAACATTTTTTTGCCATGGAAGATGTCTTTAAGGAAACTTTCCAATCACTTTCTCACATTCCTGAATGGAACATGGGTTAAATGACTTGAATGTTGTCAGAGTACATGCACTCCTAACCCAAAGGGATTCTACCAGATTTCAAACCATCACCTCTCAATGATCTTTTCCTCAAGAGTCAAAACTGGTCGGTTAAAGCCGTACACTAACCCACTAGGCTCCATCCTAATGAAACACCTATAGACTGTGAATGAATATTTATCTCTTTAGATATTCACGTATGAATACGAATAAGAATAGTGTTCAGTAAGGAAAAATAAGTAAAGAAAATTCTAGTACAGTTAAAATACGGAAGTAGACATCTCATAAATATGAGAAATTAAAATATATATTTTTTATATTTTAAAAAATTTAAAAATATGCATTCCTATTCAAAATTTTAAAGCAGCATTCAATCTTCATAGTAAACAACTTAAACCTATCTCAAATTTGAAACATAACATATGACATGAGAAAATGAAAACAGAGTTTTATAGGTAATTATCAGTTCATGGCCTCAATATATATATTATTTTAATGTTGATTAAGTAATGTCTGTGACTTCAGCGTTCATTTAAAACCATCCAATAGTCACAAATTTGTTGAAATGATTCCTGAGTTTTTGTGTCCATATTTTACTATATTTTGCTTTGCAAAATCATTTTTGCTTCTGTGATTGTAGTTTATATTTATTAATATGAAAAAATCCATATGCTGAAAATTCACTAATGTGGTCATTGTCATATGATGGTGAAGTTATAAATAGTATGAGACTATTATAGTTCCACTCTTATATTAATAATTAATTAATAGTTGAACTGTTAAAAGTTAAATTACAGCTTAAGCATTAGCTATTCTAATTGAAATTCCACTTTTATCTTAACATCAAATTTTTAATAATAGCATTTCATGAATATTTAAAAGTAAGAAATTGTAAATATATTTAAGCATTTAGTCAACTTTACCGTATCCGTATTATGTCGAATATTCACCAAATTTCGAATTCCATGTGAATTTCCATACACGAACTCTCAATGCGGCTGAATCTTGCTTCTATGCTTTGAAGTAGTGTACCTTGCTAGTGTATTTTGTTAATTGTATCCTAGTCGAATTTGTTATAAGGACCTGGAAAAGAGAGGCATGGAAACGTTAGGGTTGGCTGTATGTACAACCAGGAGAACCCTAATCAAAGGCCTCTTATAGTGTACCTTTAAGGAGAAAAGTCGCTACCATGACAACATCACTCATGACCCCTGTAGCTACCAAAATACTTTGGTTTTTTTGTTTGAGTGATATGACTCGTTCTTTGAGGGTGAAGTCACGCAAGTGTATTGCCCCATCTAAAATTCTTGGGGTCACCCTTTGCAATTCTGGGAATTCCTAGAAAGCATCGCTATTGTGGATTGGCAAGTTCATATGCCATGAGCCAACTAGATTTTTCAGCCTACAACCCTAGAAAAGGGTTTCTCAAAGTTAGTACATAGAAATACCTTTAAGGAGTTAGTGTATATACAAGTGGGGGGCAAAGTTCAACATTAGATATTCTGATATATCAACCTCCAGAATACTTGTTTCATATGATAAAGCCCTAATCATAGGATTAAGGATCAATGGCCAAAGCAGAATCTTTTGACTCGCAAGTTATTGCAAAGCTGCAAGGTTAGGCCCAAACTACCTCACCCATTGCAAATAATGAAGGTTGAGTGAAACTAGTGTAGAAGGGTAAAGCTCGACAAGCTCTAAATGCTCAACCAACCCCTGTGCCAGTGCTGAAAAAGCTCATTAACCCATTCATGGCCAAAGAGCCTATTTCAATTTCAAATGGCTGTTGCACATTATAAATTAAAATGACTGGTGCTTCACTGATCTTCCTCTTCATCTCTCCAAAAGAAACCTGCTAATTTTCCCCATTAAAAACTATTCCCACTCATTATCAAAACATGGAGTGGTGCAACAATTACCGAAAATGAAGCAATGAACTTCCTTCAGTATTGAGTTTCTCCCATAGAACTTCTTGCCCATGTCACACTAATAGGAGTAGGCCACTTGTTGTTGGCTTCAGTCTTCTTTGGATCAATTTCTAGCACTCCTCCAGCAATCCCTGTTCATGGTAAACTAGGGATTGTTTTGCAAATTCACACTTCTAGATATTTGCCAGCAACTCATGTTTCTTCAATGTTTCCAAAACCTGCATTGGATATTAAATATGCTTTTCCCAAGTAGAACTGAATATTTAAATATTGTCCAAACAAACTATTAGGAATGAATGTATAAATGGAGACACATCATTCCTCGAACGCATATTTTTTGTTGGCATATTAGATAATCAAAAAGGAATAACTAACCATTCTTATAAACCTTGTTGCATTTGTAACACGGTCTTAAGTTTGTCTTCTTCCTCCACTCACCCTTAACGGTACCCTAATTTGAGGTCTAGCTTGGCAAAGTACTTAGATTGCTGCAGCTAACCCAACAAGTCATCAATTCAGATAAATGAATAATGATTTTGATGGTTAGCTTGTTCAAAGCTCTGTAGTCAATGCACATCCTCCAATTTCCATCCTTTTTAGGTACAATAATGATAGGTGGCCCGATGAAGGGCGGGCTTCCTTGTGACTCCTTGGTCCAATAATTGTTTCTTCCTCTGTTGCACCCTCCGTCCCCATGTTTCAAGGACTTGGGGACGCCTAAGAAATGTCGCTAATCTTTTGGGGACTTCATTAGGCACTTGGGGATTTGCCGGACGTACCCAAAATGTCCCCAACAAATTTCGGGGACTTCTGGGCAGATTTTGGAGACAGTCCAAGTAGGTTTTCGAGATGTCCCAGGCAGCTCAAAATATAGCATGTGTATGATGGATTTTGGTTTGGGTTTTTGGTGATCTAACTATTGTCTTTTTAGCAGCGTCATTACAAGCAGCAAAGCCTCCATGACAACAAACTAAGAAATGCAACAACTCAAAGGTTTGATCCTTTTGGGTATTGCTCTTGTTCTTCTCATTTTTAGGGTCATCTTAGCTTTTACATATCATACATAGATGTTCAGAAGTTATTCAAGTCCAACTCTTCCCCCATCCCAACCTCAAGCACTATGAAAACAATTGGATAGTTACTAGACATTTGAATCAATTCCTATTCAATATTCTTCTTAATCTAAAATATGAATCTAATCTCTTTACAGAATGCAAACATGTATATCCCAAAGTGTTTTGTAGCGATTTTCAACACAATTGTAAAAATCTGTAGAACCTGTTGAGAAGGGAATGTTTTTTAACCCAACCATCATAAACAAAAAATATAAGGAAGAAGAATTGTTATAGAGACAAGCATTCTTCTCATAGACCCTTCATGGACCTTAATGCAGATTGAAAATAGTTAAACTTAAGTTTCCTAAAGCTAAACTACATTTTGCTCACGTTCAATTGCCAATTATGGTCACTCAATCCTTTTCTTATTTGCCTGAGCTTTTTCAGAACTAGAAAGTGTAAGGGATGTGCATAAAACTATATAGTATAGATTATTGTGCTTACAAGCAACTAAAAATGTTTATTGTGAATTCTAACTTCTAAAGTTTTTTTAAATATACATATGTGTGTGTGTGTGTGTGTGTGTGTGTGTGTGTGTGCTATTGCTGTCCCTAGGGCCTAACCTGTCGTCTCCTAAAAAATTGGGGGCGCGCTCTAGCCATCCTGGGGACTCATGCCCCTGTCCCCAAAGCCAATGCAACATAGGTTTCTTCACTTCATTTGCTTCCAAAAGAGATTGTTTGTACAATCCCATGTTGGGTAATGGAGCTTTAGGTAATAATTGAACGTCGTGTTCAACTTCCCTCTTTATTAGCAGTCCTTTAGGTTCTTGAAACATTTCTTTGTAAGATTGTATCAGTTATTCCAGCTATCGCTTTTGTTTGCCATTATAACCTTCCAAGGATGCTTCAATTTTCATCTTTTCATCATTATGTTGATTCTTTCTCAAGAACAACGATACAAACCCGTTGTTTGCACTTATCATCCTTCTATCCTAGTGTACACTTGTCAATGAGAGCTTCGATCTTCCTTTGTGAGAATTGGAAACAAATGTTTTTTCATCCTTAACGAAGGGGTACGGGTTTGCACTTTGTTGAACATGACATCTCTCACATAAGTGTAGGGACACCCATAGGTGACACATATGCATCTAGTTCATTAATGAAGTTCACATCAATGGGGAATTTGAATTTACATTTCTTAGTGACTCTCAACTCCATATATTAGCTCACCCATCCTAAAGGTTATGGATGAGGATTGTTATCACTCATAATGACTTCTCATAAGTTCATCTTGATTGATTTGGCATTGACGGTTCATAGATACATCAAAATTAACTTCTCAAAAAAACCATGTTTATTGGCTTGGCATCAATTGTTCATCAATTCATTAGCGGACGACTCAGCATTGACAATTTTAATTTACAAGTGCTTTAGCCTAACATAACACATGATCATATATCTTCATTATCAAAGATAAAGTCTGAACATGTTCTTGCATGAGTTCTTTAGAGTAGTTCTCTTCAAGGATCAATACATACCCATGCTAGTGCAGAGTTGACAGTTTTCTTGAGTTCAACAGGATTTTTATCCTCCATGTGACATGCAATATTTGATGCATACATAGGAGGGTGAGAGTTTCAAAACGAGTACTTCAAAATTTTTAAGATCTGGTTTTTGGGAAACTTTCTAATTTTAGAAAGTACATATTTTCAAAAACTAAACAACTTCCTTTTTATCCTTATCATGCTTTTCCCATGTCTTATCTTCTCTAAGTAGGGAACATGGTTTAAAAAGGCTTCCTATCTTTCTATTGTGATTTTTCTTATTCATTATGAGCTAAAGAAGTGTCACACCATCCTTGAGACCATCCCTCTTTGACTCTTACATTATTCATGCATTCTATTCCGCAGAGGTGTTGGGAGAACATAGAAAACTTGCAGTGAAGAAATAACAAGATGAAAGAATGAGACAACACAATGGAATTCACCAAGACACAAATTTACATAATAAAACCTTGACAACATGAGGCAAGATATCGATATTCTTATTGCTCATTGGTAAAGATTACATATGCCATCGTAGGCTTACATCATTGCCTTACAATGCCTCTCAGGGCTACAATAATATACTAACTTCAACATAACTACTACCATTTCATGAACTGCCACCATTACATGAATTTCCCACGTAAATATGGTTTTACCATAAAATTTCCATCGTGGGTAATTGTTGTCACAATGCCAACAATATTCACCTTAACGAAAATTTACATGATACCTTACCCAAGCTCACTCATCACCTTTTTTGCAAGCCAAGAGAAGCCAAATACCACCACAGTTTGTCTAACAGTATTGGTTTTGTTAACATGTGTGCCATTAGAGAGAATTTGAGGTCAAAAATGGGCCTCAAAAGGACCAAAATGTACTATAAAAATCAACCAATTACATTCTAGTAGACGACATCATCCCCCATGGTTGAGGTGGCATTGCATGAGTTAAGAATGCTTACTTGTCACATTTTCTATGGTGGATGAAAACCCATAGTTAACCAAGGTAGTGGTACAAGTACTTTTAAGTCATAAAGTGAAGTACTCACAATAAAAGTCATTTCACACTTTCTCATAAAATAATATTATTGTTATTTTCAAGTAAAGTACTCACAATTCACTTTCTCATAAAATAATATTATTGTCATTTTCAAGCAAAGTACCCATAATTCATAAAAATGTCTTTTCACATTTTTTTATAAAATAATATAGTCATTTTCATGTTTTTTAATTTTAAATTATATATTCACTCAAATGTATTTAACATCATAATGTCAAACTAATATATATATATATATAATCTTGTACTTTTAAAATAAATTAAATTCATGAACGATATTTATATGAAAAAAAATATGTTAGTTATGCATATAATTAAAATTCATTTTTGCTTATTTTTATTACAAGTTCAAGACAAATAAATGCTAATGGACAATAAATTTTTGGGAATTTACAATGAATCTTAGTCACATCAATGTAGAGTTATTTTATTATATTTATTTATAGTCAATTTAGAAAAGTAACTCAACCATGGTTATTTATATTGTGCATAAAAAGTAGTGTAGGAGGTGAGTTGTCATATATACCTACCCCATAAAACCCCTAACTCATAATATATTAATATATCTTATATTTTTGTAGTACATCTCTTAGGAGGCCCATTTTTGACCTCAAATTCTCTCTAATGACAATTTTCTTATGTATAGACTTTCCAAGGGTTGCTTCACCTCCATCAAAACGTAAAGTAGATCTCCTTTTGTCCAAATCACTTACAAAATCTGAATCAACATATCCACAAGTTGAATCACTGCACAGTGCATCCATTATAGGTGAAACAACAATAACTTATGCCTCTAAGATGATAAAGCACCCATTTCACTGCTGCCCAATGCTCTCTACCTAGATTTGTCATGTATCTACTGACATCACCAACTGTATGTGAAATATCTAGTATTGTACACTGTTGATTTTTGTGTACTTCCATGTGGACAGTGTCTAACAAGTGGAAGGCGTCAATATTGAATCTCAGAATTAGGAGATTCATTTTAATAAAGTGAACTATTAAAGTGAATGTACTTTTATAATTGTTTTATGTAAAATGGTCTAGAGGGCCCATGGTATTAGCCCAAGGTATTTGCGTGTCATAATATTTTAAAAGGCAGCCTAGGTGAGAGAAGGTGACACAACCGTCACACAAAGTGAGTGGGATCTCATTGAGTGGTTGGAGAAGGACTTTCAGCCAAGTGTGCAGGTGCAGGGACAGAGTCAGAGGAAAGGAGCCAAGTGTCAAATGAATGTGATTTCCTATGTTTTTCCACTGCGTAATTAGTTATGATTTCAGTGTGTTTTCGGTTAATAATTTTTAAGTAAATTATTCATGACTGCAGATTAGGTCTGGATCGAATAAAAACTAACATATCAAAGTTGAGGTTTTCACTCTGAGTAAAGAAATCATATTTGGCAGGGGTTTAAGCAAATAAAAAAAGGAGAAAATTGTACGGCAACCACCATACGGGCCTCTGTACGTGCTACAGGACCAGCCGCTGTATAGGATTGACAATGCTAGCAAGACGTGGCAGATTGGGTGCCATGGTATCACGTGCACAAGGCAGAAAGAGTGTCACAAGCTGGCAAAGCTCGAACAAAACATAGATCGACAGCAAGGTACAATTGCAGTGGTAGTGGACACGAAGTGTCGGGCAAGGGACGTAGAGGCAACTGAGGGCACAGACCAATGGCGTTGGATTTGGCAACATAGGAGCTGAGTAGAAAACCAGCAGACTGTGCAGGGTGATGTTCGCTGCTGCAACAGGGCAAAGAAACAGGCGAAAGAGTTGCGAGAAGAGATAGCAACACTGTCGTTGTGAGGAAGCAGATGCGGGAAGCTGAAGCTACCGCCAGCAGTAGGAGGACCGACAGCGGAGTGGTGATAGAACAACAGGCTGGGAGAATATGTAAGGCGGAGGATGACATAGGCCGACAGGCCAATAGAGAGGAGAGGTTGTGTGTGGAGGATACCCGACAAAGGGAAGTGTTGTGACTGCAAATAGAGACGTCGACAATAGCTGACAAGTACGTAGGCCAAAAAAAAGGGCACGAACAGACATGCCAGCGGGAAACCATCAAGCCACCACAAAGGAAGAGTTCATACGCACCAAGATGTCCAAGACTGATATTGTCGCTTCTTATCTCACCAAGATCACACAAATTCATATTAAGTTGGTAGCAATTGGTGAGACATTGGCAGATCCAAAGTTGGTGAGGATTGCCTTGAATGGCTTCACTAAGCCATGGGACCCCTTCATCAAAGAGATTGTTGCATGAGAGAAACTCCATGTCTGGGAGAGGTTATGGGATGACTTCATCCAATAGGAGATTCGAGAGGAGTCTCTATCTGGAGGCCAATAGGAGGAGGATGAGGAGGATGTTGATCTTGCCAATCAGGAAAAGAGAAGCAGGAACAATACAACTACACAAGGGGTGAAGAAGAAGACGGACATGAGCAAAGTCAAGTGCTTTGTGTGCCACAAGTGTGGCCACTATAAAGACGAGAGCAAGTCTTAGCAAGTAGTAGCAACTGCAGAAGCTTAGGTTGATGAATTTGTTGAGAGATCGAGAAAGAGTTCTCGTAAGTCTCTTGTATTTCTGAAACAGTTTTCAACAATGCCTAGTTCATGGATACTGGGGCTTCTCGTCACATGACAGGGACACCTGAGTTGTTCAACAAGTTGTCAAGGACAAACCCAGATTTGCAAGTGGAGCTTGGCTCCTATGCCAAGTGTGTTGTGAAGGGAGTTGGAACAATCAGATTTCAGCTAGAGTCAAAAGAATCTCCGGAGGTGACAGATGTATTGTATGGATTTTATCATTTATACTGAATATAATCGAACATTTTTGCTGCTGTAAATCTGAATTTATTGAAATAATTTCAAAACTAGTTCATGAATGAAAATTGCCTGAAATGGATGAAATCATGAAACTTGTTGGCATATATCTTACATCTTCTTTATGGGATTGCCTAGTGTATTGGGTTAATGAAGTGAAATATTGTCCGTTGTTTGCTTTTGTAATTTATATTTTAGGTCAGGCCTAATTCTGATAACTCACAAGCATTAGATTTCTGGAACCTCTAAAGTGGTGAAATTTCTGAATTTGCAAAAGAAACCTCAAATCATGAAATTTCTACAAAATTAGCGATAGAGTCTTGAATTAGTAGGAAAAATTATTATCCCTTCCTATGACATTGTCAATTCAAAAGGAACAGAAAAATTAATATCCCTTCCTATGACATTGTCGATTCAAAAGGAACAGTGTGTTGAGATATCATTGCAATAAGGACGACTTTTGGATGAGATAAAAGACGATATTTATGATAATATGGAAATGATTCTCTCCAAGAAGTAGAAAGAATATATTGAGTTGGTAAAGATATAATAATAGGATGGTATTTGAGGAGATCTACATGCTTCCCCCATAGTAGGGGAGCAAGTGTGTTGGACTAAGTCCTGGCCAACTGACACTTCTTTGTTTCTCTCCTCACCTTCTCCCTTTCCACCTTCCCCCTTCTCCCCACCCCATTGCCCCCTTCCCCACACACCTTGTACCATCATGCTTTTTAGCACGAAGTATGTTGACTCTTACACCACCCACCTTCAAAAGATTCTACCTATTGATTTTTGTACCTAGGAAAGTGTTCCCCTAGGTAACTTTTCCCTTAGTCACTTAAAAGGGGAAAATAAAGTGACCCTTGCATTAACTGACTTGAGATGAGCATTTAATTTGACTTTAGAGAATAAAGTAACTTTTTGGAAAAATTTAAGTGAGGTGAGTGAAATTAATTTTAAATGAGATTTAATGAGCATTTAATCTCATCTACTTGTCTTATCAATTCTCAACCATTGGATTAGAAGACCCTTCACTTACCGTAGGGTTTTCACCAAAAAAGCAAGAGAAGGCAAAACACTTTCACTTTTGCATTTTCAAGAAGAGAGTGAAGAAGAAGAGAGTTGAGAGAGGAGGCACGAAAATCGAGGAAGAGGGCAGCTTTAGCAGGGCACGAATTTCGAGGAGCAAGCTAGGCACAGTTTTTGAGGAGGCAGCGTTTATTGCAGCATGTCTGTATTGTACGGATTCCGTACAAGGCACATTTCCCGATGTATGTACGAGCTCAGGTTTTGAGGAAGAAATTCGGGCACATTTCTAGGCGCATTTCTCGAGGCAAAGTTGGGCACGATTTTCGAGGAAACGATTGTAGGAACAAATCCTGAGGTTGTTCCGTACAAAACAGTCCATACAAATAGGTCATACATCTGTCGTACAGCAGCACGATTTTCGAGGCAGCTACATCAAACAATCTGAGTTGTATTTTTTCCTGTTGGGCACAGAAAACGAGACAAAAATTTTCTCTTCTGGTTGAGATAAGTTGATCTGAAAATTTCTGAGTTTTGCTGTAAAAATTTTCTGAAAATAAAAATCTCTCTAAACAGGTTTTCCCCTTGTGGGTTTTTCCTGGGCAAGTTTGTCGAAAATCTTTTAGTCTGAAATTTATAGTGTGCATTTATTATTTTATTTTCTGTCATTAAAAGTGAGTTTCAACAGTGTTTTATTTGTCTGAAAATTATTGTGCAATTTCCAGCCTACATTAAATCTAGGTTGGGCATTAAACTTTGAGAATTTGACATTGAAACCGGGTGGCTGAAAACTGAGAAAAACTTTCATGGTATCAGAGCAAGGTTGGGCAGAAAATTATAATTTTGCAAACAGACAGTAATTTCCAAAACTCAGAAAATTTCTTTTGATAATGAGCAGCGCCTTGTTGGAACTTGAACTTTGTAGAGATAATGGCTACTAGACTTAGGATGGAGGATAGACTTGATGGGGCTGGGAATTTTTTCCCATGGAAAGCTAGGATATTGCTTGTATTGGAGGAAAATGAGTTGTGGGATGAGGTAGTAAAAAACACTATAGCTCATCCTATTGTTATTCCCGCTTCTACAGATGCGGTAGCATTGGCTGCCTTCAATAAGAAAGATATTAAGGCCAAGAGGATTATCCTAGACGTAGTTAAAGACCATGTGATTCCACACATTTCGAGTAAAACTCATGCATATGAGATGTGGGATGCTTTGACCAGCTTGTTTCAAAGCTCAATCGAGAATAGTAAGATGGTTTTGAGGGAGAAGTTGAAAAGCATCAAGATGGTCAAAGGGGAGATTGTGATATCTTACCTTACTAGGATCTCTCAGGTGAGAGATGAGCTTCCAGCAGTGGGGGAGGTTGTTCCTAATGCAGAGCTAGTGCGGACAGCTTTGAACAGGGTTTCAAAGCCTTGGGTTGTGTTTGTGGAGGCTTTGGTATTTAGGGAGAACTTACCTACATGGGGCAAGATATGTGATGATTTTGTTCAGAAGGAGACTCGAAGGGGTCTTTTGCAGGGCAGTGCTTCTACTAGTAGGGAGGATGAGGAGGATGTGACTTTGACAGCAAAGGGGAAGAAGAAGTTCAAGAAGGGTGGGGCCAAGCAACAGGATGGGCAGAAGAAGGATCTGAGCACTATGAAGTGCTTTGCTTGTCAAAAGATGGGGCACTATGCTGGGCAGTGTCCGCAGAAGAAGCAGCAAACAACAGCTTCGGTAGAGGTTGAGGATTTTGCAACTAGATTTGAGAGAGAGTTTTCTCTTTGCACCAGACAGGTTGATAGAGAGAGAGCATCCATCATCACCAGTGCGGATGTTGATAGTGAGAGGGAGTATTCCTTGTTGATAGACCATTCTTACAGTGCATCCACTTCCAACACATGGTATATTGATAGTGGAGCTTCGAGCCACATGACGGGTGCTCAAGAGATGTTCTCCGAGCTTTCACAGGCAGAGACTGATGTGGGGGTAGTGTTGGGAGATGACTCTGCTATCAGAGCAGTTGGGCGTGGGACCGTTACCTTTCAGAGGGAGTCCATGAGTCCCATGGTTTTGAGAGATGTATTGTATGTACCTGGGCTGAAGAAGAACTTAGTTTCAGTTTCCATGATCGAGGATAGGGGTCTTGGGGTGTCCTTCCTAGATGCACATGTGCGTGTTTTTCCCAAGACTGCAGGACCATCTGCTTCCTACATCATTGGCGTCAGATGTGGGAAACTGTACAAGCTCTTGTTTCATCCTCAGCATGCCTTGGCACATAGCAACAGCAGCGACTTTTGTAAGTTGTGGCATAGGAGGATGGCTCATCTGCATCATCTAGCTTTGCGTATGTTGAGATATATGGTTACAGAGTTGCCAAAGTTCAGCACGGAGCACATTAGGTATGTAGAGGGTGTGCTTTGGGAAAGTACACCAAGACTGCTTTTCCTAGCAGTGATAGTAGGTCAGCAGGGGTTCTTGACTTGATACATTCTGATTTGGGTGGACCTATGTCATCTGTTTCTCTGAGAGGATATGAGTACTATGTGACATTCATCGAAAACCATTCCAGGAAGACCTGGATCTACTTCCTGAAGAGCAAGAAATCTGAGGAGGTCTTGCAAAGGTTCCAAGAGTTCAAAGCTCTTGTGGAGAACCATACAGAGAGGAAGATAGGGGCTCTCAGATCGAATAATGGGGGTGAGTATACCTCCAAGGAGTCCGATGGATATTGCAGACAGGAGGGCATTCGGACACAGTTGACAATTCCATACACTCCTGAGCATAATGGAGTGGCAGAAAGGAAGAACATATCTATTGTTGGAGCAGCTAGAGCTATGTTACATGATCAGTCACTTCCTTTCTTCCTTTGGGCAGAGGCATGCAATATAGTTGTTTATCTTCAGAACAAGAGTCCCCATCGTGTCGTGGGGAACATGACACCTGAAGAGAGTTTCACAACAAAGAAGCCTGAGGTGAGTCATTTTAGGATATTTGGTTGCCTAACTTACTCACATGCCCCTTCTGAGAAGAGGATAAAGTTTGAGCCCACTGCAGAGAAAGGCATCTTTGTGGGGTAAGATGAGACTTCGAAGGCCTTCCATATTTATCTTACTTCTCAAAGGAAAGTTGTTCTTAGGGAAGTGAAATTTGAGGAGGAGCGGGCCTTCAGTAAGTCTAGAGAATTAGAGCAGGGAGAGCAGTAGATTCCCGCACCTTAGGTAGTTTCACAGGTACCGTCAGTGCAACAGATAGGTTCACAGGTCTCCGGGGTTACTGGACCACACAGTATGGGCACGGGTTCTCCAGTTTTAGTGGTTCAGCCAGCAGGATCTTTGGGGACAGGTTTTGGGTCTCAGGTTACAGGTTCACCGTACAGAGCTTCAGGATCACAGGGTTCACCAGTTGTTGGTACACAAGCTTCTGGTTCATAGGTTACTGGGGCTTCTACCTCTGGTAGTTCATCGGATGAGGACAGACCAATGTGGGAGAAGTCTTCAGGGAAGAAGAAGCCTAAGTGGCTTCGGGACACCTTGAAGGAAGCAAGGGAGTTTGGGACACCCAGGGAGCCACTGAGGACTATTCAGATGCCAGACAGATTGGGTATGGCATTCGTGGATACACTTCGTGATTCAGAGCCTTCTACTTTTGAGGAGGCCTCATGTTTGGAGAGATGCCATGATGGATGAGTACCATTCCATCATGAAGAAGGATGTTTAGGAGATAGTTTTGAGACCTGAAGGGAAGTCAGTGGTGACTTCTTGTTGGCTTTAAAAGCTAAAACATGCTGCAGATGGTAGTGTGGAGAAGTACAAGGCTCGGTTTGTGGCGTGGGGTTTCTCACAGGTTGAGAGAGTTGACTATGATGAGACCTTTGCTCCGGTCTAAGTCACAGGGTTCACCGAACCTAATCCTTGAGGTTCGAGGTTCGGCGAACCTCAAAAAAAATTTGAAATTCGTTCAGGTTCGTCGACCCTGAAAAACGAACCTAATGTCGAACCTGAAGCCGAACCCGAACCTCATCGAACCCGAACCTGAAGGCGAACCTAATGTCGAACGTAAAGCCGAACCCGAACCTGAAGGCGAACCTAAAGCCAAACCTAAAGGAAAAAAAAATTTGAGGTTCAATTTTTTTACTGAAAAAAAATTCAAATTTAAAAAAGAAAACACATAATACCAATAAATTAAATGTTGTCTATTAAATTAAATGCTCTCTATTTATTTATGTTGTCTATGAATTAAATGCTCTCTATTTATTTATGTTAGTCTACGAATTAAATGCTCTCTATTTATTTATGTTATTTATAGATATAATGTTGTCTATAAAATAAATGCTCTTGATTTATTTATTATGTCTATAGATTAAATGCTCTCTATTTATTTATGTTGTCTATAAATTAAATGCTCTTGTAATTTGAAATATCATACCTGTAGTCTACATAAGAACACACCAAACAACAAGTAAGAACATAGATTTACCCCTAAGAACAAACTACTGCTGTGGGAAGCATGTAAATCCGTTGTTAAACCACAAAAACCTACTCTTAGAAGTACAAATCTGTAAGCAAAAATGTCATAAACAACAAGTATATATGACGGAATTATGAATAGTGACCTAAGTGCTTTGAATCCTATGGGCGATGGGGTGTGGAAAATTAGTTAAGGGGTAGTATATGAAGAAAGTTTATATATATAGTCGAACCTATTGTCGAACCTCATCCAAACCTCATCGAAAAATTCAAACCTAAACCGAACCTAATCATTGCCGAACCCAAACCCGAACCCGAACCGTGTGACTTGGGCTCCGATTGCTCGTTACACTTCGATCAAGGCATTAATTTCCATTGCTGCGGAAATGGGTTGGAAGATCCATCAGATGGATGTGAAGACCGCATTTCTCAATGGAATCATACAGGAGGAGGTTTGTGGTAAGCAGCCTCAGGGCTTTGAGATTCATGGGAGAGAGTCTCATATGTGCAAGCTGAAGAAAGCCTTGTATGCGCTGAAGCAAGCTCCTAGAGCTTGGTACTCCGAGATTGACTCTTACTTGCAACGGATGGGGTTTCGGAAGAGTGAGGCAGATCTGATTCTCTATTTCATCATGGTTGGAGATGATCCACTCATTCTTCTGTTGTATGTGGATGACTTATTTATCATAGGAAGAGAGAGACTTATTGCAGCTTGCAACAAAGATCTTGCTTCAGAGTACGAGATGACAGACATTTGGTTGATGCACTATTTTTTGGGATTGGAGGTTTGGCAGGAGCTTAGACATATTTTCTTGGGACAGGGAAAGTATGCAGTTGATATTCTGAGGAGATTTCGAAGGGCGGATTGCAGGCCGATGTCTACACCGATGGTCACCAACTGGAAGAAGCTTCATGCTTCTGAGGGAGAGTTGGTGGATCCTACACTATATCGTCAGCTCATTGGTTCGTTAATGTATCTGATCAACTCTCGGCCAGATTTGTGTTTTGCGATGAACACTCTCAGTCAGTTCATGGTTGAGCCTAGGAGGGTGCACTGGGTAGCCGCAAAACATGTGTTACGTTACCTTGCAGGGACAGTGGAGTTTGGTCTGGACTACAGGAGATCGAATGGGATCAGATTGATTGGATTCACAGATTCAGATTGGGCAGGTAGTGTGGCAGACCGGAAGAGCACTTCCGGATATTGTTTGAGTTTGGGCTTGGCAGCAGTGTCGTGGTTCAGTTAAAAGCAAAAGTCTATTGCTTTGAGTTCTGTAGAGGCTGAGTATATAGAATCCAATCAGGCCAGTTGCGAGACGTTGTGGCTTCACAAGTTGTTGGTGGATTTATTTGATCAGGAGCTAAGGCCTACATTGATCTACTGTGACAATCAGAATTGCATCCAGCGCTCTAAGAATCCAGTTTTTCATGACCGGTCAAAGTATATTGAGATCAGGTATCATTTCATTCGAGATTATGTTCAGAGAGGAGCAGTGACATTGCAGTACATTTCCACTGATGAGCAACTTGTCGATATTCTGACGAAATCCTTGGGGAGGGACAAGTTTGTCTTCTTCAGAGACAAGTTGGGAGTGGCGCAGAATACCTTCCTCGGTAAGAGGGAGTGTTGATTTTTGTACCTAGGAAAGTGTTCCCCTAGGTGACTTTTGCCTTAGTCACTTAAAAGGGGGAAATAAAGTGACCCTTCCATTAAATGACTTGAGATGAGCATTTAGAGAATAATGTCACTTTTTGGAAAAATTGAAGTGAGGTCAGTGAAATTAATTTTAAATGAGATTTAATGAGCATTTAATCTCATCCACTCATCTTATCCAATCTCAACCGTTGGATCAGAAGACTCTTCACTTACCCTAGGGTTTTCACCAAAAAGGCAAGAGAAGGCAAAACACTTTCACTTTTGCATTTTCGAGAAGAGAGTGAAGAAGGAGAGAGCTAAGAGAGGAGGCACGAAAATCGAGGAAGAGGGTAGCTTTAGCAGGGCACGGATTTCAAGGAGCAAGTTGGGCACAATTTTCGAGGAGGCAGCATTTATTGCAGCATGTCCATACAGTCCGTACTGTACAGATTCCGTACCGGGCACATTTCTCGAGTCAAGTACGGGCTTAGGTTTTGAGGAAGAAATTCGGGCACAGAATTTGAGGGAGTTTCTGGGAAGATTTCCCTAGGCAGAGTTGGGCACAGTTTTCGAGGCAAAGATTGCAGGCATGAATTCCGAGGTTGTTCTGCACAGAACAGTCAATACAGACAAATCGTACGACTGTCGTACAGTCCGTACAGCAACGCGATTTTCGAGGCAGCTACAGCAGAAATTATGAGTTGTATTTTTTCCTGTTGGGCACAGAAAACGAGACAATTTTTCTCTTCCGGTTGAGATAAGTTGGTCTAAAAATTTCCGAGTTCTGCTGTAAAAATTTCCTGAAAATAAAAATCTCTCTCTCTAAACAGGTTTTCCCCTTGTGGGTTTTTCCTAGGCAAGTTTGCCAAAAATCTCCGAGTCTGAAATTTATGGCATGCATTTATTATTTTATTTTCTGTCATTAAAAGTGAGTTTCAGCAGTGTTTTATTTGTCTGAAAATTGTTGTGCAATTTCCAGCCTACATTAAATCTGGGTTGGGCATTAAACTTTGAGAATTTGACATTGAAAACGGGTGGCTGAAAACTGAGAAAAACTTTCACTATTCCCCCACTATCCCCCATTTCTCAGCACTAGACACAACCAATTCCATGGTCCTAAGAGAGGTGGTCCTCAACTCCCACCCCTAGTCCCTCCAAAAATATGCCCATACCCCCAACGCTGGTTCCCTCCCCATGAATCATTGATTTGATGAAGAATGCAAGCTTCTCCATAGATGTGTTTGTTTCACTTTCACACATAAGCCTCCATCTTTCCCTCCCCTCCAGAAATCCTACATTGCATCCTCATTAGTACTGAGGAGGTGTGACCTTCGTTCAACCCATTGCCATTCAAAAATCTTCTAGCACATTATTTTCCCTTAACATCACACCCTTCCCCTGTTAGTTTTGGTAGCTCGGAGGTACTTCTGCATCAGGTGCAAGGGTTTGAGAACAAGGGGGTCTCATTAACGACATAAACTGACAAATACTTATGATGTGACTTTATATTATTAAAGTGAGATGTATTTTATTAAAGTGAGTTGTACTTTATAAAGTGACTTTTTATTATTTTAGGGTGACAGTGACTTTTTGAAAAAAAGTGTTTTTATATAGTTTCACTTTAGTGATTTAAGTGAACATGAGTTTAAAACA